>JAEIFJ010000017.1:0-384334 GCA_018903435.1 Leucophenga varia
AAAAATGTATTTATAAAGCGCAAATATGGTTCAAATGTATCTTATACCATGCCAAATCTTCAGTTTAAAATCGGCCCAAATCATTGCCCATGAATTTATAAATTTTAAGAATATATTTAATTTGTTTAGTATTATTTACACGAAGATCTATCAACGTCAAATGATGTGCAACAGGTATACCCTTCGGTCCAACCAAAGTTAACTTTTTTTTCTTGTTTTTTTAATTTAGTATCTAATCAGCATTTATTACATTATTTTAATTCGAAAATCTCTGTAAATCTTCAAGTAAATTAAGGTAAATAATTATTTATTTATCTTAAATTTCCCCCTTGAGATTCTCAAGCACAACAAAATCCTATGTTGTTGACCGAAGTAATAGCTCCGAGAATGATAGAAGTATAAATATAGTTTTTTAATTAAGAATTCAGAAAACTTTTTTGGTTTTGAATTATTGAATACATTCTGTGAATGTGGGATCACGGAATGCTGTTTTAAAATGTATCTATTGCTAAATTGATGTCTTGAATTACTAATAAAATGCACACTTAAAAACAGACAGACGGACAGAGATAAACAAAAGTACAAGACTGTTTACGGCTCGCAAATCTGTGCCAGTAATATACAGCAAAACATCAACACAAAACATTAAAAAAGAAGACAACTTATCAAACTTCACATAAATTATATTTGGAATGCCAATCAAACGAAAAAACCTCTAAAAACAAAATCAAAGCATCAAATATAATTGTCAACAATGGGCAATAGAAAAAGGGAAAAACATAATAATCACGAATTTCCCAACAAAAAGAAAGAAAAAAAGCAAAAGGATACTACAGGACATTTGCATGCGTCGCCACAGTGCATTAGCAAAGCAATCAAGCCAAACCAAAAAAATCGTCCGACTCAATGTTGCAATGCATGAGAAATATAAAGAAAGCGACAAGGATAGCAAGAAAATAAGGATAATATAGTATAGTAATGTGCGCTCCAAAGGACACAATAAGCATAAAAATATCTCATGTAATTTGATATGCGCATACGCACACTTATGAAGCACGTTTCTCACAATGAAAAATCGTGAGAATCGTATAGAGTTGAGCAATGGAATGTAGTCCTGAAATCTTCTTGATGACGGGTAGTAAATAGTGGTTACTAGGAGCTGCTTAAAAATAAGGAAAAACACTAAATCGAAAGATCGAACGAAAAGAAATGAAAATTCCAATGGAATTTTCCCGCACTTTTTGCGTGTTACCAAATTGCAACAAACAAACAACAATAAGAAAAATTTTGCACAGAAATGAGAAATGATCATCTGATATCGACAGGGTGTCCTGCCAGGATCAGAGCGCACCGCGTTAATTGGATTTACGCTAGCGATTACAGAAGAAATCTCAACGGCAGCATACAAAGATGTTTCTTTTAGAAGAACCACATCGTATCAGTTCGACTAAGTTGTATTGGCCAGTTTAAGGATTCCGCATTTCTCATGGGAAAGAAAAGGACCGCACACACAGTCGTTTTTTCTCATTGAATCAATGCACTCAAAATTGTTGCACCAACTGATCATTGTATTTAATTGTATTGACCAGTTGTGCATCACTTCATTTCCTTTTTACGCTCGACCCATGCTTCCTTTTCTTCTATTTTTTTCGCAATGGAACTTCTTCCCTTAATTTTTGAGCCTGCCCATTTTCTTACATATTCCTTTTTTTATAATAGTACTTGGAGTACCTGTTATTATTTATTTCCACTTGTTGGTTTTTTGCGCAGTTGGTCAACGGAAGTCCAAAATTGTTCTTTGGTGATTCCGGTTGATGGCGCAATATTTGTGTGTAACAGGTTTTGTTAAGATTTTTTCGGGGTTGAAATAAAACGTATATTCAAGGGTATATGAGTTCTTCATATATTTATTAACGTTAATTTTTGAAGTACTTATTCCAATCCAATTAGTTGAATTGAAATTTATTTTTGGTTTACGGAAGTACCAAACTTGGTTCTATTCTATCGTTGGTGCGGCCCCGCATTGTAGAGGCTAATTTGTGTAACGAAATATCCCACACCTCCATTGGTACTGTTCTATAAAAAAAACAAATTTTGTTGAAGATCAAATGGAAAATCAAACAAAGGAAAAACGTTAACTTTAGTAGAACGGTTCAAGCTTAAATACCCGTCGCACAAATCTTCAAATAGTTCATGTGTGATCATCTCTTGTCCCGTTTGACCCAGATGGGTTGGGTGGGGTAAGGGTCTAATAGACCCATCCCAAGTTTAGACACAATTTTCATATCAAATTATTAAGCTAAAAATGCCAGCTCAAAAATTTTTTTTTAAATATCAGAAAATGAGAGGTACTAAGTTTGTACAGGGCTATATGTTATTGTGGTGGTATATGATGTGATTAGATATGTTTTTACCCAATTGGAAGTAAATACATACATAAATAATACATATTTTCGGACAAAATTTCGAAAATGGGCGTTAAGTTTGTATGGGAGCTATACCTAAAATGGGCATGGCACTTTTATTTTCGGACTTAACTTAGCCGTTGCCGAAAACAGTTTGTTAGGTAAGTTTTAGTATATATCTTTAAAATGAATTGAATGAATCGCATAGCGTCAATCTGACAGACAGTCCGACCAGATGGTTGTGGCTGTTCCGTTTCTTCACATCGACCTTGATTAAGAATATATGTAGTGTTAATTGTATTTATGTCCTTACAATGCCTCCTTTAATGCGTTACAAACTATGATCAATTTCTAATACCCGTTCACAAATGTCTCAGGATGCCTTAAACTCTCGATTTTGATGGAAGGTCAAATCAAGTTGATTGAAGATTTCTCTTTTTCTAAATATTAATTTTTTGTTTACTAGGTACAACATTATTATACCTGTCACACATAGTTTTTCTTGCCTTCTCAAAATAAAGTCGACTCTATTTATTGTCTTGTAGAAAAGTGTCGGCATCAACATTTTTCCACTAGCTTTTTTCAGCTCGCTCGAAGGAAGTCGATCTAACCACGTTCACTGTCGATCTGTCTGTCCGTCTTTCTGTTTGTTGCTGCGCATTTATTTACTAAATTTTAAAGTTTATAAATTTTTAGCAGCTTTAATTTGACTTAGCTTTTCTAGGCCTTGTGTACTTTCCACATACTTTTGTATATCCCCAATAGAAACGTAAAACATTTTATCAGTTAATTTATGAAAAAAAACTTTACAAGCTCATTTTTAATTTGTTTAGTATTTTAAGATTAAATATATTAGCTTTGGTATAGCCGAAGTTAACGTTTTTTCTTGTTTTACATTAATTTTTATTTATTAAACATGCATAAGATTTTTCTGTTGGTAAAATTTCATAAAATTGGCAATTCAAAGCCTGGACATGTTTTATGGCATTTGTTTGGGTAGTAAAGAGGCCATCTAACAAAATTCATGTGCCCGCGATGTACACAAACTATGGTATTTTTTACAAAGGCCTTTGAGGACATGACCGTCGCGCATGATCAAATCAAAAAACCATTATTTCAGCATGACCATAATACACTAGAACAGGTTGTTAAATAACAATTATTTTTTATTGTTTTAATTATAGTTGTTTTTTGTTATTTTGTTATATGAATGAAAAATTTTCACAATTCGCGAATTCGAGTAACCCTGTACAGCATTTATTTTTAAATATGACAATAAAACACTTCTAACTATAGATTCTTAATTAGCACCTATAACCGAATTGAAATATTTATTTCCATCTGTCCGTGCAACATATTCCGACAAATAATAAAACAGAATACCAGGTTTTTTATTTCGATTCTCGGAACACTTACAATTTTAATATAAACCATACAATTTTAATATAAATTAAGGCATTTTTTTATACGATTATATGTACATAGTTACATATATCCCCCAAAATATGCTTACAGAACATAAAATGTTAATAATGTTTTTTAAAGCGACTCCATAACGTTGAGATTAGCACATTCGGCAATCCCAAGAACGGTTTTCTATAGTAAAATTGTACAATTTGGTTCCACTTTATTCTTCGGGTTTTGTTATAGATAATGATAATAATGGAAAAGCTAATCACTGATTACAAAAACTTATAGGTAAATTTGCAATTGATGTCTCGAAAAGTGAGTTCTTTTAGTTAAAGGACAGCAGATGAATTGGGAGATGTACATAAATTTGATTGCAGATATTGTCTGTCTGACTTCAATTTAAGTGCTATTCTACTGAATTATCTCATCAATACTTTGTTGTCCAGCATCATCTAACAACACTAACTCCAGAACAGCAGAAAAGAGAAACCTACACAAGTAGAATATAAAAATGTCATTTTAATTTGTTTTTATTTCGTTTTAATTTTTATTACATTTTCGTATATTAGCTTTGACAGTGCTTTAGTTGTATCCACTTTGAATTATTTCATTCGTTTGTTTCTTTATTTTTTTTTTTTTTGTGCGCAATTTTATTTAATTTTTCTATTTAGTTCACGACAGAATTTTTTTAGTATATTTTTTAGTCGATTTGCTTTTGTCATTTTCATATACTATATATGTGAATCGTACGAGTCCTTTCGCGAGAATCCTGTATAACTTTTATATGTGTTGCTGCCGCCTTTTGGCCATATTAAAGCCAGTTTGAGTTTATATTCTTCTTTCTGCTTTGGAGTTATTGTCCAACGTTGACTGTTTATGACAAACATACGCGAAGGAATTGTAAATTACAAAATGGTGAAATAAAATTAAATTTTTTATATGCTAGTTAACAATAAAAAGGACATTTGGCGTAGCAATAAGCTATAAAAAAATTAAACAAACTAGGAGTTGGTTGTCTTTGAAAGTGTAGACTATGTAGCTGTCTATCAAACTGTCTGCATGTCCACCTTCAAAATTAAATGAAAACGAAGCACATATAACTGGTTTTTACAGAACATGTATGATAGTCTTAGTAGCTATTAAGCCAAATTCCTTACTTTTAAAAACTTAACTCTCTCACACAACTTTACCGATTCTCATTTCCATCTCACACTAAGGAAACGAAGCACATATAACTGGTTCTTGTAGAACATGAATGATATTTTTAGTAGTATTTAAGTCAAATTTAATGTTTTCTCTGTCAGCATTTTTTTCTACACCTTACTTTAAAAAACTTAACTACTCTCCCACAACTTTATCGGATTTCAATTCCAACTCAAACTATGAAACCGCGCCAAACGATTGAACGCGGCGTGAAAAACCTAACCAAAAATTCAAACAAACGTTTACGCTGTTTGCATAAGCACTCCGTTTCAAACCTCCACAACAACAGCGCACTTTACAACCTTTACAGATTTCATGCATGCAGACATCTACTCCACCGGACGACGACATTAATTCGCAAATCCAACAAATTTTTTTTTTTCGAAAGTTATATTTTCTTTGGTCGTTTTCTTTAGTTCTCGCTGAACAGAACTGAACGTTTGGCTAACTGGCTAACTGGGTAGCTGGCACATTAATAACATGTGCAGCGCAGTACAGTACTCTATTCTACAATACATTTATTTTTTGGTGCTGCATGGCATTCTACTTGGATATACGCCTTGCCTGGATGTGATGTTGAAGTTGTTTAGAGTTGGAGTTAGAGTAGCCGCTGAGTGGTCACGCGGTTGTGGCGCATTTCGCGTTGCCAACCAACTCAGCTGGCGCGACTGCTGCTCGTTTTTTTTTATTTTTTTATTTAATTTTTTTGTGTCAGTCTTTGGACTAGTTCTTCTTTTTTTTCCACGATTTTCGTTTTTATAAACGCGCTTTGGCTGGTCAGCTTCCGCGCTCTGAGTCCATGAACCTATGCTTATGTGCATTGCCGTTTGTTTGTATGCCTTCCGACTCCAAGACTGGCAAAAGTCACCCTTTTGTGCAAATATTTTTCTAACCAATTTTTTTTTGGTATGTTTTCTAGATTTATTTAATTTTTTTATTTTTTTATGACGTGTTACTGATAATTTTTTTCAATATTTATTTCTTTACTTTTTTAGTTTAAATCTGAATTTTATTGGAGAGATAGGGTGTTGCTAAGAATATGGTGCAATAATATTTTGAAAGCATGAAATAAGCTATTAAATTATTTATATAAGATATGTGTGTGTGTAGTACAATATTATGCATACTGAAAAAAGAAAAACGAAAACGATTTGTTAAATTTTTCTATGCCGGGGTCACCAAATATAGTATGTATACCTAGAAACGTACTCAATTTGGTTGAATCTTATAGATCAATTAGTTTACTTCCAACATTTAAAAAAAATTGAGCGGATTTTTTTAACTCGAGTGTTGTCTGTTTTTACTATTTAGGGGGCAATTCCTGGCCATCAGTTTGGATCAAGGCAACGTCATGGTTCGCAAGAACAAGTTCATCGTGTAGTACAGAAAATTCTCGAAGATGTCGAAAATAGGCAAAATTGCTCAGCAGTTTTCTTGGATGTTCAACAGGCGTCTGGCATGAAGGTTTACTCTGTAAGTTGTTGCCTTCTGCTGAAATCTTAATTTTCGTGACGATTTGTCGATTATTTGATGCATCAAGGCTGGTGGTACCTTAAGGAAGTGTACTTGAACCAGCATACAGTAGATTTACCGATTCTTATGCGGATGATACTGATTTTACAGTTAGCTCAGCTAGCAAAAGAGATGCTGCAGATCTATCACAGGAGTTTCTGAATGATTTAAGCAGATGGAATAATCGTTGGAATTTTAGCAGTTAACAGCAGCAAGTCACAGCATTGTACCTTTGCTCTACGAAAGGAAAATTGTCCTGTTGCTTCACTAAATGCATCCTCATTGTCTAAACTACTGCTTCTCGTATTGCTAAGTTGCGTAAGCTGAACTGGCTGTTGACATCGTCGAGTAAACTGCGTTTCAATAATAAACAACTTTTATCGAACAATAATTTGCACGACCTGGATGTACTGTTTGCCAATCTGGGACTCTGTGGCACCGTTCAGCATTAAAAGAGTTTAAGTACTTCAAAACAAAACGCTCCGACGTATTGCTCGCGCACCATGGTATGTGAGCAATGTAACGCCACACCAAGATCTTCGAATACCGACTGCTATGGAGCAGATTAACCGACATACCAGCAGACACAATGATTGTCTCAAAGATCATGTCAGATCATGTGTAGTGATTAAGAATTTCATCCTATCACCTGCATTCTCTGTTGAAGATTCCCACTAAGGCGAATAATAAAAAAAAAAAATTGTTCGTTTTTAGAGATTTATTCTACTTGACTTCTTATCAAACCAACTACTTAACACAATATCTAGCATCCGGTGTCTTCTCTTTAATCCACTTTACATACGAAGCAATACGCGTATTCACCGATGGTTGTTGTGCGGCATGCATAACCATAACTGACAATACCCACAGCCATAAGATAACCACTACTACGATCGTATAGTGCACCACCTGAATCATATTGACAGGTATCATGTCCTGGTGTATAAGTACAAAATGTATGCGCTGGTGTATTAGCTGCTAACATCTGTCTACAACGTTGCACATCGATAACATCTAGGCTTGTCTTCAGTAAACGCTTCGATTGGGCACCACCAAAAGATGTAGTGCCCCAACCGGCCACATCAATGCGTTGTCCTGTAAATGGAGGACGTTTTGCGCTGGAGACAAGCGTTGTAGCGTAAAGCGTACGAAATGGTAGACAAGCAGGACCAACGCTACGATTCCAAACGATGCTTTCACGTGTACGTAATATGGCAATATCATTGCGTAGATTTGTGTTGCCGGAACTGAAGTGTTCGTGTAAAATGATATCGGCAATGTCGTAAGTGCGCGTATAAAGTGATTCAAATACTGGCAAAAGTATAAAGTGTTAAATATATATTTTTTTATATTTTTAAAATAAATACCTGTTGACAGATCATGTTCTCCGACCACGACGCGTATTAAAGACGAATGATTTGTTGTGGGCGTATTGAAACAGTGTGCTGCCGAGAGTAGATAGTTATGATGTACTGAAAGTTGGAGTAGAGTGTGCGTAAGAAGTAGCTTTATAAAAAGAAAAGTCAAGCTCTTTACTTACTTATAGCTGCGCCACAAAAATCTTTCCATATCTCTTTGTCAGCACACCGGCCATTGAGGGAAACTCATTTATGCCTGCTTCCGCAGCAGCAACAGCGCCAGGTGTTGCAATTTTTAGTGACATACTCCAGCCACACTCACACGTGGGCTCTATGGTTGAGACAAGGCAAGAGAAACGTCCACCAACAGCAGCCAAAGCCCCATTAACATCAGTAACAATCTTGGCACGTTTTGCGGAAGTCTTTGAAATCTTTGTCGTTCGTCTTCGTTTCGATGTTGATGATTGCTTTGTGGTATTTCGCTGCCGCTGCCGCTGCTGCTGCTGTTGCTGCCACGTGAGTTTAGTTGGTAACTTGTCCAGATAGCTTATTGTTTTCGTTGTTGTACTAATTGCCATAGCATTGTGTGAAGCGCCATCATCGTCATCACCATCATCACCGTCGTCTTCAAAATCACAATTCTCAACGCTATTGCCATTTGAGTTGCATAACAAAGAGGCCACATATGCTAGAGCATTACTCACACCCGCATCCGTAAGCACTTCCAAGCATCTCATCGGAAAAGTTATCTTCACTATTCGCCAACACTTCGGTTGGTATTAGCCAGCACTATAACGGTTTGGGTGTGCTTGTTGTCGTCATCATCGTCGTCGTAGCTGGCGTTGTCGTGGTACTAGCCAAACTTACCTTTACATTATGCTTTGTCCATTCTTTAACTGTTCAACATCCTGTTCTAACTTTTCTGTATTGCCCAACAATGTACGTTTATAGGGAGGCGTTGAAATATACGAAATCACTGCACGATTCAGAAAACTTTTACGCTCGAATCTGCCATTGCCACAGAAATACTCTGAAGCTGTCAAACAGCTCATCTCCCTCTGGATTAAAGTGGAATGATTCGTGTTGGCAACGCGTGTCGGTGGCTAACTGCCATTTTTTTGCATTAAAATATAAAGGAAAATAAAATAGGATACTGAATATATAAAATGTTTATTATTTGAAAAGCTTAAATTAAAGGCTTGAGTGGTTTTAGCCGCAGCTCAGCTTTTAGCTGCACATACGCTTCAACACTTTTTTCTTTTTGTCGAAACAGCTGTTTTTTTTATATTTCTTTTATTTTTGCACTTACACCCACCGTATTTAATTTAATATCACATTTAAAATTGAGCTGATAATCTGTTGGTGCTTGCACTGCGTAACGGCACGAGGTGCCCTGTAAATACTCGGCAGGATAATAGGGCGAATTAATAAAAATCTTTTGACCTGCCTTAAGTTGCACAATATGATTGCATTTCTCAAAAAGTCCGCAGACATTACAAAATATATTTATTATTATAAATAATAAAAAGTGCCACAAGATAAGACATGGAATACAATTTTTTATTTAAAAGAAAAACTTTCTTCACAGACACACACACACGAACTACACCAGCTGCCGGTTTAATACGAACTGAAACTGTTGCGCATGCGTTATGCTGTTTTTGTTAAGATGATTCTTTTCTTGCATGATGATTTTTTTTGTTGTTTGTTTCAATCAATTGTCAGCAAACATTTCACTTAATTGGCTTAAAATAGCAGTTAACGCCATTTGAAGGCGTTACCGCATTGACATGCAAACACTAAAGCTAAAAAAAAAACTGGTAGTCAAGTCGTGCTTTGGTTGAAAACGAAAGCGAAGTTGAGCTTGCGTCTTTAATTGAGTTGTCTATGGTCGAAAGTCGTTGTCCCACACAGTTTTATGAGTGTTGCTGTTGTCACAGATATGGGTCAAAAATAATTTGCTATGTGTTTTCATTGTTTTGAATTTATGTAAACAAAAATGTGGCACAAGTTCAGACGTGTTCTTTTTAATATTAATTAAAATATATACCTACACGCGTTGTTAATGTTTGTACGTTTTTTGAGTAAAGTTGTTATTCCAGTGTTAAATTTTGGCATATTTTTCAAATGTATGGCAAGAATCGGAATTATAAAAAATTTTGAATAAAGAGCGTCTCAAAAAAAGTTTATTCTACTAACTTGGAAAAATTTGAGATTCTGGTTCAAAGATGTAATATAAACCATGAAGTCTCATCCAACTTAAGCAACTGGTTACCGAGCAGAGTGTTGACTGAATTAAGGTTACATTCTTCAGGTGTGCCTTAGACTGTGCTATTTTCCTAATGTTTGGAAGGATGCAAAAGCTATCGCAATTCAAAAAACAGACAAAGACCACAGCAGTTCTGTTTCTTACAGATCAATTATTATGGGAAAATTGTAAGAAAAATAAGGAAAAACGTTAACTTCGGTGGAACCGAAGCTTAAATACCCGTCGCAAGTATTGTTAAATAGTTAATGTTATCATCAGTGACTTAGATAAAACTTCGAGATGGGATGGGAGGGGGTCAGTGGGTCAACTCAAGTTTAGACACAATATTGGTACCAAGTTTTAAGGGGTTATATACAGTTAGGAGGTCGAAAAAAGGCATTTTTCAAGAATTTTTCTAAGCAAACTATTTGGTTTATTGATTTGCAACTTGGCAGGTATATTATGACAACCTTAAACTATATTCACATATGTTTAACTGCCAAAAATAATTATCAGGATCATCCAAAATTCAAAAACCAAATAAATTTCAATAATATAATAAATAATCTAGTGATTAATCGAAGGAACTAGCAAAAAAAAATTTTTGACAAAATGGCGGCTACTCAAAGCAAAAGGTTCGATTTTCAACCAAAATTTGGCTCTTTAATTGTTTTTAAAAATAAGAAATTTTCATCGGATGGGGAAATCCTTCGATTAATTACTAAAAAATATAGTTAAGAAGCTTGTGTAAAAATTTCAGACCGATCGGTTCAGCCGTTTCTGAGGAAATCTTGCTCACCGACTTTGAAAACACCGTTTCGGGAAAAACGCGTTTAAAGTCGGCGCGCCTTCACTAATGTGTCTATAACTTCGAAAATATTCGTCGGATCGACTTGAAATTTTGTGTGTGTATACTCAGGTATATATATATATATATTAAGAAAATGCAAAAAAAAAATCTTTTTTGAAAATCCCTAACTGTATATAACCCCTTAAGCTAAAAATACAAATAAGTTTGTATGGGGTCCTATGCCTAAAAATGGGCGTGGGGCTTGGTTGTTATATTGGATGATATTAAAAGTATTTTTACCCAATTTTGAGTCAATATATTCCTAAATAATAACCGTTTTCGTACAAAAATTTGAAAATAGGAATGAAAATGAAATGTTTTGAAATTGGAAGTGTTTTTACCCAATTTGGAGTGAATATATACATAAATAATAAAAATTGTCATATAAAAAATTTAAAATGGGCGGTCAATTTGAATGGGGGCTATACTTAAAAATGGGCGTGGCACACTCATATTCAAACTTGAACTGGTCGATGCCGAGAAAAGCTTAAGTTTAAAATTTTAGTTAAGCATCTCCAGTAGTCTCGAGTAAATCGCGTTAAAAACAAACGTACAGACGAACATGGCTAGATCGACTCGCCTCCTCAAGCTGATCAAGAATATAAATGGGGTCTATAATGTCTCCTTTAGTGCGTTATAAGCTTTCCGACAAACTGAATATATGTATGTATATATTTCGTAGAGGATAATAATATACTTCCACCGGAACAGTTTGTACTTACAATTAGATCTGAACATAATAAAGTACATGCCTTGGCAAGATTTTAGGCAGAATCAAGCCTGCTTTGATTCAGTTTGGCATGATGCCCTTATTCACAAATTGATGATTAACAGATTTGAGCTACCGATTATAAATATAATTCAGAGATTTATAAGAAACCGAAAATTTTAAGTGCATGTGAGTTATAGAGTTTCCAACCGTTATCATGTAGGTGCTGGTTGTCCTCAAGGATCATGCTTTTCATCAATACTCTGCAACATATCTACTTTCGATTTTCCCAATTTACAAAACTATTCGTCATCAATGTTTGTTGACGATACAGCGATAGTAATAGAAGGTTGAACCAACTGAAAAAAAAAACCTGCAATCGGCTACAAACAAGGTGGACAAATATTTTCAGAAATGGAAAATAATGATAAATCCCCAAAAGACTAAAGCCATATTTTTCACCAAATTATATTTTATATTTATTTTTCACTAACTAAATAAGTTTATTACCCCAACTACAGATATCCTTAAATAATATTTATGTACCATAGAAAACAGTCATAAAATACTTCGGAGTTAAACTAGATAAAAAGTTATTATTCAGTGAACATATTTCGTATATAAGGTAAAAGATTGGCTCAACTATTAAAAGTTTATATCCATTCATTAGTCGAAGTTCTGAGCTAAGTCTTGAGAATAAGTTTTTGCTGTTCAAAGTAGCTTTTAACATAGCAAAACACACATTTTAAATTTACAAATCTGCCAAAATAAGCTTCTTAAAATGATATTAAATCTACCCTGGGATTTTCCTAAATAATTTTTTAGAGTTCATAGTTTGTAGTATTTGGAATATACACAGTTGTAGTATTTAAGATCAGAATTTAAAACTTTCTATGTTCATAAGGTTTTTTGACATTTTTTTCTCAAAATTTTAATATTAAGAGCCCTATGATATATATAGTTCATAAGTTACAGCTATTAAGTTACTCACATAAATAAACTTTAAGCCTTTATATTAAATAATTGTGTAATTTAAATTTTGTAAAAAAGCAATTAATGAAAATTGAAGAAGAAAAGAGTAGTATATTTTTTTGGGGTCCTCATATTTACCATTTAAAAGAAGAGGTTTTCGTTGCTTAAGTAAAGTGCAATATGTGAAATTACATCTTACAACAGATCAGAATACATTTTCCATGAAGAAAAAAAAAACTTTTTTTTTTTAGATAAATTTAAGTCAACTCAAAATGACTCACTAACTCCATACTTTAACCAAAGATAACAGAAATAATAATGGAAAAAAAAATTATAGTGCTGCATTTTCGAAATGTACTGGAAAGAAGCTACATGCAGGACTTTGAATTTTTAAGGGCTGCAAACCATTAAAAAATCAGTGGTTTTGTTCAGCGGTTCGCAATGTTTCTGAACCACTGATTCGGCTCATGAAACGGTTTTTTGTTGTTTAATACAAGCTTGTTTGGGGACCAACCAGGCCATGGTCGTTATAACCGGTCGGTTGCTATGTATAAGCGAAGTCGTTATAACCGGATTTTTGTATATGTAAAAAAATTACCCTTACATAAACTAATAAAATGTTTGGCTACTTGTTATTAGCATTAATGTTTGCATTTATTATCAAACTTTATTTAATTTAAGCTCTGACAAAAAAAGGTAAAACAAAGACATTTTCTTAGAAGGTGTCAATAAAAACAAAATCATACTTAGCGCTCTTAAAAATCCGAACGATACATTCAGATGAATTGTTTTTTTCTCTAATTTGAAATTATTTTTCAATTCACAGAGATAAACCTACAATCGGAATGATGTAAATTTGCAACCACAGAAATGATCATTTTAAATTTGTTGACTACCACTATTCTAATGATTTTGACATTATCAACTTTACAAGGACTATCAACATCTTAACTCAACAAAATTTTATAATTTCACAATATTTATTTTTTTCAGCAGTCGTTTTTTTGGTTAACGGTTCGGAGCAAACCCTCAAAATGCTGTGGTTCGATTTCAAAAACGGTTTCGGCTTAAATCCAGTTTGCAGCAAATGTGTTAAACATAATTTAGCTACTTCCTTCGGTAGAGGTCTGCTCAATTTATTAACTGCTCAATTTGGAGCTCCATATTCTGACTTAAATAGACTATTTATTTGTATTGTAAGAATAAAAAATCGAAGAATCTGTCTACCCATTTCGTAAAATCTATGATCGAGGCTTGCCGAAGTGCTGCCGAAATCTTTAAGTTTGTAATTTGTCATGGTAAGATCAGAAAAAAACATATTTCCTAAAATTCGAATTAGAATAAATTAATATTTATTTCTTATATTTATATATAATAGAATATGTACTTCCATTTCAAAGCAACTCAAGTACTCATGTTTTCTACTCTTAGATGCTTAAACTTCGCATAAGTGTAAAATTTAACACTTATCTTTATCTGCACTGACGCGTTAATCAATCAATCAATCAATCAATCATGTATGTACAACTTAACGCTTGAGCTATATTCTTTGCGCTGCTCTTATGCCTATCAGGCACGATACACTTGTGCATCGAGATATATTTTTGAGCTGATGCTGACTCAATTAGGCGTAAATGTCAACTAATTAACATCGAGTATAAATCAACAGCTGCAGGATATATGTTCATATATATTTCATAGCATACCGTTAGGTGTATTCGCAACAACCCCAAAAAATGTATCTATGTAAAAATCGTACATATGTCAATAAAGTTGTATCTTTTTTTTTTTATTTTTATTTATTTTATTTTTATTGCAGTTGCGCTTTTTATATTTGTATCTTGTCTTCTTTTTTTTTTCTGTCTATTGCAATTTCTTTTCAGCAAATAAATAATTAAACGTTCGGCATAACATATGAAGCATGCTTTTAGGATTAAACATAGCCATAGAAATGCAACACATATATATATGTATGTGTGTATATATGTATGTTTATACACTCAAATAGATTGCATCAAACAAAAAAAAAAAGACAAAGTTGTATATGTATCTGTATCTATCTGTGTATCGTCTATCTTGTTGTATCTATGCAATTTTTCAATAGTCAAACTCGAAACGTTTTCTTTTGCATGCATTTAGGCGCTTCACTTTGCAATGCATGCATATGCGCATACGTACATATGTACATATGCAAAGTGTTCGGTGACGTTGATGATGTTCTCCTGTTTTTTCTCTCTGTTTCACGCTGTAGGCTGTGACTTTATTTTCTTCTAGGTACCCTTTAGGTTTATAACTGCTAGTTAATATTTCGGGTATGCAGCGACTAAGTTAAAAGATCTAAATAAAACCCTTCAGAGTATTGCGTTTATTGAAACTACTTTAACGCCAGAATGAACTGCTCAGGACAATATAAATATAACCAAATTAGAGATTCTTAATTATGTACTGAAGCTATAGTTGCGCAGTGTAACAAGGAATCGGTTCTACTGACTTTAAAATTTCCGTTTATTTTTTTTTTCCATACATTTTACTTGCGTTGCACTGTTCAATTTACGTTGAACAGGTCCACTCTCTAGAGGGTGTTTGTATGGGTGTGGGTACTTAGTGGGAGTGGCAGTTGTGTACTAATTGAAACTCAGGCAGGTAGATATGAGAACGTAGTTAGAGAGTAGTAGTAGTAGTGTTATATGCATGCAGTTTTTCAATTAATAAGAAGAAGCTATTGCAACGCGTATTTTGTTTTTCTTATTGCTTCTTTTTTTGTTTTTGTTTTTGTTGCATACTTTTGTACGCTTGGCATAAATGTGTGCGCTGATTGCCTGCGAATGAACAACGAGGCTCATAATTGCCATGTTAGTTAGTTAGTTAGCTAACAAACATTATGCACCGCCTAATAGTTTACTAGACATGAAGAAAAGTTTTTTCCTATTTTGTTTTTTTTTTTTTCACTATAAATGCAGTGAAGCGCCAAAAAGTATGCAATTTCAAACGCAGACTTTCGCGCTTCTATTCATTAGTTAGCTTGGCATCTGGTATGTATGTGTGTGAAGGTTGATCTAAAAAATTGTACGAGTAAAAGAGATGTTGGTAGAAATTTTAGAGTGTTTGCTCAAAAGCAATTTGTAAACGAAAATCGAAAGCAATGCTAAAAAAAAAAAATAAAAAAAAAAATTATATAAAAATCTACGTTAAAATTGTGCAATTGACGTTTTTAGGGCTTCAACTATATACCATTTACGCCCATTTTGATCTGAGTTCTATCAGATATTTTAGCATGCTTATGTGATTTTTTTGTTGTTGTTGCTGCTATATGTAATAGCGTAAAAGCTGGTTGTGTGCGTTACATAAAACCACGCGCGAACAAAAGCCAACTAAACGCTGTGATATAAAGAACAAAAAGATATATTTTTTGGTTTTTGTTAGTCAGTTATGAATGGAACATATTGATGAACATTAGCCTCTAACATTCAGCTTCGAGATGAGAGCGTCCTAAGCAGAACAATTTTTTTTTGAAAGCATTCGTTTACTTTAATCTCAAAAAAAAAAAAAAAACATTTCTTCAAAAGAAATTAACAAATTCAAAATTTTCTTAGATGTTATATAGCAAATTCGCATCAATATCTGAAAAAGAGAAACTCTAGAAGCCACAACAATGAGAGTAAAATTATGTAAAGTTGCAACGGAAATGCTGAAACGCACGTTACATTTTTGTCCCACCACTGGATGTGCGCCGGCTGCCGCATGCTGTAGACCACAGTATCGACCCAGCACATATGCGCAACCCGATCCAAAACGCTTACCGAAATTGCTTGTAAAAAACTTTCTGCTGTCACGAAATTTGGAGACTATGTCGAATCGTGCAATGCCGCAACATGTATGCCGTGATGCTGAGGATGATAAGATTTTTCTACCATATCGCACAATGTTGGATGATCGTTGTCGTTGGTCCGATTTTGGTGAAAATTTTCGACGTTTACAGGAATATCAACAAACTTATAGACCACCAAGACAACTGGACGACGTTGATGATGACTGAATAAAGTATAAAAAGTTTTGTCAAGATAAAAATGTTAAAAACTTGTCACGATGCTGAAACTAAGTTACACTTTTTGCTATGAGAAACGTATGAACATAAATGATTTTGTTTTAGATTTCTTATAGCAGTGAGTGTATATTCAGTTTTCGAAAATAAGGCTGCTTCATCTAAACTTCTATATGAAGTTTGACATGATTTTGAATTAAGTGTTTAGAAAGTATTTAGTATTATACTTAATTTGGTTTTTAATATGTAAGTGAATATGTAAATTACGTAATTGTACTAAATTAAAAAAATATTTAGATAATTTAAAAATTATTTCTAAAATTTGAATTTAATTTATGAAAAATGTGGTAAAAAAAATTTTTTTTTGACAAAGTCAGTCGACAGTCAGAAATCATTTCATTCATAAAGAAACCGCCTTTTAATTATCGATTTCAGACCCATTTTTAGGAATTACTGATTTGATTTTCTCGGAGACTATAACAGATAGGGTTACCATGTTTAAAACTTAGACTCTCGTTAGCCGAGATAGCAAGTGTAGCACTTGTAAACGATTTTTCTTTAGTCTCATTTTAAGAGGTAGCCCCAAAGTTTTCGGTTTTTGCGTAAAAACTTTTTTGTTTCTAACTCTAGGAACTTTAAACTTAGTATAAATTATGCCTACGATAGTTCCTATGAAATATCCCAATATTGGTAGGACCAAACAATTTTTCTATAGCCCACATTTTATATATATACCAAGGGGGAGGCCTCCGTTTTCTCATGTCGAACTCTTATTCATTTTACACAGAGCATGGAAGGTCGACAGTATGATGCTTTTGTATGGCCAATTCGGTATGATGAACCTTATACCAAATTTACAAAATGTAGGCAAGAACGGAGGCCTCTCTCATTCCAAAAAGATGAGCGCTCTTGGCTTAACTACACCTTTCTAAAAAATAAAATTTAATAATGATGGAGCACATTTGGCATTTGTCGGCACTTTGAGTAACTCTAATATACTTAATTGTTAATATATATAATAATATATATAATTGTTTACTTGTAATTATTAAATTGAAGTACATATTTTTAATTTTATTATATTAACAAATACCTACAGATTCCATTCCAATTCCAATTTGAAATAAATAATTTGTAATTTCTTGTCCGGGGTTTGAACTTGAAAACTCGAAACCATTAACTACTTCAATAGCAGCGAGAGATTTAAATAAGACTACATTCATGTGTATAAAAAAAAACAAACGTTAGGAACCCGTCGTTTGTCTCGTTACAAGTTACGTTCTTTCTGGCCTTCTTTTGTTAGGTAATTTTCGATCACATTTCCAAAAGACCATTCCACACAATTTCTTTTAAAATTAACTCTAATTCAATGAGCAATGGATGTAGAAAAGAGGCCTTATATTAGAAACACCTTCTCCTTTTTCCAACTGGGTTAAGGTACATCAAGATTGGGTACAGGGTATCTTGCAGCGGAGCACGCTTGACTTCAGCGTTTTTTCTTGTTTCATTATACCCTTGTACCCAAAGGGTAAAAGGGTATATTACGTTTGAGCTGATGTATGTTACAGACAGAAGGAAGCTAGAAACCCCCTATAAAGTAATATATTTTGATCAGCATTGGAAGGGGAGTCGAACTAGTTATGTCCGTCTGTTCTTTCGTCTATCATACTTTATGAAAACGATTATCTAGGAGATTATAAAAGATAGAGCTTCCATATTTGAAACTTACACTCTCCTAAGCCGTCAAGTGTGCACTTGCAAACAGTTTTTCTCTAACCCCACTTTAAAGGGTACCACTATATAAATCTACCACAAAACATTGGGTTTTTGCATAAAAACGTCATTTTTATTTTTTCTAAGAAGTATAATTTTGGTAGAAATTTTGCCTATGATAGTCCTAATGAAATAAATTAAAATGGGTAGGACCAAAACAAATTTTATATATAGTCCCCATACACATAAAACCCTTTTAAGATTTGACGAAAATCCAATAAAAACAGATTGGTTCAGGTCTTTGAATTGAGCATATTCGACTTCAGCGTTTTTTCTTGTTTTTTTTTTTATGAAATTTCTTTTAGTCTAGTAACGACAAAGTTCATATTCCGATTACACATAAGATCCCAATTAAATATTTAATTTTTTGTTAGACTGTAAACTTAGAATATATGGGCCGGCAGCCATACAAAATTAACCAAATTTTCTTAGGCACAGTAAGATAATTTTTTCGACTGAGTTCTAGTTTTTTTTTTTGTATCCGAGTATACTCATTATTTACTGCTTTTTGAATAAATGTATTTACAATAAATGTAATTACATAACTACAAACATTTCGTCTATTTTAAAAAGGAGCTCCAAGATGTCTTGAGAATAAGTTCTTTTTTAATAGTTTTGTGATCAAATAAAACTTATTTTAAGAAAGGTCACTTCGACTCGTTTAAGAAGTGAACCGAAATGTTAAATGATTCGAATCTTTTCGCATCGGTTAAGAAAAAAGTTGAATCAGTTTGAACTCCGTTCGATTCCATTTTGAATCGGATAATTGCTGTTGTTCGTCCTAGGGCTGTACATAACACTTTTGTAGATATCATTTCTATATCGAACCCAAAGCAGACTTTTTGAGCTTTTGTTTTATTCTAATATAATATAATTATTTTGTGTCAAATTAAAAGTCTAACAATGTTAAAATTATAAAAAAAAATAAAAATTAAAAAAAAAAATTTTGGCTTTAAAAAAAAAAAAAAATCAAAAAACCATGTGGAACGCGCTGGTGCAACACCGTAACCAGCCTCTAAGCAAAATAATGACAAAGAAAACATTTCAAACATGGTCATTGTCTTTGCAATGTCAATTCTATAGAATACCAACAAATCAAATTGAAATGCCACCAAAGGATATACATCCCGATTCGCGACACACAATACCAGTGGTCTATGTGCGTAATGCCATGGATCATAGCAATAGAAAGGAATCATATTTCGATATGCAACGACGTTTAAGATTAACTTATCGCAATATTATAGTGCAGCATCCTGCGCTATCGGAGAATATACGATACAATGAGAAACATCGTTGGGCAGAATTTCGGCGCAAAATGATCTATGGACCTTTTAACTAAAATGCTTAGAAAAAGAGAAATATTTGATTTTTTTACTAAATTTTTTTAAATAGCCAAAACGTAAAAAAAAATAGTTTGTAAATTTTTATGTAATTTTTGTTTGAAACTTTTGAATTGTTCTCGAAATTTAATAAAATTTTGGACCTTATAACTAAAATGTTTAGAAACATGTGAAATATTTGATTTTTTTTCACAAAATTTTTTAAATAGCCAAAACGTATAAAAGAAAAAATTTGTAAATTATTATGTAATTTCTGTTTTTTTTTTTTTTTGGAAAATGTTGAATTGTTCTCTAATTTAATAAAATTTTGCAGTGTCAATCGACCCAGTTTTGTACATAGAAAAACCGTATACAAATTTATACTCGTATTCTTATTTTTTAAATTCAAATAATGTCTTTGGCATTTTTATTTTTTTGCTCTATTATGTAACAAGTGGACAACCACTTTAGACTTTGCTTTTACTGCGCTGTGTCTACTTAACACGGAAGTTCAGAACTACAAGTATCTCTCTACAGAGAGCTCGCATCTTGCTATATTGTATAAATTTTCCGTGTTGCATTATTTTATGTGCTATTATTATAGAATAAAGCGAAAGCAAAAAAAGCAAAAAACTGCTAAAGAGAAAAAAATTGAATAAAGCTAAAAAAAATAAAAAAGTATATACAAACAAGTGCACTTAAGTAATACGCTTCATAATTTTTATTGTCAACCGTGCAGCAGCAGCAGCAGCAGCACTTGCGTTGCACTCATCCTGTTTCCATGATACCATCCAAAGGGTGCTACGTTATACTGTAACCCTTTAAAAGCAAATGTAGGCAGAGCAGACAAGGCACCCACAAAGCGCTCTAAGTACAGTGAGCACTTCAATAAAGGGAACAACATAGAGAAGAGCCAAAGCAGAAGTAGAAACTGTAAAATAACAAAAGCTCAAAGCGTTTGGCATTAAAATATTGCTCTTCTTGTTGTTGTTTTCAGTTTTGCTGTTTTTCTTATTGTATAATAAAATAAGATTAAAAACCAAAAAAAAAAAAAAAGAAAAGAAAGAAAAGCGAATTAAGTGCAACAGAAAATAAGAAGAAAAAATGCTAAAATAGAATACTAAAGTGGAGGTGGTTGATTATATAATACCCTATAGTGCAGAAATTATTAAAAAAATATTTAAATAGAAAAATTTAAAACAAAATTTAATTTATCTTCTCTTTTAAATCATAATTTCGCTAGGCTACTATTAGCCTTAGGTTTAAACAGTCAGTTGCTGTCGGCTAAGTTCGAATCCCATAGCGTCCACTGATAAGTTCGGAATTAAAAAAACAAAATTTTTGTTTTAATCATGGTAAAATGTATCTATGTATCTATGAATCTATCTATGGGAATTTCCTGTACGACATACCTCCAGATTTCGATGTTAGGTGGAGAGGAAGCCTACTATGCGAAAGGCTCCAATTCAAAATTTAAGCTTAATCGGAGCTTTTTTGTGGACTTTATGAGCCTTTGAAAAAATATCTCGAAAACGGCTTGAGATAAAATCTTGAAAATTTGCATGAGTATAGAAAAAATGACAATTTTCTTACTAATTGTAAGTATTTTTGAGGTTATCTCACAAAAGTGGCTATATCTTCGGTTCTACTTATCCGATCATTTTGACCAAAGGCGCAAAATACGCGTAAAATTTTTTCCATGAATATTGAAATATGGCTCTTTTTTGTTATTCGAAGATTTCTGAGAAAAAAACGATGTTTTTTCAAATTTTTTTCCAAAACTTTTTTTCAAAATTCTTTTTGAAAGGTCTTTTTGCCCTCTATATTCATGCAAATTTTTAAGATTTTATCTTAAGCCGTTTTCGAGATATTATGGGGGTCCTACTTTTTTCAAAGGCTCATAAAGTCCACAAAAGAGCTCCGGTTAAGCTCAAATTTTAGATTTGAGCCTTTTTCGCATAGTAGGCTTCCTCTTCACCAAATTTCAACGAATTCTGAGGTATGTCGAACAGGAAATCTTTTTTTATTCATGTAAAATCCCCCTATGGGTCTATGCATCTATCTTTGTATCTATGTATGTATTTTTGGTTAATAACTTCAAATTTTAGGACAGTTGCATCGATGATTTTAAATTTTCTCGAAGCGCATAATAAAACTTATAAAACAAGCAAATGAAAATCTCTAAAAAATATTTATATATTTTTTCTTTCAAAGTCCTTGTTCTACTATATTTACACCCCCTGCTGTGCAGTGCCTTAACCCCTTAGTTCATATACAGACGGTCGGTCGGTCCATCAGACGGCGACTGAGTACTCGAGATACTAAGCGTTTGTCTGCAATTAACTTACAAACAACAAATTCTGATTTTTTTTTCGCTGTTGCTTCTCGTTGCTGTGAAGTTAATTTTGATATTTTAAATTTGCAATTCATTTTATTCTGTGCACTTTTTTTTTGCCATATTTCTTTTTTTTTTTTGCATTTATTTTATTATTTTATTATTTTTTTTTTTTTTGCAACAAAGAATTTTTTGTTAGTGACGTAATTAAGCGCACAAGTACCACTTCGCTAAAGGGAGTATGGATTGGAATGGGCTTTAACGTCGGCACTTCACTTTGATGTGCACAAAATTAGTGCATGTAGTACTTCATTTTTTTTTTTTTGCTTTAGTATGCAATTGTCAGGCAAGTGAAACATTTTAATTGTTTAATTATATTTGTTAAGTAGGTTGCTTTTAATGTTGCATTACTTAGAATGGACAGAGTATCTTGATTATTTGCGCTTTTTGAATATGCAATGAGTTTTTTAAGGAGCGAAATTAACGTTTGGAATATTTAAAAGACTTTGTAGAGCTAATCCAAAGAAGTTATTGGCTATACTAAACCTCGAAGGCAGACACGGTACAATGAGGAATGTCGCAGAGAAGAATATAGCACGACAACGAACTCTGCAGACGGGAGCAACGCGAGCTGTGGTAAGTGATATAGGGAAGAAACGGAGAGAGGATGAACGCATGATCAGACAGAAGAAAAGAGAACTGGAAAGGCGTGAAGTGGAGGAGGTTGAGATGATGGGATACAGAAACGAGGCTCGAGGATTTTATCAAAAAATCAAGCGATTGACCGAAGGTTATGAGCAAGGAGCTTCGTTCTGCAAAGTTGCACAAGGAAACTTGGTAACAGATGTTCAGGAATCACTAAGGTTATGGGGGAGCCATTCCTATACCCTCATATAGGATATACAAAGACTCAAAAATAACAAAGCGGCAGGTGCATACCAAGTTGGTATTTCCAACTACCCGCAGAGTTATTTAAGACCAGCAGCGAGGAGTTGGTCTTATGTGTGCATTAACTCTTGTGCAAAATATGGATTGGTGAGTGCATGACCACTGAATGGAGCCTTGGTGTCCTGTGCCCTGTTTTTAAGAAAGAAGATACAGTAGTCTGCGCAAACTATCGCGCAGAAAGTCTCCTTCCAATCGCTTATAAAATCATAGCTGGCGTACTGTGTAATAGACTGAAACCGTACGTACCTGTGCTCGCATATGCCGATGACATAGAAATAATCGACAAAAATGATCAAATAGAGCTAATCTACAAAACTCGAGGAGCATTGATATAGTGCCGAGAATCTCTTGTATTCAAAACATATTCAGTCTTTTATGACACTACTAAAACAAAACTGATTCATTTGTACCTTTGAGACATTCTTAGTTTTTGGAATTAGAGGTATATAACCTAATCAAACCTATACTGGAAGCTAAGTGAACAACTGATTTAAAGCAAATATTATTTGTGGCAATATATATTCTACAAATAGAAAAACGTGACGTAAAAAAATTATTATATGACTGCAAGACAAAAGCGTTCTATAGTCGACTTTAAAATACCCTGTACGTTTTCGTATTGTATAATGTATCTCACCTTTCTAACTAAAGTATCTTTAATGGCCCGTTTCCTCTACAGTTGTATTTACGTTCGCAATAGATCATCTATTTACGGTTACGTTAAAAAATCGAATTGTTAAAAGAAATCGAAAGCAATGCGTAAAAGAAACGGCATGCGGTATCTTAATTTATTTTAACTGTTCGATAATTTAAGTAATGATTAATCGATTTATTAGGTTTGCCATTTAAAATCTTTAAGATATGTTATTCGTATAAACATTTAAGTTTCCTTATTGTTCAATAATTAGCTTATATATGTAGGTTTTGCCACTTAAAAATAGCCTGGAACATAAATTTGCATAAACTTAGTATACCCTTGGCCTTACAGAGATTAGTAATGTTTTATCAACTGTTTTTTTATTAGATTATTATTTTTTCTGCGAAACAGACGCTTTAAGTTTATTTGTTTGTGTTTTAATAAAATTTAATTTAGTTAGGCTTTTATGCTGTCACTGCAAAGTTGATTGTGTAAGGAAAATGTTTATAACACTTCGAAGTAATAAAAAAAATTCTAATTTTGGTGAAAAAATGAAATAAAAAATATTAAAGAAACTACAATAATAATAAATAATTTCAACAATCTCGTTCAAGATTCACTGCCCTTGCTACTCCTGTTGCAACAGTTGATTTCCATTAGCTTTGCATACTTCCATGGCTGTGATCATACCATATCTGTCAGACCGGGTGTTTCTTTTCTCGAGTCACCGCACTATCCCAATAATTATGCTGCAGGTACATCCTGTCGCTATAAGATTGTAGCACCTTTGGATTATCACATTGAAATGAATTGTGATGTAAATATTTATAAGGTTAGTTGTGGTTCAAATTAAAAGAGCACCGCCTAGGAATACATCGTATCGAAATATCGAAAAAGTCGACGATTTTTAACTTGAAAACATCCTGCTACATTCCCTATAAACATTAACTAGATTCGCTAGATATGGAGAATTTTTTTTGCTACCGTTTAATGATTAGGAATGTTACTTCTGCGTAAATAAGATGTTGAAGGTGAAAGCAGGACTACATCCATTGTATCTGGTTATAGTTATAGTCTGGTGTAGGAGTTAGTTTAATCATTTTTCGTTTTTTGGATAATTTATTTAAATCATTTAAAATTTGTTTTTGCTTACAGAGTGGTTCCAGTTGCAGCACTGATAATCTCTATATTGATGTTGATGGTGACTTGCAAATGCGTGGCTCGGAAAACGTATGTGGCAGTGGCAGTATTTCACGTAACTCAATGTTTTCAACAATAGTTTTGGCTTATATATCAACTTCGAATAAAAATGGAAGATTTCGTTGTAAATTCACTGTAAAGCGTCAGGCATGTAATTGTGGTTGGGGTGTTTCAAAACGCATTACCAATGGACAAGTGGCAACAGAGAATGAATATCCTAGCATGGTGGCACTCAAAGATACTTCAACCAGACAGCCATTTTTCTGTGGCGGCACAATTAGTAAGTTTAAAAATATTACTATCTAATTGAACCCGGTGTGTTTCGTGTATTTTTGGCACCCACTGGGACCCAGTTAAAATTTTAGAACTCTCCTTGAATACGTTAAAAATATTTTGAAGTTTTTTTAAAATACATTAATACATAGCATCAAGTCTCTTAGTGTACTCATTCCAAGATCTGGCTTTTCAGGTGTCAAGGTCCCATTAGGCGCTTGGTTAACATTTTTTAAAATCACGTCTTAATACTCACCTATATAGAAAAATTACCCTTAAGTAAAAAAAAAAATTAAAAAAAGAATACCTTTAAAAAATGTATTTCGGGCCCCCACTACAAGGCCAAAACGCGAGAAACATGTCAAAAGTACTAATGACCTTTAATTTGTATTTAAAATTTTAAAAAAAGTGGGCGTATGTGTCCTAGTTATCCTTTGTGAAAATTTTAAGAAGATGGGTCCAGAAAACAAGCTCCTAAAAAGCATAGACATACACACAAACACACATTCATTTTTATACCTGTTACACTAGTGTAAACAGGTATATTCAGTTTGTCGGAAAGTTTGTAACGCATTAAAGGAGGCATCGTAGTCCCTATAAAGTATATATATTCTTGATCACCTCGACGAGACGAATCGATTTAGCCATGTCCGTCTGTCTGTCCGTCTTTCCGTCTGTCTGTGTGTTGCTGCGCGATTTATTCGCTCAGTTTTAAAGATATTGGGCTGAAATTTTAAACTTAAGCTTTTCTAGGTCCTGTGTAGTTTCTATGTTAAAATAAATGTGCCACGCCCACTTTTAGGTATAGCTCCCATACAAAAGTACAACATTTTTCAAGTTCTTATATGAAAAAATGTATTTATAAAGCGAATGGCTTCAAACATGGTTAAAATGTTTCTTATACCATGCCAAATCTTCAGTTTAAAATTGGTCCAAATCGGACCGCGAATTCCAAAATTTTTAAGAGTATATTTAATTTGTTTAGTATTTTGAAATAAAATATAATACAAATGCTGCACACGAAGGTCTATCAACGTCAAATGATGTGTAACAGGTATATAGCTTCGGTCAACCGAGTTAACTTTTTCTTGTTATATATAGATTAAACATTTTAATTAATTTAAATTATTTATTAAAACAGTTGCACGTCGTTACATACTCTCCGCTGCACATTGTGCCATGCAAGTCAAAAGTGCAAGAAATGTTGTGGCCATGGCAGGCATAAATAATATTGCAAATCGTAAGTTGATGAAATTGAAACTTTTAAGCGAATCATAAAATATTAAAATATTTACAAAAAACTTTATAGCCACCAAATCTAAATTCTATGCAGAATATTATATACAGCAAATCATTATACATGAAAATTATAAATCGCATCCGGAAACAATAAACGATATTGCTTTATTTGTCACTGCAACCAATATTGAATGGTCGAGAGGTGTTGGTCCCATTTGTCTACCACCAAAAGGCTCGTAAGTTTATTTATTCTCAAATATTTAATAAGTCGTTAATAATGTATTACAGCACCAAAGACTTCTCCTATAACACTGTCGATGTTATTGGTTGGGGCACTACCTCTTTTGCTGGATCCACTTCAGCACAGTTACGTAAGATCAATCTAATGGTACCCGCTAATAAGGATTGTCAGACTGAATATAAAAATACGGCTACTATCAATGCTGGTCAAATGTGCAGCTATGATTATACAGGAAATGGACGTGATTCGTGTCAGTATGATTCTGGTGGTCCAGTTATATATCGTTCAACACGACAGTATCATGTTGGCATTGTTAGCTTTGGTAAAGGTTGCGGCGGTGGTCGCTATCCCATGGGTGTGAATACGCGTACTACGTTCTATTTAAATTGGATTTTGCAGAAGATAGGTCATTCGAATTGTGCCACAACAACATTTTCCTAAGACGATTTTGTTTTGGCGCACTAACTTGCAAGTTTTGTTAAATTTGTAAAATTTGTAAGTCTTAAAAAAATATAATTGCTATAAATAAATTAGTTTATTTGTTCTTTTTTTTATATATCTCAAATTTTTTTTTTTATAGTCCGATTATTTTAAATGCATTTTGCAGAAGATTTAAATTTTATCAAACGTTTTTTCAAAACCGATACAAAATATCTTTAAATTTACTACTCGCTTGTGTCGTGCAACATTTCGCCGACTCTTTCCTCGCGATTGACTTGTCTTACAGTTGCAATTTTATCGCAGAGCGTAATGCGCGCATCGCCATTATACTCTGTGTCCTCTTTTTCTCTCTCTTTTTCGCACTGTATTCATGCTTACTGCTGCGTACAGATGCTCCGGTAAGAAAAGTTTATAAACAAGACGTGAACCAAATCGTAAGGGCGCCGAAGAGAGGACAACCGCCTCTGCGTTGGGAGGACCAGATCTTGGAAGACATCTGCAAGATGTCCCAAATTGGTATCGACTAGCACTAGAGTAAAACTTCTGGTACGAAACCCTATGTGCTGCCATTGCCAACTATCGGCTAAAGCGCAATATATATATTGTAGAGCTAATCTTTCTGCGGATGCGTTTATGACTGAAGTCATCGATATTTGTAAGCATAATTAAACTCGAGGAGCATTGACATAGTGCAGAGAATTTCTGTATTCAAAACATATTCAGTTTTTTATGACACTACTAAAACTAAACTTATTATTTGTGCCTTTGAGACATTTTCAGTTTGTGGACTTATAGGTACTATATATAACCCAAACAAACCTATTCTGGAAACTAAGTGAACAACTGATTTAAAGCAAATATTATCTGTGATAATATATATTCTACAAATAGAAAAACGTGACGTAAAAAAATATTATAATACTGCTTATATTAAGACAAAAAGCGTGCTATAGTCGACTTCAAAATACCCTGTACACCTTTATATGATGTAATGTATCTCAAAAATTTAACTGAAGTATCTTTAATGGAACGTTTCCAATACAGTTGTATTCACGTTTGTGCTAGTAAATCGATTTACGATTACTTAAATAATCGAACCGTTAAGAGAATTTAATCTATCCTTAAAAGAAACTGTTTGCGATAAATTAACTTCGAACATTCAAGTAATCGTAAATCGATTTATTAGCGTAAACGCAAATGCAACTGTATTGCAAATGAATCAAAATTTAAAACAACAGCATTTTTGGTTTTTAAAGTCTTAAAGATTTATTCGTATAATTGTGTAAGATTCCTTACTGCTCAATAACAAGCTTATACATTTAAAAATAGCCTGTTACATACATTTGCATAAACTTAGCATACCCTTGGCCTTACAGAGCTTAGTAATGTTTTATCAACTGTTTTATTAGATTCTTATTTTTCCTGCGAAACCGACACTTTTAGTTTATTTGTTTGTGTTCTAATAAAATTAAATTTAGTTAGGCTTTTATGCTGTCACTGCAAAGCTGATTGTGTAAGGAAAATGTTTATCACACTTCAAAGTAATAAAAAATTACTAATTTTGGTTAAAAAAATTAAAAAAATAAAAATATTTTATTAAACTACTTCAATTTCAACAATTCTATTCAAGATTCACTGCCCTTGCTACTTCTGCTGCAACAGTTGATTTCCATTAGCTTTGCATACTTCCATGGCTGTGATCACACCATATCTGTTAAACCGGGTGTTTCCTATCTCGAGTCACCGCACTATCCCAAAAATTATGCTGCTGGTACATCCTGTCGCTATAAGATTGTAGCTCCTTTTGACTATCACATTAAAATGAAGTGTGATGTAAATATTTACAAGGTGAGTTGTGGTTCAGTTTAAAACAGCACCGCCTAGGAATATATCGAATTGGGATTGTTAAGCAAAGTTTAACACAAAATTGGGAAGAGGCCGCTGCTTTCCCTATAAACATTTACTAGATTCGACATATTGTTTATAGAGAATTTTTTTCCGTTTAATGTTTAAAGAAGCCGTTAGTATCAAGCGAGGACTTCACCCATTACATCTGGTTATCGTTATAGTCGGGCGTAGGAGAAATTTTAATTTACTTTCGATATTTGTATACTTTTTTTAAATGATTTGAAACTTTTTTTTTTTTTTTTTGCAGAGTGGTTCCAGTTGCAGCACTGATAATCTCTATATTGATGTTGATGGTGACTTGCAAATGCGTGGTTCGGAAAACGTATGTGGCAGTGGCAGTATTTCACGTAACTCAATGTTTTCAACAATAGTTTTGGCTTATATATCAACTTCGAATAAAAATGGAAGATTTCGTTGTAAATTCACTGTAAAGCGTCAGGCATGTAATTGTGGTTGGGGTGTTTCGAAACGCATTACCAATGGACAAGTGGCAAAAAAGAATGAATATCCCAGCATGGTGGCACTTAAAGATACTTCAACCAGACGGCCATTCTTCTGTGGCGGTACAATTAGTAAGTTAAAAATATTACGATACGGAAATATTTTTGTTTATTAATTTAAATTATTTATTAAAATAGTTGCACGTCGTTACATACTCTCCGCTGCTCATTGTGCCAAGCAAGTCAAACGTGCAAGAAATGTTGTGGCCATGGCAGGCATAAATAATATTGCAAATCGTAAGTTGATGGAACTAAAACTTTTAAGCGAATCTTAAAATATTTAAATATTTACAAAAAACTTTATAGCCACCAAATCCAAATTCTATGCAGAATATTATATACAGCAAATCATTATACATGAAAATTATAAATCACATCCGGAAACAATAAACGATATTGCTTTATTTGTCACTGCAACCAATATGGAATGGTCGAGAGGTGTTGGTCCCATTTGTCTACCACCAAAAGGCTCGTAAGTTTATTATACCCGTTACACTATGTAAACGGGTATATTCAGTTTGTCGAATAGTTTGTATAGCATTAAAGATGGCATCGGAGACCCCATAAAGTATATATATATTCTTGATCAGCTCGATGAGACGAGTCGATCTAGCCATGTCCGTCTGTCTATCTGTCTGTCCGTCTGATGCGAGGTGATTCTTTCTCTTTTATAGGTATTGAGCTGAAACTTGAAACTTAAGCTCTACTCGTCCTAAGTAGTTGGTATATTAAATTCGAAACCTGCCGGTGATAGCCCTTACTACCATTTTACCGGCCATTTTCGAATTTTTGTATGAAAATTGGTATTATTTTTTCATGTTTTCACTCCAAAAGCTTACCGCCCATTTTTAAATTTTTCTATGAAAATAGGTATTATTTATGAATGTATTCACATGAAATTGGATAAAAACACATCTAATATAATAATCTCAAAGTTCTATCTATGCCACTGATGATCACACATAAACTATTTAAAGATTCGTGCAACGGGTATTTAGGCTTCGGTTTCACCGAAGTTATGGTTTTTCTTGTTTTTCTCAAATATTTTATAAGTCTTTAATAATATATTACAGCACCAAAGATTTTTCCTACAACACTGTCGATGTTATCGGTTGGGGCACTACCTCTTTTGCTGGACCCACTTCAGCACACCTACGTAAGATCAATTTAATGGTACCCGTTAATAAAATTTGTCAGACTGAATATAAAAATACTGCTAAAATACATGATGGGCAGATGTGCAGCTATGATTATACAGGAAATGGACGTGATTCTTGTCAATTTGATTCTGGTGGTCCAGTTATATACCGTAAAAAACGGCAGTATCATGTTGGCATTGTTAGCTTTGGTAAAAGTTGCGGCGCTGGTCGGTATCCCATGGGTGTGAATACGCGTACTACGTTCTATTTAAATTGGATATTGAAGAAGATTGGTAATTCGAACTGTGCCACAAAAACATTTTCCTAAGACGATTTTGTTATGCCACATTAACTTGCAAGTTTTGTAGAGATTTGTAAGTCTTAAAAAATATAATTGCTAAAAATTTTTGATTAATTTATTTTTTATATATCTTAAATTTTTTTATGATCCGACTAAATTTTGAAAGACTTATAAAGGAATTCATTTCAAATGCATCTTACAGAAGATTTAAAAGTCATCAAACGTTTTTTCAAAACCGATACAAAATCTCTTTAAATTTTCTACTCGCTTGTATCCCGCAACATTTTCGCCAAATCTTTCCTCGCGCTTCACTTGCAATTTTATCGCGGTGCGTTTTTCTCGCATCACCATTATGCTATGTGCCTTATCTGTCCCACTTTCGCTCTCTATACATGTTTACTGCTGCCTAGATTGTCATTTTTTTTTTGCTCTCTCTCTCTCCCTCTCTTTGACTCGTATATAAAAATGGAGCAACACGTTAGCTGCTTCGTTGATTGTTAGACCTTGTCGCGCTGTTATAATTTGTCGGTGTTCGTTTCTTTTTTGATCTTTGATCTGCTTCTCTCTCGCCTAGAACACGCTACCATAGATCATACGATGACGAAATGCAGCCCAATGCAAACGATGTTTCTCCATTGACATATACGGATGTATAACTTTTGGTGACAAGTGTACCTTCATCGATGGATTAGATTCAGAATTTTTCTTAGCACGTTCGGAAATAATTTTCTCAAGAACCCAACTATTAGCATCATCATCGTCATCCTCATTAATAGGCGCTTGGGTTAGTCGTATGTGTCGTGGTTGATCCTTCAATAAAGCGTTTTTTGTTAGTACTCCCCTAGAATGGCGCCCTTCGTTTAACGGTCTCGTTACGGTGTCAATCATAGCACGCATTGCGGGTAATTGTTTGGTTACGTCACTCAGTCTTTTCAAACTCCGAAGGTTAGACATTTTTAATGATACGGTTTAGGTTCGCGTGTGACTATGTATTAAATAAAAAGACGGTCTAAACTTTATTGAACATGAAATTTTGATACACAAAAAAAATATGTTATTTTTTATATAAAATTTTTTTTTTACTAAAATTTTTTTTTGGAAGTTTAATTTTGTGTGTGAAAAGTATAAATTTTATTGACAGTGCCAAAACATGGGGTTCTAAGTTGTAAAAAAAAATTAAATTCAAATTTAAAAAAAAAATCTGGTTTTTGGTGTACATAAAAATACTGCTGAACTTAAACTGCAATTAGAATTTAGTGAAATGCATTTCCATCCATAATAAAACGGCAAGACAGACAAAACTTTATTTTTCAAACTATGCGCATGACAAACAAGATGATGATTATGTTTCTTGTGTTTTGATGAATGATGATGACGTATAGAGTTGATAAAGTTTGAACGCTTACAAACTAAAGATATGTCAACGGAAAGGAGGTCGAAGACGGAAAGAATATTTTAATTTAAATGCAAATTAAGGCTTTTGTCAACAAGCTAAGAACAAAGAGTTCTGCTAAGAAAAACTTACATACTATATAGTATACATAAATATTTCTAAATAACAATTAAAATAGGCAGTTTGAGTACCTAGTTTGGTTTGTATTTGATGCATATTTGCTTAGAGACAAAAGAAGAGACAAAAATTGTGGCAGCTGCATAATTAATAATTTACGAAAAAAAAATAAATCTTAAAATAAATTGTTTAAAAATGTATTTAAATGGAAAAGAGAAACATATACATACTATACTATATGTATAGGTAAGTATGTAAGTAAGTATATAAATATTATGTATTAGTATGTCACGTAAACAATCTGAGAGGGTAGACGACTTCAACTGGTCGCCTTCGTCTACTTGGACATTGATGTAAACGAGGGTATCGATAAGCATAGAAGCAGAGTTCTATTCAGGGAATCATTAAACTCTACAAGACGCTGATAATGCCGGTCCTGTGTGAAATGACAATCGTATTCGGACGAACGATGAGCTGTACGAGCTTAATAAGGACGTCGACATAGTTAAAAACGGCAAATATAAAAGACTTTCCTGGGCTGGTCGCCAGTTTTGGATGGATACAAAGGCTCCGACAACCAAATCGGAGGGGCAAAACAGAGAGAACGGCCTTGCTGTATTGGGAGGACCAGATTTTGGAAGACATCCGCAAGTTTGCCGAAAAATATATATGTATACTAGCCAGTACCCGCGGCTTTGCTCGCATTTGTTTTTTAGGATTTTTTTTTGCTTTTACTTGTGAACTAAATATATTCTAAATAAGAAGTAAGAGAAAAGTCGATGTTGCCAAGTTCGGCATTTGTCCGCCCAGCGTGTGAAAAAAAATAACATAGTCACCATGCTAAACAGTGAAACCATAAAAACATTATATCAAGCTTCTATATTATCGGAAATTCTTCGAACACGTAAACTTTTTTTTTGACCATCTATCAAATGCACCCAGTTTCAAGTCTCTATTCTTTCCAAAGATTTGGCTTTTCCGGCTTCAAGGCCCACAAAGGCCACGGGTGAAAATTTTCCAAGTCACGCCTTAGTGCTCACCGGAATTAATAAAAAAAGGGTAAAGAAATCTACTTTATGTCCACCAATGGGTTCCAGGCCCAAATTTCGGAAATACCCTGAATAGACCAAAAAATTAATTTTTCAACCATCTTTCAAATGCACCCAGTTTAAGGTCTCTAAGTCTATTCATGCCAAAGATATGGCGGTTCCGATTCAATGAACCCCATTGGCTCCGGGCAATCCAAGCAGTGCTCACCTAAAATCTAATACTAGAAAAACTAAAGTTTAAAATTTCAGCCCATTATTTTAAAACTGAGCAAATTAGTCGACGCATCTGGTAAAGCGGACCAAGAGTATATATAGCAATATCCCCAAACAAATCTAGCCCAAAATTTTGGGTTTTTGCATAAAAATGATATTGGGTCTTATTATAGGAAATCTAATTTTGGTATAAAGTATGTCTATGATAGTCTTAATGAAATATCCCAATATGGGTGAGACCAACAAAATATTAAGGGGTACCTCTTATACAAATCTACCCAAAAATTTTGGGTTTTTGCATAAAACCGTCATTGTTTCTTATTCTATTAATTCTAAATTTGGTATAAAGTATGTCTATGATAGTCCCTAAAGAAATATTTCAATATGGATAGGACCAACAAAATTTTAGGTATAGCCACTTACAAATATACCTCATTTTTTTAGTTTCTGTATGAAAATCCAATACAATAAAGTATGGTAATAAGATAGGACTTAACTTAAGGTACATAAAGATTGGGTACAGGGTATCTTACAGTCGAGCATATTCGACTTCAGCGTTCTTTCTTGTTTTTTATTAAACCTTCATTAAATTTTATTAAACCTTCATTGATTAAATTTTAATAAAAAAAAAATATGAAACAAAGAATTATTTTTAAAAAGTGTATAAATATTTTTTATACAGACTGTAAAAATATTTCATCAGATGACACAAACACTGCCACCAATATATCGCCACATCCAATTAAGATGCGCTGTAATACGTGTATTTACGCCAATGCCATAACGTTGGCCACATGCACGTCCAAAGCTTACAACACCAATAATGAACATACGCTGCTGACGCAATATAACTGGACCACCGGAATCATATTGGCATGAATCCTGTCCCAGACCACGATAATCATATGTGCAGATTTGTGTTTGTACAATGCTGCTGCCATTATATTGGCTCTGACACTGACGATTGTCCATAGTTAGCAGTGTTATCTTCTGCAGCGTATTCGATTTGGCGGCAGCAAAACCTAAAGTGCCCCAGCCGACCAGATCAACATTTCGATAGATAAAACTATCAGAACTGGAAAAAAAATATTTAGGTTAAATTTTGTTATTTTGCAAATGCAAAAATCAACTTACGCTTCTCTTACGGGTAAACACATTGGACCAACGCCTCTCGACCATTCAATGGCACGTGTGGTTAACAATAGCGCAATATCATTTAGATCACCACGCTCACTGACTGTATAGCCAGGATGATTGATAATCTCTTGTATTGGATACTGTACAGCAAATACAGATTCGGTAGCTGTGTTTGTAGATAGAGTTCTAATAATTTATTTCGATTGATTTTTAATTTCTAAACTTACAACTAGTCAGATCATGATCGCCAGCATAAGCTATTATGCGATTCGCTAGAGGATGTTCACGTGTACAATGCGCTGCAGTGATTATATAACGTTGACTTACTGAAACGAAATTTGAATTCCTTTTTTAGATACTTTTTACTTCGCATATATTAAACGCTTACCTATAGTACCACCACAGAAGACACGCTGAGTTGAGGATATATCGCGCAGTGCTACCATTGCCGGATACTCATGTTTTGATGCTTCCTGTCCATTTGCTATACGTGTACCCAATGACCAACCACAATCACAGCGTTCTAAACGTCTTGCTACCGCTTGACAATGTAATCTACCACGCTGTTGTGTCGCCGCATTTGTCGAATAATAGGCAAAGGCTATGGAACGAAAATGTGAAGTACGCGCTACATATCCAGCACGACAATAAGTCTCGGCATCACGAAATTGCAGATCTCCGTCACGTGAGATGTACAAAAACTCAGTGCCGCATGCATTGGGAAACTATTTTAAAATTTTTTTATAAGGAATTAAATATTTTTTTTGGTAATATATTTACCACTTCATAAAGACAATTAAGCGTTACAACATGATTTGGTGGCGCCATAATACGATAGCGACAGCTACTGCCTGGCCTATAAGCTTGCGGATAATTTGGTGTTGTCAAATTAATCGCTTGATTTGTAAAATACAAATTATATTCCTGTGGCACACATGCCTGTCCCAGTACAATGCAAGGTAAAAGCGCAAAGCATGCGAAAAGTGCTAATATTTAATTTTTTTTTAGTTAAAATTTGTTTGTTCCTTAAAAGATATTTTATCTTATTTTTCTATTTTTGATTAAATACTACTTACCACTTAAAATTTTCGGCTGCAACATTGCTGCAAAACGTTTTAATTGGAACTGTTTTGAAATTAAATTCAATGCAAAACACCTTAACTGCTGATGTGCATAACAATTGGGTTAAAAGATACATGACCGATAAGAAATAGTCAAATTGTGTTTTATGTATTTCTATATTTACAATGTAAATAGATGAAAAAATATTTTGGTACACTGTTAAAATTTCTTTTTCTAAAGAGCTGCAAATTTATATTTAAAACAAGGAAAATCGTGAATTTTGGTGGAACCGAAGCTTAAATACCCGTCACACGAATCTTTGAATATTTTATATGTGATCATAAGTGGATTAGAGAAACTTTCCAGATTGGATGGATAGGGGTCAATGGTCTCATTTAATTCATGTTGAGGCACAATATTGTTAAAATCTTTTATGCTAAAAATTCAGATATATATATATTGTAACAATAATGTTCTTGAAAGTGTCAGAAAATAGGAGGTAAGTTTGTATGGGACTATATGTTGTGGTGTTACGTTCCGTATACATATGTGATACGGTTGTGTATAAATAGGGATGACACTAGAATTATTTTTACCCAATTTGGAGTGAATCAAGTTTTCCAAAACAAAAATGTCTCGAAAATTCGCAACAAATTTGTATGGGGCTATACCTACAAATGGGCGTGTCACTTGTATTTTCATACTAGGTATAGTAGATTGAGAGTAAAGCTTACGTTCCAACTTTCTGATTAAAGATTTTAAATTGACCGAATGAAGCGAAAAAAACAAACAGACGCACCGACAGACGGATGGACGGAAGGATTTACGGACTGATGGTCGGACGGATGGATAGACGGGCATGGAAAGATCGATTCCTGATCGAGATCGAGAGTATTTATTCTTTATGGGGTCTAAGACGTCTCCTTTGATCCGTTTTAAACTTTCTTCATACTCTATGTAGCAAGTATTACAAGGAAAAGCGGTTACATTGGAAGAGCCGAAGTTTTATTTAAAGGAAACTTCGAATCGCTTATATCGTATATGGACATCAATGGCGTAAAGAGGGTTATTAGAGTTCATATAAAAGTCATATATTTTAAATGTTATGCAAAGAATACAACAAATATATTCGAATCTTAACCAAGTTCCAAATTGATAATATGTGTGTGAGTGGTGTTGATAAAAGGGGGCTTCGTTAGGTGGACCTCTATGATTTTTAGTGAATAACTTGAGTAAAACCCAAAAAATCTATTTTTGTGTTTGATCGGCAGTTTATTTGAACCTGTACAATTTGTTTGGTCATCTCTCAGCAGCCACACAAAGATTGGCCTTTTTTTTTTTGTATTTTATTTCAGCAGCATATCTCTGGATATACGTAAATTTCTCAGTATACATATGTTAGCTTTAAGCTGGTCCAGGGACACTGGTTTATTGGTATAAACTTTTTTCTTCTGGTATTCCCATAGGGAAAAACTTAGCTGCTTAGGATCGGGAGAACGTGTTTGCAGTCGCCATCGCCACTTTTCGGAGTCAAACGCCCGTGTAGCATTGGCCGTAATAAAAACCTTGTTTCGCATCTAGTATTGCATGTCGTGCTGATCTATTGAGTCCAATAAAGCTGCATGCCAATATTTCTCGGCTGTAGCATCCGGTCGAACACCACATGTTAATTTTTTTAAATGATTGTAAAATGTTATCCAAGGTCTAATCTTAATTTTTTTTTCTTAAATAAATATATATATTTTTTTAAATCATAGATAAAAAATTTGATGAATTGCTACCATTTGACGCACAAAATATCAGTGAGAAATCTGGTAGTGAATATGTGATAAAAAAAAAAAAAAGATAAAAGTATAAAGTTTGTTTATTCGAAACATAATAAAAGTATTTGGAAGCTCATTTTATTTATTAAGGCATAATTTTTAGCAAAGATAATATTATTTACATTCACTTGATAAATTTGCTTAGAATAAAAAAAAAAATATGCTATGATTTTCTTTTGGCTACATTTTTTCAATATATTTGGTACATCTTATTTAAGCTATTTACAAGTGATTTTTTTTGGTTATTTCTTAAGATAGTGTTGTTGTGGCACAATTTGAGTTACCGATCTTTTGTAGTATCCAATTTAAATAGTACGTGGTACGCGTATTTACACCCATAGGATAACCACCAGCACCGCAATCTTTGCCAAAGCTAACCAAACCAGAATGATATTGGCGAGATTGTTTATATACAACTGGACCACCGGAATCGAATTGACATGAATCCTTGCCTTTTCCGGTATAATCATAGGTACAAATCTGTCCAGCATTGATGTTTGCCACATTAGCATATTGCGTTTGACAGTCTGTATTGGTAGGTATCATTAGATTAACCTTAAGCAGTTGCGTTGATGTAGGACCAGAAAATGAAGTAGTACCCCAACCAATAACATCAACAATGGAATAGGAAAAGTCATTTGTGCTAAAATATTTTTTTTGGCATAAATTATGAAAATGGAAAATGCATTTCAATAAATTAGAACACTTACGCGCCCTTGGGTGGTAGACAAATAGGACCTACACCTCTTGACCACAGTATATTCTTTGAGGTGACCATTAAAGCAATATCATTAACTGTATTTGGCTCTGCTTGATAATATTCATGTTTAATAATTTGTTGTATGGGATATTCAGCATAAAATTTAGATGTGCTTGCTATGGAATATAATGAAAAAATTTAAAAATCTTAAGTTTTTTTTTCCTAATGTATAACTTACGATCTGCAAAATTATTGGTGCCTGCCATTGCCACTATATTTTGTGGACTGCTTACTCGCTCAGCACAATGCGCTGCGGTTAGTATATAACGACGTGCAACTGTTTTGATAAATAATTTAAATTAATAAACAAAAATATTTTCGTATCATAATATTTTTGACTTACTAATTGAACCTCCACAGAAGAATGGCTGTCTGGTTGCAGTATCTTTAAGTGCCACCATGCTGGGATATTCATTCGGTGATGCCGCTTGTCCATTGGTAATACGCGTCGTCATACCCCAACCACAACTACATGTTCGAGCTATAGCAGTTAATTTACAATTGAATCGTCCTGTATTACTCGATGTAGATATGTAAGCCAAAACTAAAGTCTCAAACATTGAGTTACGTTGAATTTTACCGCTGCCGCAGACATTCTCTGAGCCACGCATTTTTATATCACCATCAACATCGATATAAAGATTATCGGTATTGCAACCGGAACCGCTCTGTGTTAAGTATAAAAAAAAAATATATATTTAATCAACATTTCTGAAAGATTGTGGTTCAGTTAAAGTTTTAATCAAATATCGAACCACTTAAACAGAAAAAGTTTCTGTTAACGATTTGTTGTGGCCATAAAGTCTGGCTTAAAAAAAGAGTCCAACGATTTCTTTATGAAACTATTAGACGAAGTCTTTCATTTAAAAAATATTTGATTTAAATCCTTATCATTATTTTTGTCAGTCTTTTGGAATTTATATTTTTTAATTGTTTAGCGAAACGCTTTAGAATTTCTGATAAGCTTTTTTCAAACACTCTCACCAAGTTATGTAACCTTTGCACAACTCACCTTATAAATATTCACTTCACACTCCATTTGAATGTAATAGTCCGGAGGTGCAACTATGTTATAGCGACAGGATGTACCTGCAGGATAATTTTCTGGGTAGTATGGTGATTGAACATATGAAACACCTGGATTCAGATTAATGGTAGTATCACAGCCAGTGAAGTAAGCACAGTCAATATAAGATAAATATTGCAGCAGAAGCAGCAGCGGTAATAAATCTTTAAAAAAAATGACAGAATTTCTTGAGTTTAATGTTTTACACGAGTTGCAATTTTTTTTAAAATTACTTTTACGTCTTAGGCCCATTTTGCTTTCAACTTTACACATGTCGAGTTAAAACCTAACTAAATTATTTTTTGTTTAAATGGGAGCACAAGTAAATAGCTAAAGAGTCTGTTTCGCAGAATAATAAAATCTAATTTGTTTATCATAAACGGCAGATAAAATTAAACGAAAAAAAAATTTATAATAACAATTTAAAAACAAAAGAAACTTTTTTGTACCAAAGCAATGATACTCTTGAGATGTGTAGGATTTACAAATAAAATTAAAATGAGTGAAATTAATGATTAAGAATCTCTCAGACACACCTGTGAACAATTGAATGATCTTTAACGCATAAAAAGAGGCATCATAGACCATATAAAGTGTTTATATTCTTGATCAGACGAATCGATCTAGGCATGTCTCTTCTGTCTGTCTATTGCGATACGCTTCATTCGTTTTGTTAAACTACTGTCATCAAAACGTAGTAAGAAAAATCGTTTTAAATTTCCCGGGCATAAGGAATCGGACAATTTTTTTTTCCTTAAGTTGGTAGAACCTCAACATATTTTGAGACCATAGTGACAGTAGTTGGTGAGGCACGCGTGTTTTTAGTCAACAACAAAATAACATTTTTTGATTTTTTCTTTTGACCATAGGAAGTTTGTATGTCAAGCATATGCTACGCCCATTTTAAGACATAGCCCCTATACAAACATACAGCCTTTTTTAGATTTTTTGAATGAAAATATTTATTATTTATGAGTGTATTTAATCTAAATTGGGTAAAAACACTACTAAAAATATTTACTGTTATATTTAATGTTCTACGCCCATTTTTAAGTATAGACCCGTTACAAATTGACCACGTTTTTTTTGGATTTTTTGTTTGAAAAAAGTAATTTTTTATGGTTGTATTCAATTCAAGTTGGTAGTAACATTTTTAATGTCATCCAATGTCAGAACCAAGGTGCATCTCCCATTTTCAGAGCCCCCATACAAACTAACCGATTATTTTCGAATTTTTGGAAATTGTAATTATTTATTTACTTCAATTTCGGTAAAAACACATCTAGAGTATATCAGCATATATAGTATGTATAAAACCGTAGTGTTAGGAATCGAGTCACTATAACATATAGTTCTGTACAAACTCACCACCTATTTTCTGATATTTTCAAGAAAATTATTATTTCTATATTTTAACTTATAATTTTAAGATTGTGTCTAGGTTGTATGAGATCATTGAAGCACTCCTATATCATCTCGAAGTTTTATCTAAGCCACTGGCCCAAATAATCTTTTCAAAGATTCGTGTGACGTTTTTCCATTTTTTTTTTTTTAAGTTTTTGATATCTTTTTTTAAGTGTTACAAATTCATTGATAAAATATGAATACCATTTTTATGAAGCATATTAAAAAAAAAAACATGCGCAAATTAGAAAGCAGCAAAAAGAAAAGAAAAACAAATAAACAATAAAACAGTTGTTAAAATATTATTTTGATTGCTTAATGATTTGTTGAATTTATTTAGTACAACTCAAGATAGTTTTGTATTCCTTTAAATAATTACTTAATATTAATATTAGCATTACGTATACGCCACGATTTCTCTTTTAAATTTCGAAGTTGTTGCATTAATGCAAAGTTTTGTTAAAAAAAAATAAAATTAGTCGTAACCCCAATAAACTATATATATATTCTTGATCACCTCGACGAGCGAATTGATTTAGCCATGTCCGTCTATATGTCCGTCTGTCAGTCTGTTTGTTGTTGCCCGATTTATTCGCTTACAATTTGTTGTAAAGATATTGCACTGAAATTTGAAACTAAAGCTTTTCTAGGTCCTTTGTATACTTATATAATAAAATTAAAGTGTTACACCCACTTGTAGGTATAGCTGCCATACAAATGTACAACATTTTGTTAAGTTCTTAGTTATTTTTAGAGCTAATGGTTTCAAATATGGTACAAATGTACAATATCTTATATAAAGGCAAATGTTTAGTTTAAAATTGGTTGTGATCGCGCCGCGAATTTCTTAATTTTTAAGAATATTTTTAATTTGTTTTGTATTTTCAAATAAAATTAAATACAAATGCTGAACATGCGTTGATCTTTCCAGGTATATAAGCTTCAGTCCGACCGAAGTGAACTTTTTTTCTTGTTATTATTTGTTTTTACGTATTTTATTCTTAAGTCAATTGTAAAATTCATTAATTATTTTATGTAATTATTAAACTTTTCATACAAAGCCACGCGCAACAATTGTTCAAATAAAGTCAAGACGTTTTCGCTGTTTATTGTTGAGTTTTTGAACTTGTACTTTAGTATTAAAACCAGGCGTTGGGTGTTGTTTTTTTACCGTTTACTTACCTTTTAACTGTTTGCATTTGTATTTTCCAATGGCATTTTTTGTTTAATTGAATTGCAGCGCACTTTGCCGATAGCTAAGCAAATGATTGACAGCGTGTGGTATTCTGACATTGTTTTCCTATTTATTTTTTTTTTTCGTTTTTTTGCAGATAAGCTATAGTTTCGTTTTGTTGTTTATTTTTTTATTGTTTTATCTGAAATAAATTGTTTAGTTATTTTATGTCATGGTTAAAATTAAAAAACCTAAAAAAAAAACACAAGATTTTTAAATTTGTTAGCTTAAAGTCAAGTTTGATTTAAAATAATTCAAAATAAAAAAAACTAAATCTAAAACAAAGTAAGAGCATCTGATAAGAATGACAATTTTAACATAAACAATTTTTGAAAAGAAAAACTATTTAAGTGTATTAAAACATAAGCAAGTAAGAACTCAAAATAAAGTATTCGCAGTAGTCGAATTAATTATACACTGCTTAGCTTTGTGAAACAAGTGCATATGTACACGGACGGACAGTATTGGCTAAAAACTGTGTGGGCTCACCGAAACCCACTTTTCTCTATTTTGAAATATTTTGACATTTCTTTTATTCAAAATTGTTTAATATCAATAATATTTTTGTACAGTTAAAAAACTGAGGTCCAAAGTGCCATACAAATATAGATACTGTTTTTAATTTTGTTTTTTTTTTTTTTTTTTGCCTATTAAAATTGTAAATAATGTGGCATATCTCTTTCTGTCAGTAAATAACTGTGCAAAAATTTTTTAATGTTTAGTCAGTTGGTTATAAATTTAAGACATAATTGGAACTCGGTGATACGGAAGCATTTAACATCTAAAATTAAAGTAGTTTATTGGTTAGAAATGTATTTTTGGTTGCTAAAAACATTTCTAACATCAAATGCCAATGTTTTATCTCGTTTTATCTCGAAAGCTTAGACCTTACAGAGCCATATAATCCCATAATATACACCCCAATATGTTAAGTTTTTGCATACAAACTACTTTGTTACGTAATCTAGACTATACGACCAAAAAATTTGTTTATATCACCATACAAATATAATCAAATGAAAAACAATTTTTTTTTTTGTTATGCTACGCACAACAGATTTTTGAATCGAACCTTTATATAGCCCCCACACAAATTTATGAAAATTTTTTTCGAATGCTTCCAGTTTTTGAGATAACACTTGAAATTAATCAAAAATACCTCGAAGTTGTTCATTTACTATCAATTGAAAATTTGTCATGGCATAGGCTTAATTAAAAAATTGAGTTAAAACAATTTATAAAAGGGGGTACCCTAATATAAACAAATTGCAACGAAAACGTTTGTTTAAAAAAATTGTTTAATTATTAACAATTTGTTAACTTAAGAAAATCCCATCAACAAACGTTCATTGGATATAAATTTTTCAAATTTTACGGCATTAAACTTCTTAAAAAAGTCAAATTCAAAATCACTTTTCTTTATATATTTGTTAACAACAAATAAAATAATATTTCAACTAAGCCTATCCCACTTCCAGGTATTTTGGATTAATTTCAAGTATTATCCAAAAATTTTGTTTTTCATTTTTCAAGGTAAATAAAAAAAATGGAACTTTTATTTAAAAACCCCCGAAATTTTATACGATTTAATTTAAAAAAAAAATCAAAAATCGGTTAAGAAATGCGCTCTCAAAATCAATTTGTCCACGGATACTTTTATTGCCCCAATGTGCGTCGATGGGGGGGACCGTCTGTCATGCTGTCTGCTGTATGAAAACGATTATCTCAGAGACTTTTTTTAGAGATAGAGCTTTCATATTTGAGGCTTAGGCTCTTCTAAATCGTAAAGTATGCATTTGCAAACGGTTTTTCTCTATATTTTTTTAAAGGGCTACCCCCATACAAATCTAACCCACAATTTTAAGTTTTGTCATTGTTTCTCATTCTAGGAAGTCTAAATTTAGTGTAAGTTATTCCTATGATAGTCTCCATGAAATAATCCAATATGAGTAGGACCAAAACAAATTTTATACTATATATAACTTAAATAATATAACTTTAGATATTACTTTAAATGTAACCTTTTTTTTAAGTTTTTATATGAAAATCAAATATAATGACTGGTAATAAGTCGAGCATACCCGACTTCAGCGAACTATCTTGTTTTTTTTTTTTTTATAAGACAATTCGCAACGTAGAAATGGCCCATAAATATTCAACTTTCATATTGGGAGTCAGTATTTTAGTATTCAAAGATATAAAATTAAATGTTTAAAAATCTCTTTTGAAATTAAAAATAGTATCTAAATTTACTTTATTGTACAATACTGATTTGTATAACTTTAAATGTTTTTATTGCTTTTATTTCTTTTTTTTTTTAAATAATAATTCGTTTTGTTTTTATGTTTAATTAACTTTTTCACAGCTGCACTTCAATTTGAATGTAAGCTACAATATAAAAATATACAATTACAAAAATCAGCATTAAAAAGATAAAAAAAATAGTATAAAAAATAAATAAAAAAACAAAAAAAAAAAGTTTTACATAAATGAAAAACTCAAATATATAACAAAATAAATAATAAAAAATAAAGATAGCCTAAAATACATGCCACAACAATAAAATTAGATCAATACATAAAAAAAACAACGTTTTTCAAATTATGTTAAAAAAAGTCAATTAAAAAAAAATATTTGGAAAAAATGTAAAATAAACGCGCTAATAACTGTAAATATGTAAAATAAAATGCATAAAAACCAAAAATACAATTTACAGTTAAACATAACTGCAGATATATGTACATACATATATGTTTTTATGTACATATGCCTAAAAGTATGCAAATGGTTTTTTGGTTAGGTTGACTTTGTGCTGCTTTGTTGTAAATAAAAATCGCATTTCTTTTTTTTCATCTTTTTTTTTTTTGCTGTTCAACACTATTTTCATTTTAATTACCGTTTTTCTATGCCGAGTGTTCATTTTTCCTAGCACACTCACTCACGCGCACATACATATTGCTTTATATGCTTTCTTTCTCTATGTATGTGTTCTATTTTACATTTTCCACTAATGTGGGTTTCTATTGTATTGCGGTTTAGCGTGCACACACTTTTCTCCATCCGCTTTTTGTTTTTGTTTTGCATTTTAGTTTATATCTGTATGCGTATGACTTCTTTCCACCAATCAGCTCAACGCAAATTCATTTATATATGTATTTGGCCCACTCTTATATATATGCACTTTTCGCTCTCTCTCTTTCACTGCATTTGCATGTAATTGTATTTTTTACTGCGTGGGTGGCTTGCCAGCTGATAGCAATTTTGCCTTACGCACTTTTTAGCTTTTCTAAAAAGTTTTTTTCTTTGATTTTTCTTTTACGTTTTTCATTTTTCCTTTTTTTTTTTTTTAGTCAACGTTGATTTTGTGGTCTCATATCATTAATTGTTCGAAAAAGTGGCGGAAAAATGACGAAGAAGAAAAAAATGAAACCAAATGGCTAGTTTCTATTTACAATTGCATTTCGTTTTGCGGCATGAATGCAGGCGACAGCTGACAACATTTCGTTTCTACATTTCGTATGATGTGATGCGCCCGAGCGTTTTTCAAAAAATTTGTTCTGTTGCATTTTTGCAGCTCTGGGAGTGACGGCATTGTGTGTATTAGAAAATGATATTGCGTGTTGCCAAAAAATGCCAAGCAAACGACTTTAAGTTTTTAAGTTTCTTTTTTTATTGTTTAAGCCAATATAAACAGCTCTTATCAAGATATTTTCATAAATTTTTAAGAGCTCAGCACCTGTAAGTGGTAATAATTTTTATAGTGTGAGGGGTATTATCAGTTTGTGGAAAAGTTTGTAATGCAGAAACCCCATAAAGAATAAATATTATTGATCAGCTCGACAAGACGAATCGTTTTAGCCGTGTCCGCTTGTCTGTCCGTCTGTCTGTTGCTCAGAAAGTATTAAAGATTTGGCCTGAAATTTTAAACCTAAGTTCATTTTGGTCTTAGGCATTTTTTTTTTTTTTTTTTGATTTTTTGTATGAAAAAAGTTATTAATTATGAATGTATTTACTACAAATAAGGTGCCACGACCATTTTGAAGTATAGCCCCCATACAAACCTATCCCAATTTTTGCGTTTTAGTATTGAAATTAATTCTTATGTATGAATACATTCACTCCAATCTGGGTAAAGGGACTTATACGGTCATCCTTTGAATATAAATATTGCCCCCATTAAAACTTGACTCATTTTCATTGGATATTTGCGAGAACTTCATAAAATATATCTCAGATCAAAAAATATCAGACAAGGTTCTTTGGAATTTAAATTTTGAGTTCAATTCATCGTAACACGTTATATTTTTTTTTATCTATGATGCGACTGTCTTTTCATCAAAGAAAGGCTATCACTGACCTGGATCATAACTTTTAAATATTTTTGTAATCGCTGAAATCGAATCCCGCGTCTGTTTCATCACATCACGTCACTTAAAACCAAATTCGAAGTCCTTTTTATTTTAGTAGTTAAAATAAAAAAATGCTTGTAGCTTTCTACGAGGTTTTTACCATAAACGGGTGTGGTACACTTATTTCAACACATAAACAATTCGGGACCGTGTAAAACTTGTTTTAAATTATATCTTAATATGTTTAAAAATTACGGAAAACATTGTACAGCACTAAATAGGCAGACAGACGGACTTAGCTACTTACTAACTACTTATCAATCTTGATTATAAATAAAATAATTTTCTCATTAAGGTTAAAATTTTCTTGAATTTAAATAAAGACGAAAATATTTCGATCGTGCTTGTTTAGGTCAAGACTCTTCAAATAAATATCGCAGAACAAGAAATAATAGATGCTTTAAGTAGTTCCATCGCTTAAATGTATCATAAGTAATTGTTCAAAACTCAGAGGATCCAGCAGCATTATTAAGTAAGTTTTCAGAATCTTTGTTTATGCAAAATAGTGCACCCCTAGAGACTATTGCGATGCTGTGTTATTTTATGTTAATATTCATAAAGGACAATTAAAACAGATTTTAATCGATTATATTTTTTCAAAATTAAGTTTTTTTTTTTTAATTTATACACCATTAAGCCCTATTTTGCATATTTTAAACAATTAAATCGTATATTTTATATTAAAAAAAGTTTTAATAAATCAATTTTTTTAATCCAAAAAAATGTATATGCTAAATATCAAACCTACATAAAATATATAAAGTTTAAAACTAAAAACTTATTTGAAAAAATATATGTATATAGTATATATTGCATAAGAGGAAGTAAATGTAGGGATGTACTATAATGAAAAATAATAAAAACAACAAAACTAGAACAAAAACTTGCATACAAAGCAAACTAAGCAAATTTTAATTAATGAAAAATTGCAATTAAAAAATGGTTTCCCAACGAAAACTCAACTCAATTTTTCATTACGAACAAAATAAAAAATATTAAAAAAAAAATACGAGAAAAAAAGGAAGTGTGGAATAAAACGAAACGATTTGATGTTATGCATGTAGTTGGAAAAAGTTGCAGCGGAAAAAATGTGCCTAACAGAGAAATAATGAAAAAAAAAATTGAGGAAAAAGCAAACTTCAAGCGACAAAAAAAAAAAAAAAAACAAAAATAAACAAAAAAACGCGCAATCAAAACGCAAATAGAAAATGCGAATAAAAGAAAAGCAAACGTTAAAATGCAAATATATATCTACATAGTATGTACCTATATATGTATGTATATGTATGTACAATGTACTCGTATATGAAAAATAGGCGTTTGCTAAGCAAGAGGCTTGCGAAATATGCTGCAAGTTGAGTAAGGAAGCTTGTAAAAGATAACACACACGCACACACATACACGCAAATATGGCTAAGCCTCCATTGCGATTAACATAAACACGCAAAAACATTAACAATTCCAACAAAAAAAAAAAAAATAAAGAATCAAAGCAGCAAATAGAAAAAAGCAACTAGAAAAAAGATAACGAATGTGCAAGCGAAAGAGCATGTTAAATACTAATAAGCGAGAATAGTTCAGCATTATATGCATGTGTGTATGTGTTTGCTCATTACACTGAGTTTCGCATTTAGATAGCAAAAAAAAAAATTCAACAACAAAAATGCAAGGGGTTGGGTGCGCATAGGCAATTTTTCACTAAAAAAAAATAGAAAAACAAATCAAATACAAAAACAACACATAGCATCGTAGCAGCGCAGCATAATACAATCCAATCAGAAAAAACGCGTTAATAAGAAGGAAAATGTTCAAAAAAATCTACACAATTTACTCACACATAAAAGTATTCAACAACTATTTACACATACGCACACACATACATACATATACTCATACTCACAAGTGGCGCTTACTCAGCCTCCAATGCGCGCCACGCGTCACATTGACCAATCACAGAATTTGTTTACGAATAGTGAACAGAAAAGCAAAACGTTAAAAAATGCTGTATAGAGCGCAAAAATTTACACAAAAAAAAAAGAGGCAGTGGGGAGCACAAAATTGGAGAAAAATGAGGAGCAAAAATCAACTGTTGAGAGCATAAATGGGCTCTTTTATATGTTTGCGCTCTTTTGGCTTTTGGCGCTCTTAAAACAAGTTTATTTTGTTTTTTTTTTGTTTTTCGAAAAGCGTTAACTGTGTTCGCTGCTTTCGTTAAGTTTTTAGTTAGTCACTAACTGTTGGCTAAGTTAGTTGGTTTTTTAGTATCGCTTATTTGTAAAAAAGATGTAAGATTTAAGGCCTAATTGCAACGTAAAAAATATTTTGTTTATACGTTTTTTTATTGATTACAAAAAAGGACAAGCTTGAGCAGCTTGAAAATTATAAAATAATTTAATGTTGTCAAATTTATCGCCATTTTGTATTTTATTTGTAATTTTTTTTCTATAATTATTTTATTTTTGTTTTTATTTTATTTTTGTACGTCTGGTCCGACTGCCTACAGTAATTATATAGCTTTTATAGAATGTCTATTTGGTTTTTGGAAACATTCGTGCTTATTATAAAAGGCGTCGTCGAAGTCGTCGTCGATCTCGTCGTCACTTTGAGTCGACGTCGACGTCGACGTCGTCTCAATGCTAAATCGGTACTAGCTAACAGCAACGTGGCGACGTCGACTATTTATCGATAAATTTAAGTGTCATCTCTGATACTTGCGTTAAAATTATAAAAATATAAATTTAATTTTGGAAATATGTTTCTCATATCGGACAGTTCCACAGATGACTGAACTATCTACTTTTTATCGCACCTACGCACTTTTCTATCGCATCTATGCAATTTTTTATCCCACCAAGACAGAGAGAGGGAGAGAAAGGGGAGAGAGAGAGAGAGAGAGAGAGAATAAGTTCCAATTAAATAAATAATAAGATTTTTTTGTTATTTTTAGTCAAATAATTCACTAATCTAGCGGGAAAGTCATCAACGCGGCATCAATGCTGGGTTGATGATTAGTCTCTTTTTTTCGATGATACGTCGACGACAGCTCCATATAAGTTGGTGACATAACACTAAAATAATTGGTTATTTTGAGATCATTATAAAATTTTTATAATTTGGAATAAGTAAACATTTGAAGTAAAGGGGGTAAAGAGATATCTTTGGAATGAAAATAAAAATGATTTATAGTTGTTCAAGGGACTTCTGATATTTGGACCTTTGGTCCACCTTTGTTAAAAATTATATATATTATTGATCAGCTCGACGAGACGAATCGATCTAGCCATGTCCGTCTGTCTGTCTGTCTGTCTGTCTGTCAGTCTTTCCGTCTGTTTATTTCTACGCATTTTTTTCGGTGAAAATATGAAGATATTGAGCTGAAATTTGAAACTTAAGGCTTTTTTCGGGAACGACTACTTCGTATGTTAAAACCAAGGTGCCACGCCCATTTTTAGGTATAGCCCCCATACAAACTTACAGCTTTTTTTAAGTTTTTATATGAAAATAGTATTTATTTTTGAATGAATTCACTTCAAATAAGAAAAATCACTTCTTAAGTCATCTTATGTTAAAATCAAGGTGCCACGTCCATTTTCGGGTATAGCCCCCATACGAAATTACCACTTTTTTTGGGTTTTTTATGAAAATAGTTATTATTTAGGAATGTATTTACTACGAATTGATTAAAAACACTTCTTATGTTATCTAGTTTCAATACCAAGATGCCACGCCCATTTATAGGTATAGTGCCCATACAAATATACCGCCCATTTTTGTAAGAAAATAGTTCTTATATATGAAGATATTCACTCCAATCTGGGTAAAATCACTCCTACTGTCATCCTTTGAATGTACTACCGATATGACAAGGATCGAGTCGCTATAACTTACAGGCCCTATACAAACTTACCTTCTACTTTTTTTTATTTTTCAAGAAAATATTTGTTATGTTATGTAAAATTTTACATATATACTTCTAATATGAGCCCCAACTTGAGATGTCCCCACCCAACCTCTTTGCGGAAAATAATGTACGTCACTGTTGATCATACAAAAACTAATTAAAATTTTGTATGGTGGGTATTTGAGCTTCGGTTCTACCGAAGCTAACGCCTTTTCTTGTTTTTGAAATATTTTGAATTTTTTGACCATATCTCTGGAATGGTAAAACATAGTACCTTATATTAATCAATTGAAAATTTGTGAAAAAATGTTTAAGACGTATTCAAGCGATTACCAAAATTTGGGCCCAGTGGGAGACCAAAAATGGGTAGGTTTTACTTTTTTTATTTGGGCCGACCACAGATTCATTTTTGGAATTAACGGAAAGGACTTGAGAGTTGATATAGACGCATGTGAAATATAAATATTTTTGACATGTGTGAGGGGTTTCCGAAATTTGAACCTGGAACCCATTGGTGGAGAGGTGTAAATACGTCTAAACTATTGAACCGGAAATTTTACATCGGGTTCTTCTTGCTAAGATGACGATCGTAGGCTTTATATCGATTCAAACAGTAAAGGACGTGGTACGTATATAAACGATACAAAATATTCGTTACATTTTTGCAAGTTTTTGAGCTACAAGGTGTGGTATATAAAATAAGGATAAGAAATATAGGATGGGATATTGGCAATACACAAAAACTGTTTTTTGGCGAATAAGAACGGAAAATAATTATCTAAAATGAGCGCTAGTGGCATATTAATATTAATAATAAACTTGTTTGCGTCACCCGAGAAATGTCATCTATTTCGGCTAGTATATTTTTAAAAGCTTAGTAAAAAACAAGAAAGAACGCTGAAGTCGAGTATGCTCGACTGCAAGATACCCTGTACCCAATCTATATGTACCTTAAGTTAGGTTCTATTTGACTACCATACATCATTGAATTGGATTTTCATAGAAAAACTTAAAAAATCGGGTATATCTTTGATTGGGTTTATACCTAAAATTTTGTTGGGCCTACCCATATTGGTCTATTTCATTGGGACTATCATAGACATAATTTATACTAAATTTAAATTTTCTAGAATAAAAAGCAATGACGTTTTTATGTAAAAAGCCCAATATTTTGGGGTAAGTTTGTATGGGGGCTATACGTAAAATTTTGTTGGTCCTACCCATGCTTAGATATTTTATTGGGACTATCATAGACATAATTTATACTAAATTAAAATTTTCTAGAATAAAAAACAATGACGTTTTTATGTAAAAACCCAAAATTTTGGGGTAAATTTGTATGGGGCTATACCTAAAATTTTGTTGGTCCAACCCATTTTGGGATATTTTATTGGGACTATCATAGACATAATTTAGACTAAATTTGAACTTCCTAGAATAAAAAACAATTACGTTTTTATGCAAAAACCCAAAATTTTGGGGTACATTTGTATGGGGGGTACCCCTTCAAATGGGTCTAGAGAAAAACCGTTTGTAAGTGCACACTTGACGGCCTAGGAGAGTCTAAGATTCAATTTTGAAAGCTCTACTTCTTATAGTCTCCGAAATAATCGTTTTCATACGGCAGACAGCATGACAGACGGACGGACGGAAGGACGGACAGACGGACAGACAGACAGACAAAGCTAGTTCGACTCCCCTTCCAATGCTGATCAAGAATATATATACTTTATAGGGTCTATCTTGCCTCCTTCTGTCTGTTACATACATTCGCACAAACTTAATATACCCTTTTACCCTTTGGGTACAGGGTATAATTACTTTCGGTTGAACCTAAGTTTATACACCTGTTACACATCATTTGCAGTTTTTGTATTAAATTTTATCTTAAAATACTAAACAATTTAAACATATTCTTTAAAATTTAAAAATTCGTGGCCCGATCTGAACCAATTTTAAACTGAAGATTTGGCTTGATATAAGAAGTATTGGTACCATATTTAAAACCAGTAGTTTCTTAAAATTATTTTTTTTTTCTCATAAGAACTTGACAAATGAGCTACTTTTGCATGGGGCTATAGCTAAAAGTGGGCGTGGCAAAATGATTTTAACATAGAAAGTTCACCTAAAAAAGCCTAAGTTTAAAATTTCAGCCAATATCTTTAAAATTGAGCGTATAAATTGCGCAGCAACAAACAGACGGACAGACAGTCAGACATGGCTAAATCTGTTTCACACTACGTGTGACAGGTATAAAAAAAGGATCAAAGCAGCGGGCATAAGCTAGTCTATATACAACTATCTTTTACCTGTCTGACTGATTCATTCATCTATTCACATGCAATCGGCCCAAAAGCCCAAATGGCTGAAGATAGGAAACTGATTTTTTTAAAATATTTTGAATATTTTGACCATATCTCTGGAATGGTAAAATCTAGTGACCTAACTATTAATCATTTAAAAAGTATTTAAAAAATATTTAAGACGTATTCAAGCGATTACCAAAATTTGGGCCCAGTGGGAGACCAAAAATGGGTAGTTTTTACCTTTTTTTATTTGGGCCGACCGCAGATTCATCTTTTGGAATTAACGGAAAGGACTTGAGAGTTGATATAGACGCATGTGAAATATTAATATTTTTGATGTGTGTGAGGGGTTTCTGAAATTTGAACCTGGAACCCATTGGGGTGGAGAGGTGTAAATACGTCTAAACTATTGAACCGGAGATTTTACTCGGGTTCTTCTGCTAAGATGACGATCATAGGTTCTATATCGATTCAAACAAAAAGTACGTGGTACGTATATCAACGATACAAAATATTCGTTACATTTTTGCAAGTTTTTGATAGTTTTGAAGATTAGGTATATGAAATAAGGATAAGAAATTTAGGATGGGATATTGGCGAATAAGATCGGAAAAATACTTCTAAAATGAAGGCTAGTGGCATATTAATATTAATAATAAACTTTTTTGGGTGACCTGAGAAAGGTCATCTATTTCGGCTAGTATATTTTTAAAAGCTTAGTAAAAAAATTAAAATAAAACAATTTAAAAAAAAAAAACTATTAAATAAGTATATAATATACTTACATTTCTTAAACAAATAAATAAATAACTCAAGAATTTCCTCTAATATTTTTTATATTTCTTTTTTTTTTTTAGTCAGCTTGATTAGACAAATCTACTTATTCATGTTTAAGAGTCCGCAGCTGAAAAAAATTAATAAATAAAAAAAAAATAAATAAATTAAAAAAAATAAAAAAAAAAAAAAAAAAACGGTGCAAATTTTGAAGAATGCCACATGTACATGTACCACATATAAATATTTAAATCAAACGATTTTAACAAAAGTAGGAATAAAACGCTAATATTCTCATGCGTCCTGAGTAAACATGTAAAATGACAGCAAATTGCGTTTTCTGCGACAAAAATGAGAAAATATAATTCACTTAATTTTTGATAGAACCCCAAAATACAGTAAATATATTTACATGTGTACATAATAAAAGGTAAAAGTAAAATGTCACAAGGACAATAGAAAAAAAAGAAAAAAAAAAAACAATATCAAGAACAAAAAACACAATAAATACTAGTAACCTTAATTTATAATTAAATTAATTGTTGTAATTACTTCATTAGTCTTTTTTTTGCTTTGTCTTTCTTTACACAGCGAGTAAATATCTGTCTGTGTGCTCCTTCCTTTAGAAATACTTTTTAACTGTTTCTATTAGCATACTTTTTGTGCGCACATAGTATTGTCTACGCCTTCTGCTTACGCCCAAACTTTGTGCCTCTACTAAGTGTTTGTCTGTGTGTATGTGTGTGTTTAAACGCCATTAAATACGCTAACAAATTACACAATTAGACAACATTAACATTTAATATGACTGACTTGCGGCAACATTAAATACAATTTTTCGACAATAGCAAGAATGAAGTTTTTCTATTTTCTTTATTTTTTGAATAGGTGCGTAAACATTAGGAAATACCATAATAGAAGTAATAATCGATTGAGTAATGCTCGTTTCCGTTCTTTTCTTTGTTAACTAATTGTAAGTAAAATATTAATTTGTATCGGTTTTGTGCGTTCTTTTATAGCTGTTTTTTTTTTTTTTTTTGTAGGTTAATGAGTTCATTTAAGCCAGTAAGTTGGGTGTAAGTTATACATTTATGCTATTATATTATGTTGTTAGTGTTGTATTAAGTGTTATTTTGGTATTAATAAAAAAATTGGAATAAAGGAAAAGTTAATGGAACCGAAGTTTAAATACCTGTCACACAATTCTTTGCTGAGATTATGTGATATCATTTGTGGCTTAGATAATATTTCGAATTGAAATGGGTCAATGGTCTGATACAACCAAAGTTTAGACAAAATATTGAACGAAAAATATGCCTACCCAGACCCGTTGCAAGATTTTTGTTGGGGCGCTCGGTTGTCCAGGCTGTACCCCTACTCACAGACATCAGTCTTAGTCTAGATGGATGTATTTTATAGAAATAGGATTAAATGAAATAAAAACAAGAAAAAACGTTAACTTTGGTTGAACCGAAGCTTAAACACTTGTCCCACATCATGTGACGTGGAAAGATCTTCAGATGGAAAAAGGGTATTTTAAGTTTGTGCAAATGTATATAACAGGTTGAACGGGGCATGATAGACCCTAAAAAGTATATATATATTCTTGATCACCATTGAAATGCGAGTCGATATAGCTAGGTCTGTCTGTACGTCCGCCCGTCCGTCTGTCCGTCTGTCCTTTAGCCTACCGTTTGAGAGAGATTATCTTGGAGACTATAAGAGATAGGCCTACCATATCATACCTATGATAATTGCAACATTTTAAAGCATTGATAATATAATTTTTAATGGAACTTAAGGAAGAATTGAAAGAGAAGAGGTGAGAAAATTTGTTCATTCATAGAACAGAGAGAACAAAGTGAGCTATGGCAATCATAATTTTTATTGTACAGAGACAACGTAACAGGAACATAATTGCTTGTGAGGCGAGAAGATTCATTCTGATATAATGATTGAAGCAAAAGCGATAATCTAATGAAGAAAAACGACAGAGAGCATAGATCGTCGTGAAACCAGAGTTGGGAGTTCAAAAAGTTTCAAACGATCAGTGTACGAGCGGAAGATGAACGTCAGAAGTCCAAATAAGATTTCTAAGAGCAAAAATGAGAAATTGCGCTTGTACCGACTCAATACGATCTTGATGAACAGTTTGGGTTCCAAACACAAGATACAAATTCCAAGATAGGGCGCACAAGTGTAAAGAAATTTCGTGGTAATAATATTTAATACCCATTAATACTATGTGTAGCAGGTATAAAAAATCATAAAGGAATTTATTATGTAGGCTATTCATCTATCAGTCATTTCGCGTGCATCCTTATGAACAAAACTATCTCTTTATTTTATATCTAAATACATATACCATTTATAATTTAAACATTTCTTAAAATTAAATTTCAAAATTCATTATTTGGTACAGCTTTTTCACTTTTCACTTTTTGGCGACCACAAAATGTGTGCTTATGGCTAACCTCAAAACGCATTTCATCGTTTCGGCGTAATAGATTTGTGTTAATTAATTTTAAATTATACAAACACACACATACACACACACACATGGCAATACGTATTTTTCGAAATTCCGGAAACTACTACATTTTACTGCATTACACACAGCGTATGGCATACGCATTGCATTGCGCACTACGTCGCAGCTGTAAACCACAAAAGTGTTTAATTTGCAAATAAAACAATATTTGCCTAAAAGTGGTGCTGGAGTCGGAGTCAATTGGTATATTTGTGGCTATAATATACCGCATCATTATCACTATAAAATTCGCCACATATGTTTGCTCAAAAATTCACACCTATCAACCTAGCGACGCGACTGAATGTTGAATGTTGTTGCCTTGTGGCTTCTGATTTAACATTTCGCTTAATTGAAACGTTAAATAAGCCAATTAAAATTAAAATTTATTTATGTATTTGCAATAATTTTGTATGAAAATGAGAAAAACAATAAAAAGAATAAAAATGTATTTTTATTGAAAATGAAATGAAGCAACATCGATGGCAGACTGATAATGACCAATGATGCCAGAGCAGAGTTTGGGTTATATTTGTTCATATGTAATACATATGAACGCAATATGGATGTACAAATTGTTATTCGACGCCTGTGCTGCTCATTTATGCGCTGATAATTTGTAAATTATTACATTGTAGATAAGTTGTGTGCATTTGTATACTTTTTTTTTATGGCATTGTTATTGAATATAATGAAGTTATAATGAGTGCAAATGTTTAATTGTAACTAAGTTAAATAATTTTGTAAATATTAATAAAAATTAAAATAATATAAAAAACAAAAATTACATATAATAATAAATAAATAAAAAAAATATTGTATTACTAGTTTGAATAAATGCAAAATCTAAATAAAAATACATAGGTTTCATTAAAATGGCGCATCATGCGTTACTTGTTTGAAACTGTCTTATAGTTACATACATCTATCTATTTATGTATCATATGTTTCATATTACTTTAGAAATATTATTAATAGTATTAACGTAAGGGTGTTTTTTTTTACCCGTGTGAAGGGTATTTTCAATTTGTCAGAAAGTTTGTAACGCATTAAAGGAGACATCTTAGACCCTTTAAAGTATATATCTGTCTGCTTATCCGTCTTTATTTCTGCGTTTTATTCGCTTAGTTTTAAAGATAAATGACCTGAAAGTGCCATGAACTTTTTAAGATATAGCCCCATACAAACTTAACGTTGTTTTAGATTTTTTTTTATGAAAATAGATATTGTTAATGAACGTATTCACTCTAAAATGGGTAAAAACACTTCTTAAGTTATCCAATGTCAAAACTAAGGTTTTATGCCCATTTTTAGTTAAAGTCCTCATACGAATTGCCCGCCCAATGGGGTAAAAACACTTTTAATGTCATCCTATGTAAACACTAATTATAAACACATAGCATCCATACAGAGTCACCATCCATTTTCTAATTTTATTTCAAGAAAGTGTTTAATATTCGGTCCATGGGTTAAAATTTGACCCCATTACTGAGTCTGAACTTTGGTTATATCGGGCTATTGACTCTAAGCCCTTCTTAAAATTTTACCTAAGCCAATGATGATCATTAAAGAACTAAACCAAGATGTGGCGGGTATTTGAGCTTCGGTTCCACTATATTATGGTCGTCATAATCGCATGGTGAATCAACAATTCGTGCTGTTATCACCAAATTTCGCAGCAAATTTAATTTGTTGGACATTAACTCATCGACTCGCATGCGTACAGTGCCTATCGATGACAATGTTGCCGACGTAGCGTCCACTATCGTGATCGTGAAATGTCAATTCGTCGTCGTTCTCAGCAATTGTGCATGTGTTACTCAACCACATGGAAAATTTTACGTGTCGATTTGGGTTTAAAAGACTATAAAATTTAACTCCATGACATAACCCGAATGACATGAAGCCGAATGACAACCACAACAGCTCCATGAAAATTTTCTGTTTTACCGAAACGTTGTGTTCAGCAATGAAGCTCATTTATTGCTCAACGGATACGTAAACACACAAAACATACGCAAAAATGTCTCATCTGGGGTGATGAACTGCCACATGCCATACAAGAATTACCGATGCATCCCGAAAAAACTACGACGAGTTGGCTGAGATGAACTTGGTTGACATGTGGTTTCATCAAGACGGCACCACATGCCACGCAGCTCGTGAAACAATCGACTTGTTGTAGGATGAATTTGGTGAGGAGCTTATCTCTCGAAATGGACCTGTGAGTTGGCCGCCAAGATCATGCAATTTAACGCCTCTTGATTATTTCTTGTCGGGTTATGTGAAGTCGTTAGTCTATGTGGACAAGCCGAACGCGATTGAAGCCTTTCAGGTTACAAAATATATGATCGTGTAAACCAGGCATTACTAAATGTAACCTTAATTGATTCATTTTAGAAACATCTGTATATGATAAGCATTTACAGTTGCTAAATAGTCTCTTTCTAATAATAATAAAATATAAAATATATTTGATATTTCTTCAAGATGTTCTACTAAATGTTTCTAATATTAATAAGCTTTTTCAGAATGATCAGTAGAACCATTAAAATTATTTAAAGATTTGAACTTTCTGCTTTGCTCATATTGTTAAATAATTATTATTCAAAATGATTTAGTAATGGTGAAAAGTGAGTATATTCAAATTTTATGTAATGCCAATAAACTGCATGAATATGGGGTAATATTATATTGAATTGCAGTATCACACGGAACGCTATATGTTATAAAAGAAAGGTGTATTCTAATTTGGCATATATATGTATGTACATTTGTGTTAAGTCCGGAAAACGCGAACGAAAATAAATCAGAGGAATTTTGGGCAAAAGCTTAAGAAGATATAAACGCAACAAATGAAAACTTTTAGAAAAACTTCCCTTTAGCGCTTCCTCTTTTGCTTTAAACTTCGCAATGCAGATGTAGAAAGAGTATTTTCAATAATAAATGTAGTAAAAAAAGATAAGTTGGGAAAAAATTTGGGTAAATTTGAACAAACAGAAAATATGTACAAGAAATTCGTTTTCGAAAATGTATATAGCAACAATGTAAACGATGAATCTATAAATGCAATAAGTCTATTCTAATAAAAATCTAATGTGTAATCAAATGAATATGTCAAAATACAATTTAAATGTATCTAGAAGTGTTTCCGTTAATGTTTCTGACGAATTAACGATATAAATAAGATTTTCACTAAAAAATTTAATTTTTTTAATAATTCATGTATCAAATTTATTTAGGGTGGAAATTAGGGAGATTCCGATGACTATTTGAAGGAATTTAGGGGAAAATCGACATGATTTTAGAGGGATTTTCAGAAAATCACTACCAACACTGGGATGGTTAGACTAACTTTTCTTAAATGAATATGTACGTTCGGTTTGTGTGGTGGATATATGCTAGAATGGTCCTAATTGAATCGTGTATCCTAATGTGATCATGGGTTTGTTTCTAGAGGTATTTTGACCATATTTGAAATAAATCGCTTTATAAATAAACCATTTTTCTCATATAAATATTTGAAACTTTGCACGTAGTAGCAACTTTTCAGCCATGGGTCCCCTCAAATAATTTGAATGAAATTTGATTCGGTGGTGTTCACTGATCCAAAAATGCAAAATAAAATTAATGGATGTTTTTTTATTCACATTTATTCAAATATATTATTAGAATTCTCGCTTCATAAATAAACCATTTTTCTTAAAAAAAATATTTGAAGCTTTGCACGGTGCGCTTGAACTGGTTTCAAATAAAATTGTATCCCCTTTAAATAATTTAAATGAAATATTCCGGTTTCCGTGATGCCTCCATTTTTTTTAATGCTTGAGTTACAAACTTTCCGATTAACCCCCAATTTTTTTTTAAAACAAGGTAGTTTGTCTGGACTAATAGTGGCCCCCTTCACACCCATATGTGTATATTAAATAAGTTTGGCGGGTATAAAAGTCTAAAAATGGTTTTTTTAAGTGTTTTTCCTATTTGTAGTAAATCATTATAAAAAAAACTATTTTCATACAAAAATGGGCGGCAGGTTTGTATGGGGGCTATACGGCCAAAATTGGGATTGGCACCTGACGCGTTGATTCTGCCATACAAACAGCCTAGGACCAAAAAAAGCTTACGTTTCAAATTTCATGTCAATATCTCAAAAACATTCTGTGTAAAACGCAACGCAACAGACATCGAGCTGATCAACAATTTATATTTTTTATGGGGTCTCCGATGCCTCCATTAAAGCGTTGCAAACTTTCGAACAAACTGATGTATCCGTTACACATGTGTATAAAAATATGAAATTAATATAAGCACCACTTCTAAGATATAGTGTGTACTACTGCGAAATATACTACATACGTTGCAGTACCGTGTGTCCGTAACGCTCAGCAACTGTACACCTGCAAAATATCACAGCATGATTAACATCAACATGCAGCTGACACCTAATTTGTGCCATTAAAAAAGTGCGGTATCAAGGCTCTTTCAACATATTGGATATCTTGTTCTCGACAACAGACACACGTACATGTTTATTTAGTGCTAACATTTTAGTAAAACATTTTCTAATAACTTTCACTCAAAATGCACAAAAATACATATTATTTCATAACATAAAACCGCAACTTTTACATTTTATAAAATTCAATATAAAATCAGTAAATTCAATATTTAAAATTATACGTTGGCGAGTGTGTGTACCTGAATACCTGCCTGACTGCCACAAACCAAACCAAACTGTAGGGAAACTAATATCAACTTATGGGATGCGAATGGGATATGAAGTATCCTACGACATGAAAATGCATGTGTGCGCCTTTTGCTAGTTTTCGCAATTTTAGCGCCAAAGTTTTGTAAATCTTTTTCTGCATTCCGAAAGACATACTCGTACATACAGGCTGCCAGGCAGGCAAGAGTTTCTTTCAACTTTCTTGTATTGTGCTTTTGCTGGTCCTGACATATTTCGCTGCTGCTTTCTTATGTTTTTTTGTTGGACTTTCTGGGTACCAAGTGCGCTGTAGCTGTGGTTTTTGCATGCATTTTAGTGCAATTATTTAATGAAGTTATAAAATTTCAAGCGAACATGATCAGCAAGCAAGAAAATTTTACTTGGTCTTTTGTTCTAATTTGATTTTTGACTTGTATGGGTGAGTGTGTGTGTGTGTGTGTGTGTGTGTGTGCGTATGGTGCTATTGTGTTTTTGTTTGAGTTCTATTCGCTATTCGAAGTTTTCCACAACTCGCATGTAGTGGAATTCAATTAAGAAATGTCAAAATTTTATCGAACTCAGTACAAGTGTTGAGCGCTTTGGATAGCGAAAGTTTATGGCATACTTTATAAAACAACGGAAATGAGTATGCGACGCCTGCTTCCTAATATTGAATTGAATATAACGAATGGGTTTCATTTAATTTAGTTAGTTTTTTTTTTCTCTTTTTTTTTTTTTTTTAATTTTTATTTTGGGTATCTACTCACATGAAGCGCTTCATTAATGCATGACCGACAATTACCTTTGCTCACTTTTGTTTCATCAATTTTCATTAGACAAAAATATAAAAAAAAAAAATAAATAAATACGAGTATGTACAAAAAAAGTAAATAAATTCTACGTCAATTTTTTCGCGTAATAAATGTCTAAAAAAAAGAATCGCACATTCGTTTGTTGGTCTAAAATTTTTTGCACAAAAAAAAAAAAAAAAAAAAAAAAAAAAAAAAGTTCTACATCTCTGACAACGAAAAAGTTGCATAAAATATAGCAAACCAACAGCGGAAATGAATCCCATGTGCATAAATACGTACGTATAAATCCAAAAATAAATTGAATTACAAAAAAAGTATTTAGCTTGGAGTTTAGTGAGATGAAGTAGTCACAGTTAAAAAAAAAAAAAAAAAAAAACAAGGAATAAAAAGAAAACCTCGAGCATTAATTTAGCGCGATTTTTATTTCAACTTTTCACCCATTGGGTTTTGTATATTAGTTTTGTAATTAAGTTTGTAACATACAGAAGAAATATTTATGTAAATACAAATAACAATGAAATTACTCATTTAAGTTCAAAAACCGTACGACAATCCAATTTTGTACTTCTTCAAAATTGTTCAAGTTTAGCCAAGAATCCAACGAAAAGTGATTTGTGTGAGCTTGTGAAATGTCTTTGTTGAAATTTGAAAGTAGTTTTTTAAATTTTTTTTGTATTTTATTGGCATCGGTTTTAGGTCTGCTTAAGTCGGTTTGCTCGATTTTATTATTGGGTCCTTGAATTAATAATAGCCGTTGCACATAAGATCCTTTTTTAAATATTTCAGTTACCAAATATCTACCGCTGAAACTCATTGGTAATGAAACATCTTTTGCACCCTTTCATCATTTGGTTGAAACATAAACCATAATAACAACAACAATTCGAATAAGTCGAAGTTCGTACCAGATGTTGTGTTTTTGCGGAGAATTTTTTTTGACTACTGTAATTTGAAGAAAAGTGCTGCAGAGAGTGATCGAATATTAGTGGAAGTTTACGGCGGTTATGCTCTAACTGAAAAATCGTCTTGGAAGAGGTTTTGTCACTTTTAAAGTGAATATTTTGGGGTGAATGACGAAGAACGTCCAGGTCAGCCGAAAAAATTTAAAGACCCATGTCGATAGCAACAAGAAGTTTTAGATTCATTGGAAGTTGATTTAGCAATAATTTCTAGGCGTTTAAAGGCCCTGGGAAAGATTCAAAAGAAAGAAATTGGGTGCCGTACGAATTGAAGCCGATTGGCGTTGGGAACAAATTTTCCCCGGTATACAGCTGCTTGAACTGCAGAAAAGGAAGGGTGTTTTTGCACCCAATCAGTACTAACGATGAAAAGTGGGTCTATTACGATAAACCCAAGCGCAAAGAGTCATGGGTTATGCCTGACCAGCCACCAACATCCTTCGCAATGCCGAATAATCATTGCATGACGCTTATGTCTGTATTAGATGGGACCAACGTGGCGTGATCTGCTACGAGCTTCTTAAAACGAATTGACTGAACTCATGCGTTTGAGCCGCACATGCAGAAACGCTCGGCCACACGTTGCAAAAGTGGTCAATATCCACTTGGAAATCGCTGAGCTGGGAAGTCCTACCACACCCTCACACATCGTTAATTCCGACTAACACCTCTTTCGGTCAATGAGTCATAGCCTAGCAGAGCAGCAGTTAACTTATTATGAAGATAGCCCAAAATGGGTCGATTCATGGATTGCCTCAAAAGATGAGTCGTTTTTCGGACATGGTATCCGTATATTGTTCAAAAGATGAGAGAAAGTAGAACCTAGCGATGGACAATTCTTTGAATAATACATTTTTGTACACCCAACTCTTATTTTAAATATAAAAACAATAAACGTTCTTATTAATTCAAGGCCCCAAAATTGGTGTAAATTTGTATAGGGGCTATACCCATGGTGGGGTTTTTCATATGGAAAATTGTATGCCTAATCGTTGCTGTATTTGGAGCATACATAAAACCGAAATTTTTAATGAAAAAACTTATAAGTTTGTGTGGGAGTAACCATTAAATTGTAAATGACTAAGTAATGGCGTAGAAGTGTCTTAGTCTTATGTTTTTATCTCTTATAGTCCCGAGATAATCGTTTTCATACGGCAGTCAGCAGGACGAACATACATATAATGCTGATCAAGACTACATATACTTTATAGGGTCTATCATGCCTTTCTTCTTGTTACGTACATTTGACCAAACTAAATATACCTTTTTATCTTTTAGGTTGCTGGCTTCCCTGATCGCTCGGAAGTTTTTTTTTTGCCCATTTTGTCTTTAGACTGTTTCTCTTTTTTTGTAATCATAACAAAAATAATTTCAAAGTTTTTGATTATGTCTTGAAAAGTTAACCAATTTTTAAACCCCTTTTTCAAATCGACATTTGGTATTCTTATGGAGCTGGACTTATATAAACACAACTACATACGTACACTTATGAAGAGTACAAAAGCTTTGGTACCTTTTTTTCTTTTTTTTATTTATTTTAAAAATTCGCTGCTGTGTCTTCCTAGTTCCATGCAAGCTAACGTTAGCCAAATATCCCTTTGCTAGCTCATTCACTATAAGGAAGTGTGAGCATAATAAATTCAAGTATCAGACTATATTTGGCTTACTCAATGGTCTATGCACATTTGCTAAACTGCTTCTCATACTACTTCAAATTTTTCTTAAAGTATATATATATTACAGTTTAAATTTATTTTAATCACTTGGCTATACTATCAAATAGGTTAAATTTTCTAAAATAAAAGGAAAGAATTTCAATGCTTAAGTTTCGCACTTGCCATGTTTTTATCTATAAACTTAATATTCCATTCTTGCTGTCATTTGTGTATGCCAACTCTTTTGCCATTTCTTTACGTTGTCTTTTCGCTGACAGTTATTGTCACAATAACAAGTTGATATGTGTCGTCCTCATCGTCCTCGTCGATGTCCATTTGAGCTGTCCATTCTGTCCGCATATGTTGAGGTCTTTCATAGCTGTCTGCTGTTACGATATATGCTGTCGTTGAACTTCAACTGTTTTTTAAGTGATATTTATGCCATTTTTGGGGTAGTTTAAGTTAATCAACAATCATTGCCATTAAATGTTTTCGACTGCTGCTGCTGCTTAGTCGTCATCGTGTCGTTGTTGTCGCGATAAGCATCATTGAGTGACAAGTGTAACAATTGTTTAACGCTGTTCAATCAATGGTTTGAAGTGTATTGAAATTTGTTTTTAATTTTTAAGCGAAACAAAAATGATGACTTTCTTTTGATAATGTGAAATATTTAATGCGTATTACTACAACGCAACTGCACACTTATGCGAAACCCGTAAATTCGGTTTCTCGAGATTCGTGTCAATTCGTTTAATTTTTGGTACGAAAAGACTCGAGTATGTCGATTTCGATTAAAATTACTCCGTCCGATTTACTCGAAGACTACTGGAGATATTTAGCTGGAATTTGAAACATAAGCTTTTTTTCGGGAACGACCAAGTCAAGCTCGAACATAAAAGTGCAACGTCTATTTTTAGGTATAGCCCCCATACAAAATTACCGCCGATATTCGAATTTTTTTATGAAAATAGGCATTATTTTTCAATGTATTCACTCCAAATTTTTAAAAACACTTCGCCACGCCCATTTTTAGATATAGACTTACCGCCCATTTTCCAATTTTTGTATGAAAATAGGCATTACGCATTACTTATGAATGAATTCAATCTAAATCATCCAAACTTACCGTCCATTTTAGAATTTTTGTACGAGAAAAAAGGCATTATTTAGGAATGTTTTGACTTCATCTAATATCAAAGCCAAGGTGCCACGCCCATTTTAAATAATAGGCCCCAAAAAAACTTATAGATTATTTAAGATTTTTTTTTTGAATATCTGTCTGCTTAGCTCTAAACTTGAAATCAATTTTGTGTCTTAACTTGAGGTGTATCAGACTATTGATCCCCTCCCATCTCATCTCGAAGTTTTATGTAACCTACTGATGATAACACATAAACTATTTAAGCTTCGGTTCCACCGATGTTAACGTTTTTCCATGTTTGGTATTTTCTGAAATTTTATAGAAAACTAGCGGGTGTCCGAAGTGTGCTACTACTGCTGATTTTTATGCAATGGCATTTTTCACTATATTTTATATAGTCTCGCAACCAAAAAATATATTGGGGCTAAGATAAAAACATAATAAAAAATACCAGTTTCTTATTGATTTCAACGTGCCCCACTTTTTGGGGAACAGCTCTTTTTATTTGTTTCTTGATTGCAGTGATTCCGTTAAAATGTTGGGACTAGTATAATAAAAACTTTTAAATCGCAACATTTTTATAGGAAAATTTGAAAATCGACTTCTTAAATGAACCGAATGTGCCTCAAGCATTGTTTTAATGGAATTTTAATTTACTTGCATTATTGCCTTTCAAATTAAATCGGTTAGGAACTCATACTTTGGATGGTTTCAAAGTCCACAGCGGACATCCTTTTTCTATTATATAAATATGTATATGCAAATAAATTTATAGCACTTTTTTTGTATCCTTTTATTCTTATAATTTAAATAAACACATACTAATAAATTCAAAAATTTAATAAATTAAGAATATGGCACAAATTGTACAATAGTATGAATGGACAAAAATAGTTCCAAATTTACAATTTTTTGGTGCAAGTCCTCCATAGAAAACTACTAACTATTTTCAAGATTTTGTATAATTTTTTTTTTTATTTATTGAACTAATTGCTGGATAAAAAAATGTATATTTTTAAAAATTTGACTCAGATGAGGATGTTTTGTTAAAATGGTTTTAGTATATTTATGGTATAAAAAAAAAATTGTAAATATACCAAACAATTTTTTGTGATTCCAAAATTCCGTCACACTGCTTATAAAATAATCGAACGAATCGTTTCAAAGTTAAATCGTTTAAACGAGTAAATTTATGAGCTGAATCAAAATATTCGAAAAGTCCATTCAACGCCTCGAATTGTTTAGGTCGAGGTAATCGATGCAGTGCTATATAACACTATAGTTTTTATCTGGCTAACAAAAGTTAATTTTGGTATTTGTAAACTTATTTAAATCACAACAATAAATTAAATACATACATAGTTTTAAGAGTAGAAGGAAACGTGTCTGTAAGCGCAAAGTTAACTTAACAAATGGCCATTGTCCTTGTCAAGTTGCCTGTAAAATCATAAATTTCAAAATGTTAACACGACAAGCGGTGACAGGATAAAAAAAAAATAGGAGGAAAAAAAATGAAAATCAAGTTGCCAGTAGTTTGCAAAGCGCGAAAATATATGCTTTCATCTGACACAAGCAGTGGCGCCTTGTACAAAAATTAAAAATGCCGCGCGCAACGGAAACGGAAATGGAATGAGCAAAAGGAGTTGTGCAACGTGCAAAGGCGTTTATAATGAAAAAAAAAAAAAAAAACACTATGCAGCAAGTTGCGCAAATGAGCAGCAATGTGGCAAGCTAGAATTCAAATGTAGAAAAAAATCATCCGCAGCACACATTCACACATGAACACACAAACACACACACACACACATACATAAACCAATTTTAATTTGCACATTTCTCAACTCAACTTTCGCTTTGGATTTTTGTAAATTTTTTTTCCGTTCCGTTCCATTCCATTTTTTTTGTTTTTGCTTATGTTCGACACTAGAAACTTGAGCGCACATTGATTACAACTGTTCTGCTACTGCCACTGCTGCTGCTGTTCTCTGTCGCTGTGGTTTGCATTCCAATTGAGGTTTAGACCATGGTCCCAAGTGTGCAACATTTATGCGCGATATACTCGTATGTATATTTTCTATCCTTTATTGTTCTTTTTCTTTTTAATTTTTCTAGAACTTTTTTTCTATACAAGCTGCAGCTCATTTTACTGACCGCAAAAGTTATGTTGTCTCATTAACTTTTAACTTGTAAAAAATTGCAAAAAAAATTTATAGAATGAGTAAAATTTTCATATGTGCTAGCTAGCTAACAGGATATGCGAGTCCTTTATTCTTTTTTTTTTTTTTGTGAAACTGCACTTCAACTTGTTAGCTGTTTTAGCTGAAACAAAAAATAAAGTATCTACAACATTGTTAAAAGGTAACAACGTCAGCTACAACAAAATAGTAAAAACAACAACTTTGTTGTTGACTTGAAGGATTCATTCATTGTAAAAATATTATTTTATTAAAAAGACAAATATAGTTAAAAAAACAAAAAATAATAATAATAAAAGAGTCGAATATAGAAGAATAGCGCATAAGAAACAAGACAATATTTTTAACTTCGGTACTAACGATTTTTGAATGCGCTATAATCGTATGAATAAAAATATATAAAGTTAACTTTTTGGGTTTTCTAAGAAAAATTTTTTAAAATATTTGTTTGAAATATAAGAAAACACTTTCACTATAGTTTAGGCTAAACCCCTTTTAAAATATGGCAACGAACTTAGAAAAAGTGTAATCCAGTCCGCCGATACTCTCGCCAGAGAACTGCCTAAAACCCAATAAAAATTCGTTTTGATAAAATTTAATCTTATAAATAAATAAAGTTCTGTTCAATTTCGGAATTATCTGCATCAATTAAATTAATGATTTAGCACTTTTAGTTTATGAAATAAATAGTCGAATGCATACACTTTTAAACCCAAATTGCCATATTTAACTTTTTTTGAGATTTTATTCAACAATTGTAACATTTTTATATGCCGATATACCCAGCCTTGCTCAAGGTTTTTTTTAAATGTATGATCTATTCTATGGGTGCCATGCCCACCGTCCCATTTTTCGAAAACGATATATGTATAGTATATCCCATATTTTAAGTTGGACTAAAAAATACATATATAGTATATAAACATTCATTGAAATCGGTTAAGTTGTGTACGTAACAACTCAACCGATTTTTATGGTGGCCACGCCTAACTCCAATTTTTCTAAAACGACATCTTTTAAGTTGGACCAAAAAATACACATCTACGATTTTTCATTGAAACCGGTGGAGTAGTTTGGGAGTCTATAAAAAACGAACATTATTATTTAATAAGAAAATATATTTCTAATTCATTCATGGCTGTTTTCTAAACGTTTCAATGTTCTTTGGTTTTTAAAAAACGCGCGTTTTACTTTTTACATGGAGTAAAACATTTTTAAAAATATTCGTTTAACTTCAGCAAATTTTTTGTACAACTCTCAAACGGTATTCAAATGTTCATATGGCTGTACCAATGCTCTTTCACATATCCTGTCAGCGAGTCATAAAAAAAATAAACGAGAAAAAAAATATGAAGTGTGGAGACAACAAAAAAAAAAAAAAAAATATATGTATCAAAATTAATTTTAATACGTTAGTCAAAATATTCTTTTTCATAAAAAAAAAAAAAAAAAAAAATAACAAATAAATAAATTTTTTATTCTTGAAGCAGAACCTGCAATGAAAAAAAATTTAGTGTTAGCTTTTTGCTGAAATTAAATATGATGTTTTAATTAGTGAAGAAAATTTTGCTGGGTGATTTCCATTGGAAAAAATATATTTTTTTTTTATCATTTATAAATTTAAAGCTTGATAATATTAACTTCCAAAGATATTAATATGATTTATTTAGTAAACGTTAATTACTTATGAGTCACCTTTTTCTCTCGATTTTAAATTCCATCCAAATCAAAAAAAAAAAGAGATGAAAAAAACAATTGTTTTACTGAAGCTGATAATGTTAGAGTATCATGGGCAATATTTTGAGAATCTGTTTAACAGCATAAGTTGTCCAAATGGCATAATTGTTTCGAGGCGAACAAATGCTGAAGTGTTTTTATTTTCCATGAAGAATTCTTAAAAATCAAATTAAACCCATTCTCAACATAGATTTTTTACTTAGTCTGTTTCGAATATTTTATAGTGGCTCACTTAAAACTTTCATCAAATTTTGTGAATTTTGTACGGAACGTAGTTATTTAAAAGAAAATCAAAATATTATTTTTTTTTAGAAATATCAACAGAATATAGTAAAGATTATTGTGTAACTCTTATTCAGGTAGTGCAATAGAAACAAAATAATTCACACACACACTGTACGAGTATGTCCTTCGTTGCATATACACTTGAGAGTTTCATTAAAGTTGGCGTTGCAAATGTTGCGCAATGCATTTCTTATATTTTTTATATTTGTGAATTTTTTAAAGGTTGTTTTTTATTATGTATTTAGTTTTTAGCGCGGAAATTAAAATTGCTGCCAATGTAAAGAAAAATAGAAAAATAGTGAATATGCTTACAGTACAAAAGGTATGGTAGAATTTTTCATACGCTTTATATGAGTATATCTATCTATTTGATTGAATCAAAAAATTGCGACTAAGTGTATGGTAGGAACGTAATCTTTTGGATATTCAAGGAAATTTTTCCAAAGAACAATAGGTCACAAGAAAATTAGTTGCTAAAAGCAGGTTTTACACGGATCCATTTCATGTATTTGGAATCCAAAAATGGCCACTTAAAAAATGTTTCCATTAATCGTTTTTGAGATATCCCTAGAAACCCATTTGTTTTAGAAATTTTTTTTAAATTATATCTAAAAATTAAACGATACACAGTTTAATGCTTGTTATCATTTGATATAAAAATCGTATCTTCATATACTCATAGTGTAAAACAGGTATATTCAGTTTGTCGGAAAGTTTGTAACGCATTAAAGAAGTCATCAAAGACCCTATAAAGTATATATATTCTTTATCAACTCGACGAGACGAATCGAATTAGCCATGACCGTTTGTCTGTCCGTCTGTCCTTTCGTCCGTCTGTCCGTCTGTCTGTCTGTCTGTTTATTGCTGCGCGATTTATTCGCTCAGTTTTAAAGATATTAAGCTGAAATTTTAAACTTAAGCTTTTCTAGTTACTGTGTACTTTCTATGTTAAAATCAATGTGCCACGCCCACTTTTGGGAATAGCTCCCATACAAAAGTAGAACATTTTGTCAAGTTCTTATAAGAAAAAAATTTATTTATAAAGCGACTGGCTTCAAATATGCAACAAATGCTTATTATATCATGCCAAATCTTCAGTTTAAAATTGGTTCAAATCGGACAGCGATTCTCAAAATTTTTAAGAATATTTTTAGTTTGTTTAATACAAATGCTGCACACGAAGATCTATCCACGTCATATGATGTGTAACAGGTATATAAGCTTCGGTCACATATTTTACTATTATTGAAAATTGTGACCCCGCTCCTAATGTGGACTTGAAACATAGATTTGAAGACTTGAGACTCTACACATTTGAAAGTTTGATTCAAAATATTTTGTCTGTGTTCAAGAGGCTTCCGAAATTTGAGCCTGGGGACCATTGGGGGACCCAAAATATATTTTGTTCCCTACGTTTTTTCATTTCATTGCAAATAGAAAGGAGTAGCGAGGCACACTGGGCTCAAAGATGTCACACAAAATCTTTTAGTTGGTTTCAAATCACATCTAAAATTTAATGAAATAATTCATATAATTCATAATTAGTTCGAACATTGTTTTTACAGTTTAAACTAATTGTAAATTATATTCATTATTTCATTGAATTTGATTTGATTTGAAACTAACCTTGATTATATTCCCCGGTGCTACAATTGTTTTTTTTTTTCAAATTTTCTACATACTTGTATAATAAATAATAAATAAATAAATGATTTGTAACACGTTTTCCTTAATTGCCTGTGCTTGTATTTCGATGTTGCAAATAACTGATTAAAATTATTATACTTACATTAGTAAATTTTCTAGATAAAATATTTTTTTATACATAAGGAAAAATTTCATATTCAAACGATGTGCTTTGCACTCTAGCGCAAGTGCAGCGTATGAATGCGCATTTTGTGTGCATGTGTTTTATGTTTATATTGCTCCCTTTCAGGGATTTGCAAACACCTAAAGTAAACTAGTTGTGACTAAAAAAAAGTTCCTACGCGTAGCTTTAACACGCCCATCCGACGCCCACTTAATGCAATCTAAGCGCAGCTGCTGCCTTATATCATCATTACGTTGTGCTTGTATTAGTATGTGTGTGAGTTTAAGTATGTGTGTGTTGGTCAGTGTTACCTCAGCTCAGATTTAATTTCGTAAAGTACTCAGTACGCGATGCTCTTTTTAGTTTTTATTATTATTTTTATACCCGCCACACATAGTGTGAAGGGTATATTCAATTTGTCTGAAAGTTTGTAACGCATTAAAGGAGGCATCGGAGACCCCATAAAGTATATATATTCTTGATCAGCTCGACGAGACGAATCGATCTAGCCATGTCCGTCTGTCCGTCCGTCCGTCCGTCTGTTTGTTTCTTCGCAGTTTATTTGGTCAGTTTAAAAGATATTAAGCTGAAATTTAGAACTTAAGCTTTTCTCTCGAACGACTATAACATGTATGGAAATGAAAGTGCCACGCCCATTTTTAGGTATAGCCCCCATACAAAATTACCTTTTTTTAGGTTATTTGTATGAAAATAGCTTTTATTCATGAATGTATTCACTCCAAATTGGGTAAAAATACTTCTTATGTCTTCTAATGTCAAAACTAACGTGCCACGCCCATTTTTAGGTTTAGCCCCCATACAAATTTACCGCCCATTTCGAATTTTTGTATAAAAATAGGTATTTTTTATGAATGTATTCACTCAAAATTGAATAAAACACCTCCTATATCATCCAGTTCCAAAACCAGTATGCCACGCCCATTTTTATGTATAGCCCCCATACAAACTTACCGATTATTCCCGAACTTTTGTATGAAAAAGTACATTTATAAATGTGTATAGGCCACTGATCGCACAAACTATTCAAAGATTCGTGTGGCGGGTATTTAAGCTTCGGTTCCACCGAAGTTAACGTTTTTCCTTTTTTTTATCTTTGCTCGCGATGCTTGAAGGTCCTTTTTTTATTTGTTTATGCTTCACTTTAATTTAATTCCGCTTGCATTTTTCATTTGCGGCGCTTTTCCCGAAGCGGAAAACGACACAGGTGTTGTTTGAGTTATTGAGAGAGAGAAAATGACTAAAAAGGAAAATGTACAAAAAAAATAATACTAAAAATATTAAGTTTAAATTTGTGAAAATATAGAAAAATATTGCCGAAAAGTATTTTTAGTTTCTTTTTACTTAAAATCTTCACAAGTAGTACCATAGAATGTAGAGCCCTGCACGAATATGGGCAAGACTCTATAAAAAAAAAGGGATTTGCAAGTTGGACTTGGATTTTTTTGTAACTTTGGAAAATAATAGTCTTAAGTGAGATAGTTTCAAACGTAAAATGATTTGAAAAATTTTGAAAATTACGTCAGCTACGTCATCCTGAAAATCGTTGGGGTGTTTTTTTTTTATCAATATTTTAGAAATTGTTAGATAGAATTTACATTTTTATTTTATACTAGAGGATACCCGGCGTGTGCTGCTACGTTTTACGGGCGTTTTGGTTGCTATTTCCATTTCGCATCTGCTGAATATTGTGCAATTTCAGTTTTTGTTTTATAACATTTTTCACTCTTTGTTTTTTTTTTTGTTTGCAGCACCTACCAACATGGGTTGGGGCTGACTTAAAAATATACTAAAAATTGGGGAAAGCTGCAATCAGCTGTTTTTATACCCGCCACACATATTGTGTAGGGTATTATCAGTTTTTCGGAAAGTTTGTAACGCATTAAAGGATGCATCGGAGACAACATAAAGTATATATATTCTTGATCAGCCTATTGAGGCAAGTCGATCTAGCCATGTCTGTCCGTATGTCCGTCTGTCTGCCTGTCCGTCTGTCTGTTTTTTTCAACGCGATTTACTCGGAGACTACTGGAGATACTTAGCTGAAATTTAAAAATTAAGCTTTTCTCGGCAACGACCAGGTCAAGATTGAATATGAATAAGTGCCACGCCCATTTTTAGGCATAGCCTCCATACAAAATGACCACCCATTTTGTAATTTTGGAATGAAAATGGTTATTATTTAGGAATGAATTCTCTCCAAATTACCTAAAAACATATCTAATATCATCCAATATCAAAAGCAAGGTGCCACGCCTATTTTTAGGTAAAGTCCCCATACAAACTTACCGCCCATTTTCGAATTTTTGTTTGAAAATGGAAATTTTTTTAGTAATGTATTGACTCCAAATTGGGTAAAAACACTTTAAATAACATTCAATATCAAATCAAGGGTGCCACACAACGTGAGTTGTGTCAGACCGTTGACACCGTCCAATCCCATCTCGAAGTTCTATTTAAGCCACTGATTATAATACATTAACAATTTAAAAATACGGGTGTATGTTATAAGCTTCGGTTCCACCAAAGCTAACGTTTTTCCTTGTTTATTTTTGATTCTTGTTTATGTTAAAAAAGCAAAACGTTTCTGTATGGTAAAAATAGAATATCGACTTCTTAAATGAACAGAATTTGTCTAATGCATTGTTTTAATTGTCTAAAACTCTACTTGCATTGTTTTCTTTCAAATGTAACCGGTTTGGGGCTCATCGGTTGGACGGTTTCAACGAAAAGAGCGGACAAATAAACATTTTTACTATTTTATATATATGTATGTTAGATTAGAATAAAAAAAACTCAAAATTTTGACCCAAAAAATGCAAAAGCATTTTTAAAATGATTTTTTAGCGAACTTGACCACTTTTTTGGTAGTTTTCTAACAAACATATAACAATTTCTTATTTCTTCATCTTTTTATAAAAATAGAAAATTAAGGTGACTTTTATAGTTCTCGAGATCCATCCATCTATACGTTTTCGTTCCAACGCAAAGGACAAACTTTCCCATGCATTCCGTTCCGATACGGTGTATATATCCGATTTTCAAACGAAATCGATTCGAACTTACACGGTTTATTAATTAACCGACTCGATTCGGTTAATTTCTTATTCTTCTAATTTCTCACGCATATCGAAAAGACTCGGCTCATTTCTTAACCGAATCGTATTCTCAAATAACTTTGATTATTTCTTTTATCTTGAAAAATTTTTAAATTATTTTTTAAAGTTCGAAAACTGTTGTATTCTTCAATTAATATTTCCAATATTACTTTGTACCTTAATGTTCTAAGAAATAAACTTATTCAAGTATATTTTTGAAGGAAGAAACTAAAATGTTTAAAAGCCTCAAGCCAACATAACCAAACCGAGTAACTTTTTGCAAGCAATTATTTGACTTTAAGATAATTGCAAAACTTTAACAAACTTGTCTATACTACTTTTCATTTTTTTTTTTTTTTTTTTTATTATATACAATTTTTTATTTTTTATATGCTTTTGGCTTTCTACAGAATGCAACAAGAAAATCATCTATGTACTCACTAAATGCATCGAGAAAATATTTATATTTAATAAATAAAAACATGCAAACACACACACACGCATAAATTGTATTAGAAATAAGCATCCCTACTCCTTAGCAAACCGTAGCCACATATTTTGAGACTGATTGGTAAAAAAAAAAATTACTAGATGAAAAGCAAACTAAAAGCATAGAAAACTTTAACTTTTTCAAACTTTTACCAAAGAATATCTTTCTATCTACTATCGACTGCTTCATTATAGTGCAATATTTCAAAAACTATGACCACTCTATATAATGTTGGTATAGTAAGTTGTTGTTCTGATTGGACAGCGAAGTCTAAGTTGCTGTTGCCGTTGCTGTCCATTTTAAGGCGCTATCCATCGATCTGTCCATCTATTCATTCATTCATCCAACCATCCATCAGTAAAAAAGTAAAAAGTTACAAGTTTTTAGTTGCGCACAAACTTAATTAGTGTTCAATCAACAATAAACTATAAACACTACTTTCTATGTACTATACACAGAGTTGCATCATACCACAATATTTTCAATAAGAAATTACAAACTTACAGTGGTTTCAGTTGAGGCTGTTGTTGCTTGGTGGTTGGTGTTTAGTTGGAACTGGTTTTCGTGGTGTCTTTTGTTGCTAAGATGTCCAGCAGCATCCTTCGGTTCGATTCGATTTCTTTTGGTCAACATCAAGAAAGTGGCAGTAAATTAATAGTTATTATTTGTTGTTTTCCTGTGTTTGATTCTTTTTGTAAATTGAACTTTTAGTGTTTTGTTGCATTTAGTTTGAGTCTCTTATGTAACACAATTAATTAGATTTTAATTTAATTGCCATACACGAAGCATCAAAGTTTTCTTTTTAGCAACAAATTTTTAAAATAAGTTAAATTTATTCTAAACATTTTCGTATACGCTTCTTCTTGGTTTGTTTATTTTTTCATATCACGTAAGTTTGCCTATAAAAAATTTAAAAAAAACGTTACGAACCGTTTCAATCAAATAAGTAGCCCGATGAATGGGAATGAAATAATCCAACGCTTCGCTTTTAGCTTTTACTCTGCCTGCAGCCTATGGTTTTAAAACAGAGTTGAAAGGTATTTTTACCTCTTATTCCTAAACACCATAAAAATAAAACTTGAAAATTTCATAATTTTGTTCGTTGGAGGAGCTCCAAGTGTAGCTTCCTTAACGTGGGGAGCTCCAAATCACTTAAAAAAATGAGTGATCGAAGGGAATTATTGACCCTAATACCCAACTTAACCGCATTAGGTTCAAACGCTAGTCCCACGTTCGTATTTTTCAAGCCGCCATCGTTACGCACCTCTAGAAGAGACAATAGAACCAATAAAATTAAAAAAAATTGGCATATCGGCTTTCTCTTAAATTATTATAATGATTGACCCTAAATGATTGACCCAAATATTTAATGATTTTTTAATAAGAAAGTTTTTCAGGTTAGCAGCACTGGTTGGTAATGGCGTCCAAATCTCATCTGTCAAAGTGAAAAGTTTCCAGTATACTCCGCCATTTTATCATGGATTATTATAAACGAGCAACGATTGTAAATTGTTGAAATTTATTATCAAAATTCGTGAAAAATGTGCATCGTTTGTCGTAATCCACCAGCTGAATCAACAATTCGTGCTGTTATCACCAAATTTCACACCAAATTTACTTTGTTGGACATTAAACTATCGTCTCGCATGCATACGATGCGTACCGAAGAGAGTATTGCAGCCGTTGCGTCCAGTGTTAATTAACGAATCGATTTGGGCTTAAAAGCCTATAAAATTCAACTCCAGCTAGAATTGAAGCCGAATGACTTAACACAACTTAAAATTTTTGGTGTAAGGGCCTTAAACAGCTCCATAAAAATCCGATGTTTTATCGAATCATTATGTTCAGCGATGAAGCTCATTTCTGGCTAAACGAATATATAAACAAGCTGGGGTGATGAACAGCCACATGCCATACAAGAATTACCGATACATCCCGAAAAAACGACAGTTTGCGTGGTTTATGGGCTGGTGGCATCATCGGTCCATTATTCTTTAAAATCGACCGACGAAGAAACGATATCGTCAACGGCGAACGATATCGAGCCATGCGACTTTTTCTTCGTAGGGTTATGTGAAGTCGTTAGTTGAAGACTTACAGAAAAAACATTACACATGTTGTTCGTGGAATACAGGCCGAAACGTAAATGACAAGACCAATTTATCGATTCCAATAAAAATTTTGAATATATGATGCAAACTCCATTGTTTATTCGACTTAAAAAAAACTACGCTTAAATTTAGTTTAGTAAATTTTAGAAATACGTTCAAACAAATCTTAATCGTTTCAACTCTTTCATTGAAGCGTATTGAAGCTTCGGATCTACTAAAATTAATTTATTTTTATTTTTAGCAATTACACATTCAAAGATATATTTGAAACCAATTAAAGAAAGCATAATAACTAAGTTTAATATAATTATATACAAGCAACTATTTGCATTTCCAATTAGACTTTTCATATCTTTATTTAACTTTATTGCTTCATTAGCCATGCTGCACTCATTGCAACTATGCAGCTTCATTTTACATACTCGTATGTATAGAATGCATAAAAAATAAAAACTTTTGTGCATATATACTTAGTTTTCCAAATTGATTTTCTTTTGCTTTTACATACATACAAATGCATATAAATATAGAAAATATACAAGAAAATTAATATATATGTGTATATAAGACTTTCAAGCAAAGCAACCTCAAGTCAAATTCTTATTTAAAATCCATAAACATTCATAGTAATATAAACGAAAAGCACAACTTGTAAGAAAATTAAAAGAAAATTTTCATAAAATGCATAGAATGTACACACAGAAAGTTATGAAGTGCACATAAAATAGAAATAATACAAACACATAGATACACACAAATACACACAGTTGCACATGAATACACGTACACATAGATACACGCACTACAAATCAATTCTAAAAATATTTCTCCCTTAGCTCAACCATTCTACAAGAATTTTTTTTTTTCGATAAAGCTAGTTTTCTATTTCAAATATAAACACATGTTTTGATTGAAAAATTACTAAAGATTGAGACTTTTTAGATACACACAAATACATACCCTATGTATGTATGTACATATGTAGGTATATATTTTTAATAAATTGTTAAAATAAATTTAATGTTTTTCTTTCTGCGAATATTGTAGAAAAGTTCAAAAGATGCATAGACTTCGATTTGCAAAATGCTTTAGCTGCTTCTGGCTTTGACTTTAATGGTTTTTAATTGCGGTTATTATAGGGTGTGGCAGCAAATTGCAAATCCTAAAAATATCATTTTATATGTATGTATATGCATAAAGCTGTGTGAGTGTCTCTATAATAGCATATTGCATCATTTTTATGTTTTAATGTAGGTGAGGGTCTAAAAGTATTAATAAACCAGAAAGAACGCTGAAGTCGAGTATGCTCGAATGCAAGATTATCAGTATCCAATCTTTTTCTACCTTAAGTTAAGTCTTATCTAAGAATCATACTTGATTTTATTTGATTTTCAAAAAAAAAAAAAAAAATGGAATAAATTTGTATGGGGGGCTATAGGTATAATTTTTTTATCCTTCCCATATTGTGTTATTTAATTGGGACTATTGTAGGCATCTGGGTCCCCTGACCGATCATAGGCCTTCTGTGGAGCCACCAGACAATGACGAGGTCTTAAAATCTATACAAAGGCTTAAGGTCGGTAAAAATCTCTCCGACTCCTTTGATACCAAGTGATGCTTTAGACAGGGCGATACGTTTTCATGCGACTTTTTCAATCTCCTGATGGAATGCATACTGAAATAATGCCCAACCGTTGACCTGAAGTGCAATATTTTCTACAAAGGAACTATGCTGCTCGCATATGCCTACAACATAGACATAATTGGTAAAAATTATCGTGTAGTCACCGGGGCTTCCTTAAGGGTGAACGAGAATAAAACGAAATACTTGGTATCCACACGCAGACAATCAACACGACGTGGACAGTCTGTGAGGACAGAGAACTTATACTTTGAGGTTGTAAAAACTTCCGTCTTTCTGGGCACAGATGTAAACAGCGACAAAACCAGTCAGGAAATTAAACGAAGTGTCACTCTTGCTACTACTTCAGAGCGAAGTAGAGTTCTGTACAGAGAAACAAAAATTAAACTCTACAAGACGCTGATAATACTTGTTCCGTTGTATGGCTGAGAAGCATTTATCATGATATATGGCGAGAAAAGTTTACAAGCAAGACGTAAATCAAATCGGAGGGGCACGAGAGAGAGGATGTCCGCCGCTGCGTTGGGAGGACCAGATCTTTGAAGACATCCGCAAGCTCGTTATTCCAAATTGGTATCGTGTCACAATAGATTAGAACCGTTGGTATTATACCTTACGTGCTGCCAAGACCAACAATTGGCTGTAGTGCAATTTATATATGTATATACATATATGTATATATATATATATATATATATACATATATATATATACATTTAGAGTTCCTAGAATAAGACACAAAGGATTTTTTGTTCAAAATTTTGGAGTAAATTTGAATGGTGCTACCTTTTAAAAAGAGACAAGAGAAAATCCATTTGTAAGTGATCACTTGACGGTTCAGAAGAGTCTGAGTATTAAATATGGTGGCCCTATCTCTAATAGTCTCCGAAATACTTGTTTTCATACGGCAGACTGTATAACAAAGGGACGGACGGATGGACAGACGAACATAGCTACTTCGTCTCTCCTAACAATGCTGATCAAGAACAAATATACTTCATAGTGTCTACCGTGCTTTCTTCTACCTGTTACATACATTTCTACAATCCTAATATACCATTATAACCCTTGGTTAAAGGGTGCAAAGATATGCACTTTATGGTATGATAAAACAGAAAACTAAAATTAGAAAATTAAGACTCCGCACAATATATCCGTAACTCTCAGTAACAGAACTCTATGCTTTTTATTCGAGCCTTGCGTTTTTAGACATTTAGATTCGTATTCAAGTATTGAAATGCTCGGCTTATCTGTTCTTGTGCGTTATGGTTGCATTATGGTAGATACAAGTCACATCAGCGAGAAATAATATATAAACCAATAATGCTTTTGAGAGGTTGATGTTGTATAGCATCATTATTCTTTTTGTTGGTAATTTAAATTCAGAGAAAATATTTTTATGATATTTGTCTTAATTTTTTTTTTCGAAATAAATTTCTCTCGCTTTTATTAATTCCAATAATGTCATAAATGCGCTACAATTATTACACTACAGTCTAAACCTTATTAGCCTTGTCAGAAATATATGCAAATAACCTGAAGCCATTTCAATCAAGCGACATAAAAAACAGAAAAAAATTCATGTATTTTGCATGAGTACTAGGCAGAATACATACATACAGAGCCACACTTGAGTTTATATTTGTATTTTTTTTTTTGTTGAATTATAAAAATCGTCAGAAAAATTTTTTAGCACAGCAAACATGAAGCCAATGATTTTGATGGCGACGATGATGACGCTGACGATGCTCAAAATGGAAATGGCGAGGTTAATGTTGAACAACAAGGCACAGGTTTTACGCCATACCATATATGTACATAGTTACCTCTCTATAATATAAGGCAGGCAGCCTTACCAAAGGAGTTACAAAATGAACAACAAACGAAATCAACGAAATAAAATTTGATGGCATACAGTGAGGCGCAAAAGAAAAAAAAAAAGTTTTTAAATAAGAAAAAAAAAAATGTTTTGTGTGACCGTTTCGCATCTAATACAAAAATGCTATGCAAGGCTGCGTCTGTTTGTGTGTGTGCAAAGAGAGGAGTGTGGACTGAGTGAGCATAATAACCATCAATCAAGCGGCATAGACAGGTGAACACTAGGCAGACGCATAAAAAGAGAAAGAAAGTGCAATTGTAAAGTAAAGATGAAGTGAGTGAGTGAGTAAGCGAAGTGCGAGAGGCTATTCATTTTATTTGCTGCATAGCGCAAAAAAAGTATGCTTTGAAAAATAACGCGAAATTTCGCATTTCACAAAAATTTCGCATTAATTTACCAAAAGGCGTTAGACTAAAACAAAAAAAAAAAAGGAGAAACTTTCTAAAAAATAGCTTGAACGATCTAATGTAGTCGCTGGTAACAACAAAAGCAAAAATTTTATTTCAATTTTGTGCTGAATACAGTACAGGAAAATGCTGGAGGCACAATAAAAAAAAAGAGAGAACCACATTTGTGCTCGTATGGCACTGTTTAAAAAAAATGGCTATAATTATTGTCTCGTATGGATTGTTACATACAAATTAAAGTCAGCCTTTTGAGAGGTTGCAATATAGACTTTATATTGCTGTCCTGGCTTTCGATCTGTCCATACGTCTGCAAATTATGTATTCGCGATCGAAAACTTGTCTGTATTTTTCACTAATCGATATGAAGTGTATAAAATGTTCGCATATACCTTAGATATATTTTTCGTATATACTTTTTTTTTGTAGTCACTTTTTAGGCTGTGGCGCAGCACAAAATAAAGTACAAGTTTAAGTCAAAAATGTGTTTTAGACTTCCATTGGTTCATTTGGTTTGAGTTTGTGTTTTCATTGTAGCTGCTAACCTATACGAAGGGTCCATAATTCCTACTCACTCTCCACTATTTGTGCTTTGTTACAGGGATTTTTTTAAGCGCGAACCATTTAAATCGCGTACATTTTTTCTGTGACATTAAGTAGTAGAAGTGGTTTGTAAACCCATTCAATCATTGCCAGAAGACCAGTAACTGTGGTTGACCATTTATGTTTTTTGAGGTTTGCTAAAATATTTCTAGACTTTAAACATTTTTTTATTTCATATTGCGAAAATTCTTGAATCTTTTCAACTACACACATAGTCGCTTTCACTAATGCAAGATTTTATTCAATGGATTCCTTTTTTTTAGACTTTTCTCGACTTACTTTCTGTGTATCTTTTTTTTTTGTTGTTGTTGCCTGTCCATCATTTAATTAGTGAGCAATTTGCCAAGAAAAACTCGTTTAACTGCATCAAATTGTATACAAGGCAACAACAAAATGGCTTAAGTGTGGCAACATGGTTAGGGGTATTTGAGGCAGCCTATAGGGTTATGCACGCTGTTCAATTTGAATTCAATGCTATGGTAACAAATTAAAAATTGATTGGCGTTTTATTTCGTTGTTGTTGTTGTTGTTTTTGTATTTGTTGCTGTTGTTTTTAATTTGCAATTTGTTGCAATTTTTTTTTAGCTGTCAAAGTTGACAAAGTCGATTTGCCATAGATAAATGCACTGAAATGCGATTAGTTGAAATTAAATTAGAAAGTTTCAAGTTTTTCAATATATTGTATATATTTTTTTTTTTTTTTATTTATTAATAGTAAAAATCAGAAATTATTTGCGTTTTTTTTTCAGAAATTTGATTAGAAATTATTAACTAAATATTTGATCATCAAAAGATAAATAATATCAATGAGACACCTTGTACTCGACTTTTATGAACCTTAAGTTTGGACCTATCATGGCACCATTCTTTAATGTTCACTAGTATTCATTTCTCATGTTGTGCTTAGAATGAAAATATGCCAACTAGGAATACAGGAAATATTTTTTTTGGAAATCTTTTTTTGAAAATATTTACTTGAATTTTGTGCAAAAATAGTTTAAACTTGTTTTAAGTAACTTCCATGATATATTTTAAAATCTGAATAAAAAAAAATGTTTATAGAATTTTTGAATATTACTTGAAAAAAAAGTCTTTTCAAAAAGTTTTAGCAGTTCTATGAGAGCAACAAAAAAAAGATAAAGACTAAAATCTTGTTAATATTGCTGATAATAGGCAAAGTAGTATGCAGAAAATTTTTTTTATATTATACTAGCGGATACCCTGCGTGTGCTACTACGTTCTATGGGCGTTTCGGCTGCTCTTTCAACTCATTTTTGTTTCGAATTTGGTGCAATTTCAAATATTTCGATGGCTTATTTGGTTTTTTTTTTGCAGCGCAACCAAAATATATTGGGGCTATCATAAAAATATACTAAAAAATTCCATTTTTTTTATTGCAGCCAAATATTTTGGGAAACGCGGCAATCAGCTAATTTTTGTTTTTTTGATTGCAGTGAGTACTTTAAAATGTTTGGGCTAGTAAAATAAAAACATACAAAAAGTCAATACATTTTTGTACAGCAAAATTTCTAAATCGTCTTCTTAAAAGAACCGAATATGTCTAATGCACTATTTTAGTGAAATTTTAATTTACTTGCCTTGTAGCCTTTTAAATGAAATTAGGTTGCGATTCATCGGTTGGATGGTTTCAACGTCCATAAATAGCGGACATAGAAACCTTTTTACTATTTTTTGTATAGAGACCCTTTATATGTTGTAACTAATTTGTTATAACTTTGCTAGGCATAATTCTTACTTAATATAAAATTGACTATCGTAATTAGTAGGTAGATAAAAATACAGCTGGACAAAGGGTCTAAACTTCTACTGCCTGTTATGTACCGTGAAGCAGTGCTGACCAGGAGAAAGATCAGACTGTTACCTAGTCATGGGTTGATCTTCACTACTGCTACATAGTAACACAGTTTGGTACACATTAAAAGAAAATATATAGTCTGAAGAATTAATGGCAAGGTAAAAGTATTTCAGTTAATAATTTCCAATACATCTTATATATAACATCATAGAATCTCATCTGTCTATATCTATATTCCCTTGAAATTGCCTAAAATAACACTGAAACAATTACGAAAAAGTGAACAATCTACGCTTAACCATTACTCCTGCTTCAAACTCTATTTTTGCATGCATGCCAAATACAATTCCGAAAAAAACAACAGCAACAGCATTCCTATCCACTTTATTCAAAACTGCAATTCTCCAACAATTTATTTACTACTTCCCATTCTGTGCATAGTTTTATGTGTTTAGCATTTACTGAGAAAAAAAATTCTGAGAGTAAAAATTCTATTCGTAAATGCTAAAAAATTAACAAAAATTTTCGCGTATTTCTAAAAACAATTTCTATGTGGCTGCAAAACTAAGCTGCAACCCCTGCAAGTAGGCAGCATAAAAAAATAATTTTACACAGAATGGGTCCTGGCAGAGTAAGCGAAATGCGTAGAGCAACACAAATACAGTTAAATGTGCGCGTAAAACTACACACACACACTCACATAAAGCTACTCTTTACTATATGCAGCAACAGCAGCAACGCCGGCAAGTATGCAACAAAAACTATTAGGCTCCGCCCTGTATGCCTGCAAATATGCAATGCGCCATCGAAAAAAAATGCAATTGTATGTGCGTATATAGAGGAAAGAAGTTGTTGGTATTGGTTGCTGTGGTTGTTAGTAAAGAGAAGCATTTTTTTTTTCCTTGAACGTAGTAGTTGTTTATCACGCGCTAGGCGCAATAACGTTTACACTGAAGCCTACTTTTAGGTGGCATTTCTACCAATACCAATAGCAGTTTACTTTGTAATTTTTTTTTAACTGTCTGTCTACCGCACGCTTAGTTTGCAATTAAAACGAAAGATGCTTACTATTTTTGTAGGAAGTTCTTAAAAAAAAGGACGAGAAAAGAATGTCAAAATGTAGAAAAAGTACAAAATGATGAAAGCCAGGCACAGTTTAGATAACTTTTTCCATAAAGTACAGTTGCTACGCTCATACTATGCGTTTTCTTGCTTTTTATCTCTATTTTGCTCTCTCTCTCTCTCTCCTTCACTTTTTCATAGTATCTCGTTGTCTCTTTTACTAACTGTCTGCTTGTCTAGATAAGATGATTTTTTATATGCATTTTCCAATACTTTTGTTTTCTTTTCAATTTTTTTTTTCGTTTGTTTTCTTTTTTTTTTCTGTGTCACATTTGGAAAATTGTGCAATTGTTGTGCTTGTTTGTTTATGTAGTTGTCTGATTTTTTACCATTACTCTTTTTTAATGTTTGTGTTTGTGTTGTATATGTGTCTCTGGATTTGAGGAACAGTGTGCAGTGGGACAGTTGAGTTGACAACAGAAATTGCCGTCCCGCAATTCAAATCACATTTTTGGTTTTCCTTAATGAAATAGCACTGTGCACTTGTATGCGGTCAAAAATTGCGTTTTGTGGGTGTTCTGTAGTCTGAGCTAAGGTGTTTTCTTTTGTGCGCCTCTTCGTGTACTTAAAAAGTGTAGAAGTGTGCGCTGTATTTTCTTTTTTTAATAAGGAACGTTTTGTGCAGTCTGCTTGCTGCATTTAAGTTGTATCTATTACAGTTAATTCAAACATCTATTATTGTATTGAGTAAAATGTTGATTACGACATATAAATCATATTGTTGGCTTCACTGAACTCGATCTGCAACAATTCTAAATATGGGAACTGATATTTATTACCAATATAAAATAAATGTTAAATGGAATTATCAGTGTCGATGTAGGCATGGCCCTCTTTCTTTACTATTTTTATTCTTTAGATATATTAACTTCAACACCTAAACCTCTATATCTAAGCAAAAATCATCTATGTCACTGATACTCTTTTTTTTTTTTTGACTATTGTGTAATAGTTACTTGAGTTTAGGTGTTACCGAAGTAAAAGTTTTTTTAAACGCTATGCCCAAACGGTTAAACGGCTTACTAAGTTTATGCAAATGTATGTAACAGGCCGAACGGAGTATGATATACCCTATAAAGTAAATATATATTCTTGATCAGCTTTGCAAGGAGAGTCCGTCTGGCTATCTGTCCGTTTGTCTATCCGTCCGTTAGTTTGTCCTGCTGACTGTTGTGCCATATTTTAAACTTAGACTCTCCAGAGCCGTCAAATACTCACTTACAAAAATGTTCCTCTAGTCCCATTATAAAGGGTAGCTCCAAAACAAATCTAACCGTACATTTTTTTAGCTTTGCAAAAAAAAAAAAAAACTTCTTTGTGTCTTATTCGAAGAACTTAAAAATCTGTTAAAATTATGCCTATGATAGTCCCAATGAAATATCACAATATGTGTAGGACCAACAAATTTTAAGGTATAACCCCTATACAAATTTACCCAATTTTTTCTAGTTTTTGTGTGAAAGTCCAACACAACAAAGTATGGTACAAAGATAAGCCTTAACTTAAAATACATAAAGATTGGGTACAAGGTATCTTACAGTTGAGCATACTCATCTGGTTTTTTTTATGCCTGTCACACATAGCGTGAACGGATATTCTAATTTTTTCAAAAAGTTTGTAACGCATTTAAAGGAGGCATGTTAGCAAAGTATATATATTTTTGATCAACTCGATGAAACTAATCAAAATAACCATGTCCGTCTGTCTGTCTATTGCGAAAGATTTAAAGATATTGATGTGAAATTTTAAACCGAATGTCAGAACCAAAGTGCCACGCTCATTTTTAAACATAGCTCCAAACAAAATTACTACCCATTTTCGAGTTTTTATATCAATATACTTATTATTTCTGAATGAATTCACCCAAGTATACACTACCCATATGATTAGAATCGTGAAGAATCTCCCACTTTCATTAATTTTCAAGAATATTATTATTACGTGTTTCTTCTATGAACCCTAATATTGTGTCTTAACTTAGCTTCTTCCAGATCAATCAATCCCGAAATTTTAAATTATAAACTTTTTTTAAGTTTTCGTTTAATTTTTTTTTCGAGATACCCAATTAATATGAACCTTTTGTTATGCCCTATTATAACTACTTTCATTCTTTATTGTGCATATGTTGGTGTTTTATTTTCACGAATAAGTAATACTTTTCATATAAATTACATATCTTGGCATTACTTTGCATAGTGGTTTTATGTCATAGTGGTTCCAGGTAAACCAAATTCACAAATATTGTTGTGTTTTTAACATTAAGATAGGTCAAACTAAAATTGTTCTTTCTATAATAAGCCCCAAACAAGTTTTCATACAAAAATTACAAAATTGGGATATTTAACCTACCCAAAGTGGAGTACATATTTTGTGCGGACCGTAAGAGGCATAATTTAAATTAAATTGAAGGTTCCTAGACAAGAAACAATCAAGCTTTTAAACAAAATATCAAAGGTACAAGTTTGTATAAGTTTGTATTGGGCTTCCCCTTAGAATGGGACTAGAGAAAACCATTTTTTAAGGGATCGCTCAACAACTCAGGAGAGTCTTAGCTCCAAAGATTAGGGGTTTATCTGTTATAATCTGCGAAATAATCAGTTTCGTATGGCAGACAGAGACAGACAAACAGACGGGCAGACGGACGGACATAAAGGCAGAGCTAGATCGACTCGTGTAATGCTGATTAAAAATGTATTCATCATGTCTCATTCTACTTTTTTCGTACATTTGCACAAATTTAATATGTCCTTTTAACCTTTTGGCTATAGGATATAAAGAATAAATTGATTCAGAAATCAACCGAGTCAGTTCGAATCGAATACGAATTTAAATCGGATAGTTACTGTTTTGATTTGGTGTAGCATTTTATGATCAAAATAAATAAAGCCATAAATTTTCAACAAATTTTCGAATGATTTAATTTCATTTTGGCAAGTAAAGTGTAAACATTCTTGGTCTAAGTAATCATGTCTCTCTGCTTGTACTTAGAACTATTCGTTCACCACACGAACGTAACAATGCCGAAGATTATATCAGTAAGAAATTGGACGCACGCCGAAACTCGCAAGACAATTGCTAAAAATACCGGTATGGGCGGGATCGGGAAAGAACTTCTTTAAATAAGGATGGAAACAAATTTTGATATTATTGAATTCAGCAGAACTAAAGGATGAGCGGCAATGGGACAACAAAAGTTTACATCATTCAACTTCATCAGCATTTTATTAAAAATATTAAGCTCAAGGAATATTTTATTACAATAATCTTGTAAATATCTTAATGCATTTTTATCAAAGTTAAAATTTATTCATAAATTGTTGTCTTTTTTGAAAATAGTTTATAAAATTTACGACACTGTCGAGACTGCAACAGGAGGATAAAGTAAAGTTTAAAACGCCTAAAAGTATGCAACAGCTGTTATTTCTATAGTAAAATAGGCAATTTGCCGCTACTGCATGTAAATGGCACGCATGCCATTTTTTTTTACGCTGCAACAAAGTGCATTTTACTGCATATGTATTGGTTTATATACATACACAACTATATCTATGTATGTACAAACATGTATAGACTGCATATAGGCGCATAGGATGCATTTTTTTACAGCAACGATTTTATTTTCACTCGATGCAATTTATACAACATGTGGCACGCACTATGCACTTTCAATCGTTATATCTGTATCTGTACTATGTGTTTATTGTGTCTGTGTTTGGGGTTTTTGTTATGCGAAGATATATATTTATTTAACACATTTTTATATGTACATATGTTGAATTATATAGTATATACAATATATATTTGTATATAGGTTTTTTAGGCGGTATAGCAGTATTTTATTTTATTTCGTTTGTTATTTTTGTTTTTTTTTTTTTTTGTTTTTTTTTTTGGTCTTCTGTAACATGCAGTTTTGTTTGACCAGTTCAAGGTCATTTGAAAGGCATGCAAATAAAATAAAAAAATATATAGCATAAACTACGGGGGAATGTGCGTCCATTCTGTCTGTATGTGTTAGTATGTTTGGGTATTGTGGTGTAAAAATATTTGGATCAATGTCTGATTTATTGCAACATTTTGTTGCACACGATTGTTCCCAATGCATTTACACAGACACACTACACACACACATACACAGAAACACGCACACAAAGAAATGTGTAATATAAATAAAAATAGTATAAAAAAAAAAAAAATTTAAAAAAGATTCACATCGCTTTCAGTTGAAGTATTTGGCTTATGACCCTGAAAAACTTTATAAACTTCAAAAATATTTGTTCCATTGCTACAAATGAATTTAAGTTTACAATGCGTTATGACTGCTTTAATTTAAAAAATATATCATGAAATTTATTAGAAGTAGACAAAAGTCGAAACTAGAATAACTGAAAATCGACTAACAAACTCAAGATGTATTAACTAAACTTTTCAGAGTACTACAGCCGAACGTTTTGCTTGTTTACGCACCATCGCTATGAAAATAAAATTTTTTTTTAAAGATCTCGTCCACAATTTCCATGTTCCAATAAAACAATTGTAAAAAATTATTCCAAATTAGAAATGTGAAAAGCACTGCTTTGTTCACTTAATAACGAAACTGTTTTCCAATCATTTTCCTGGCGGTGTTTCGTTTTTTTTTTTTTTGTTTTATCGCTTTCTTTCTTTCTTTTTCTTCTGTGCAGCTTCTCACATTTTTCAATGAACATGCTGAGAATGTTTGAAATTATATGGTATTTGGATTTTGAAACTTTAATTTTTGAAAATGGGCAAGACTCTGTCATAAAAAAAAATTATTTGCTAGTAGGGCTCCGATTTTTTCGAGACTTCTTTGGTGACATAGTTTGAAATGTAAAATGATTTTGAAAAATTTTTGAATAATAGTCTTAGTAGTTTATTTTTAAAATCATTTTTTCGAAACTGTTTGTTGGTTTAACTTAAATTAAAATTACAGGCAATACAGTAAATTTAAAACAGTGAATTATATTAGATAAAAAGTTCCAAATTTTGACCAAAAATTTAAAAAACAATTTTCAAATAAATTTTTTGTCAATTTGGACACTTTTTCAACATGCATATACGGGGTATCAGGAAATCTTTACAAACCCAACACCAACCGAATTCCAACCAAAAGCGATTTCAAGGTGTCACACAAATCTCTTTGGGTTGGTTTCAAATCTCTCAATTATTTGTTACAGATTTGATAGAGTTTTAGTAAAAAATATCATTAAAAAATATGTTTTAATTATAAAAGTTATTTATTAATTTTAAATATTGTTTGGATTAATTTGAAAGTTCGATCATTAATTCAAGATAAATTTATTTCTCGTTTAACATATAAAATCTGAATAATATATGAAATTAAAATGTCTACAAAAGTCTACAAAAATGTTCAGTGGTAGTCCACTTACAGAAATTGTCAAAACTGTCTTCGAGCAATGATATCTTTCGAAGGCAAATTTACTAGAGATCTCCCTGATATCCCTGATAAAGTTGCCTTATTTCAATACCTTTCTTTTTAAAAAATAGAATTATGGAGACTTTAAAAGTTCTCAATATATTGTTATTTTATTGAGAGCGCCATTTAGTCTATGCACTGAAAGCGCGGATCGGATGCTTCGGATGCATGCACGTTTGTGAAATTTTGTCCGTTGCGGTGGAACGAAATCGTATGGATTTATAGCAAACTTTTTAGGGTAAAGTGTGTTGTGTTGTGCCATGCGTTGTCTTGTTTACCGCCATGCTGGATTAGAATGACTTCAACTACGCATTGTCAGGTTAGCTTCTAAAACTACTCTCACTTTTCAACTGCTATAACAGTCTCTAAAATGTTTAGCATTACTACAATATGCAATTTTGAAAAAGTTATGGTCCAAAAATTACTACTTCAAAGTCCCAAACATAGCTTGTAACTATTGTTTTGAAATCAATGTTAGTTGGGGTTTTTGTATTTGAAAAGTTTAGTTTACTGTCTCTTTTAAGCTTTTAGCTACAGCCACATATACATACTCCTCAAATCTTTCGAATGGTTCTTTAGTCCAATCTAATAAAAATAAATTAAATCTGAAATCAAGATGTGATTTTAACTGTTTCGTTTAATATTTATTCATTTAAAAAAATCGATGGTGGTTTTGAAATTTCTATCTTTTCTTTGACATTTTTCACTGAATTTCAAATTGACAGATGTGTAGCGTTGTGATCAAAACAAGACAATTCGTTGACAGCTAAAACAAAAATTGCATTAGTCAATGTCACTAAATTATTAAGACTAAAAATGTATATTTTAACTAAAAGTTTGTGTCATTTTATGCAATAAATAGTCATTTTATTAAATTTGAATAGTATTATTTTTTCATATAGAACAATGTCCTTTCGTCAAAATCTTCTGTTGCTCCTGTTTGTGTAGACAAATTCGATTGTTTCGCAAGCAGCAGTTAGTGTGCCGTTTTCCGACGCGTTACTGTCAATGTTATTGTTTTTGTTGTTATTTTATTTTTATTGTTGCTTCTGTTATTTCTGTTGACTTCTTTTTCTTTTGGTAATTGTTAGTGTTTTTGTTGTATTTCCTATTTTTGGCGCAGACACGCGGTTTTTTTTCCCAATACCCAATACCGCGTTTGTTTACTCACTCCACTGGCTTTCTATTGCGCCATTTTTCTCATGCCTTAAGTTTTCTTTTCAACATTTCCAACAGTTTTTCTTCTTACATTTTTCCGCAGAATTTTTGCGTTTCTATTTTTCATATCGTACAGGAATATGTTTGTCTGTTTGTCTTTGTCTGTTATTCTATTTGTTGTTCTGTTTGTTTGTTTGTTGTTTGATTGTATTCTTATGCACTACACATATAGATTGGAATTGAGTATTTAAAGTTTGAGAATAAGTTTGTAGTTAATAGTTGACCGCCATGAAAAGCATGATTAACAATTAAAATTTATGGCTTAAAAAAAGTTTGTATTATATTTTTAAGATATTGTAGAATTCTTTATAGACAAAAGATGAAAATCTATTTCAATACGCTTAACACTTTTTTCCATCATAGATGTATGAAATAAATCTCCTGACTGACTAAATCTTTACCGTCGACCGGCCAACAGTCCAAACAGCTACAGATTGTGGATTTTTTTGATAAAAGTGTGTACTAAGAAGAGATTTTGAAAAATTTTCACAAGGAAAATTCAAGCGATTTCCAAAGTTTGGACTTGGGACCCAGGGGGGACCGAAAAATAGATTATTTTAACATCTTTTTTTGTTTTCTATTTGGGCCGACCGCATATTAATCTTTGAAATAATTACTTTTAGAGACTTGATATTAGAAAATATTTTTGGTATGTTTTGTTGTTTTTACGTAATTTGAGCCAAAGACCCATTTGAGTACCCAAATTCAAATGTACCATCTCTATTAACACTTTTGTTATAACTCGGCAATGAAGAGGACGAGAGACTTTATATAAGGCGCATTTGAAAGATGGCTAAAAAAATATTTTTAATGTGTAATGGTTTTCCTCGGAGTACCCAAAATCTAAATTTTTGCAAGTTTTAAAGCGGATCGAAGCCAGATTTGGAATGTAAAAACATTTGAAAACGTTCTCAGCACGGTTTTACTCCATGCAAAAAGTAAAACGCACGTTTTTAAAAAAACAAGAGTACATTAAAACGTTTAGTGATGTCTTAACTTGACTTTTATTTTTAATCCAGGAATTAATCCTTTAAAAAAAAAAAAGGAACGTTTTTAAAAGTTGCAATGTTTGAAATTGTCCGATTTCATATATAACATAACACGATCGTTTTACAAATTAATTTAAAAAATGGCATATTTTTAAAACCACTTACGAAACGTTTCAAAAATTCATCGTTTTTATTGGTTTTTGGAAACTCTGTCATTTCAAAATATCTTCCATAAAATTAATATTAAAGGAACTTTTTTTTTAAGATTGCCAAAAACTCGTATATCATAACTTTATATTACACAAACAATAATTACCCTTTTGAAAAGGTAACTGCCCTTCAATTAATCTTGACAACGTAACAATTCCATCTTGCGAATATGCCAAATATACGACAGAAGTTTTCCTGGCGCTAGCACCTTGAGACCAGAAAAAAACAAGTAAATATCAAATCGAGTCAAAATGCATTGGCTTCTGGGTAAGGTACAAGGTAATACTGAAATGGTCTTGATCAAAATAAAGTCATAAGAATGATCTATGATGCATATGTCATTATTGATAACGGAGCCATTCTGAATATTTTTCAAATTCCCTTGCTCAAGCAGAAGATCTTTAGATTAAGTTCGCGATATTTGCAAAAGTATCAGATCATCCAAATTACTTGACGATTAATTTGTTGGATAATAGTTTAACAGTTCGTCGGCTTAAACGACGTACCCCTTTGGATCTTCTATTCAGATGAGTGTGGCCTTCCACCTTTTTATTCCCTCTTTATTTGTACTATTTATTTATTTAACTTAACTGTCCACTTAGGAACGATTTTAAATACAAGAATATATTTCAGAAAAAAAAAAAAAAAATATTACACAATCAATTTAAGAATGAAGCATATAAAAGCCTCGATTTTTTCCAAAGCTACAATTCACTTTATTTTTACTGTTTTTGCTTGCTATTATTTGCTATTTTTATTTTGTGTCTCTCAGATACAAGCGAAAAATCGTTTGACCGTTTTTTTTGTTTTCGTTTTTTGTTGGATTTTTTTTTGTTTTGTTTTTTGTTTGGTTTTGATTTTGGTTTTTTACTATTTTTGTCTACTGGAAAGTACAACAATTTTTGTATGCAAAAAATAAAATAACGCAAAACATTTGAAATGGTCATCGACGCGCATTTTAAATGATGTATGTGTATGTATGTGCATATATATGTATATATTTGAATGGATAGAATTTAAGTTGGCATATGAGGATGAGGTGAGGTGTATGTATAAACGATGTCGCGTCTACAACTGTTGACGTTGACCGCAGTCGTATATATTTTTTCTTCTTTATTTTCATTTTTACTTTTAGTTTTTTTTGCAATTTATAAATTTGATTTTTTATTTTAGCCAAATTTTTCCACGTTGCCTACATGATAATTAATTGTTACTCATACGCACCTATAGCCATATTCGCTTTACTGTATATACATACTCCACCCCTTATAAGAACAGAACACTCACACACACTCATGTAAACACAGATAGAAAAGCAGCGCCTCATCAACGTCGGCATAATCAGCATCGGTGCTTTGCCTCGTCGGCAATATAAACGTAATCGTCATCGTCTTTTTTCGTTTTTTTTTTCGTATTCGTCGTCGTCGTCATCGCATTTTGGGTTGCGCTCCGATTGGCTTAGAAAATTGCGTTGCGGCTGGAGAGTAGGCTTGGCTCTGCATTGCAAATTATAGCTTTAACCAAAAACAAAAAAAAAAACAAATTTTTAATGAAGGATAAGAAACAAAAAAAAAAAAAAATAAAGGATGTTAAAAAAAAAAAAAAATAGGAAAAATGAGGGTATTACAGTTCTAATACGCTCGTACGTAGATTTGTTGTAGTTAAGAGAAAAATTGCGCGTCTTTTGCCTTTTGTTTAGAAAATTTTGCAACCTTAAGAGCATTTCAAATTACTCTCTATGCTGTATTAGAAGAGAGTATTAGTGTGTTTAACTATGCGTATACTTAATCTATGTGCATTAGTTTTAGATGCTAAGTATAAGTAGTGTTGTCTTATACAAATTTTTCAGAATTGAGCCATGATTTTCAAAACAAGCTTACCTTAAATGACAATAGCATTGCCAGATCTAATTAATTAGAAACAGTTTAATCTAGAAATGGGCGCGGGACTAATTATTTAATCGCAAGTCCGGTTATACCGATACATATATTTTTCTCAATATCCCGCTTAACTCGGATTATATTCAAAATTATGTCATTGGTTTTGACTTTATTGAAACTATTACATTCCCATTCAACACGAGACATCTTCAGTTCAATCAATGTCGGAAAATAGAACTTCCATTGTTTTTAGCGTTGTTCTGTTCTTATACCCAACCCCCTTTTAACTATCACAAAAGTTTTTAATGCATTACAGAACCATATAAAGCCCTTATATATTATATATGCAAATTCTTGATAAGCTTGACGAGGATAATGAATCTAGAAATCTTTGTCCGTTCCTAGTCTGTTACTTCAACGAAAGAATGACAGTACGATATGATTAAGTTCAACAAAAAAAATGCCAGAATTACACCATACCTCCATAACTAAAAACAATAACAGAAAAGTGTGCTGAACCAGAGCTTTCCATTTTTTAGAGTAAGGAATTGGTAAGTAAAGATTTTAATTTATAAGTAAGAATTAGATTATCAATTTTTAAAATTTTTAGTACTCAAAAGCTGTCGGGGCATGGAAAAGTACCCATGGAACCCATTAGAGGTCAATTTCTAGAACATATTACTAACAGAGGTAGTCTTGTAATCATTTGATTAATTCTATATATATTTCCTATAGCTGATATAAGTATGAATATGTTTAAAATAATTTTCTCATTCTTAGCTCACTTTCACTCTGCCTTGCGCACTACTTGAGTAAAAGAGAAAATAAAGCTCAAGAGCAATGGAGAAATGTAACGAAATAAACTTTCTCCTACAAAATTTCTCCTGCTTATGTGCTCAGAAAAACTATTTCGTTTTTTTTTTTCAAAAAAAAAAATTTCAACTCAATTTCAAATTTCTTTCTTTTCTCGTTGGGAAAAGTATTGCTCTCTTATTTTCTATTTCCCAAAAAAAAAAAAATAATGCAACTTGAGCTGCCAAAAGCATCCTCATAGCGAAAAATGTTGCTATTTATTTCTTTTAATTTTTCGTTCGTTGGTAAAAAATTTTCTCGCTTTTCAGAGACAGCAGAAAGTTTTCCGCGCGCAATTTGTGATTGGTCGTTGGCATTCGCGGCGTTTGTATTGCATTTGCGCTTCAACTTGCTCCAACTTTTTTGCTTTTCCTGACAGCTTCCGCGAAGCTAGTAAATTTTCGCGTGTGTGCCATTGTGTTTTTTTTTTTTTTTTTTGTTCCGCGCAGTCAACGCCGACGCTGAAATAGTCGTTGTCTCTGTTTAGCGTGCTGCTTATTACGATGATTAAGGATATGCCGAGCAAGCAGGCGCAACAAAGTGTAAGGATAAGAGGAAGTGAGTTGCTAAAGTTAGAAAAGTTTGTTTGCTTTTTTTCGCTTTCATTTTTTTCTTTTCTTCTTATTTTTAATGAGCAACAATTTTTCATTGCGCAAAGTCAATGCAGTAGTTGTGATTGTTGTTGTTGTTGAGCACTATTTTAAATATGATTTTTTTTTCTTCTTCTACTTAGTTATCCTAACATTTGTCGCAAAGGACTCAAGATTAATTGGATTTTTTTTTCGCTACCTTCTATTTTTATATTTCTCTTCTCATTTTCATTTTTCTTGTTTAATTTACTTTTTATATATTTTTTTAGTTTGTTGTTTGTGCTGTTTTTTTTTATTATTTATTTGTGTTTATATTAGAAATTAGTTTTTGCCTTTGGGCTCTGCTTATTTTGCGCTTTACTTTTGATTTCTGTGTGGAGTGGAGAATGCAAATAAATATGTACAAATTAACTAAATTGTGAACCACTTAATTAGTAAAGAAACTAAAAAATAAACGATGTAATGAATGAATGAGAATCTGCTGATTTTGATACAAATTATACCAGAAATTTGTAAATAATTGTCAAAACGTATATTATAAGTCTGACATTGATATTTGGAAGAAAAGTTTGAATAACGATAGAGAACACTTTTTTGCTATACTTGTAGATTGTGAAAATCGATACAATTTTTGTAAAGAACTCAATTTTATTAGCCTCTTTTAATTTTGGAGATATGTACTAACTGGTCTACTCGAAACAATTAGAAAACGAAGAGGTGAAGTTTCGATCAACATAGGGGGGTTACATGAAAAGCATAGAAAATTTATCCCTAATATAAGCTATATAGTATTAATTAGTTTTTTACTGCACTATACTAGGGGATACCCGGCGTGTGTTGCTGGGTTACGGACTTTCCGGCTGCTCCTACGGATGTTCTTCTATGGCATTTTTCATTTTTGCTTTTTATACCCTGTACCCAAAGGGTAAAAGGGTATATTAAGTTTGTGCGAATGTATGTAACAGGCAGAAGGAGCCAAGATAGACCATATAAAGTTATATATTCTTGATCAGCATTGGAAGGGGAGTCGAACTAGCTATGTCTGTCTGTCCGTCCGTCCGTCTGTCTGTCCGTCTGTCTGTCCTGTTGTCTGCCGTATGAGAGATTATCTCGGAGACTATGAGAGATAGGGCCACCATATTTGAAACTTAGACTCTCCAGAACCGTCAAGTGTTCACTTGCAAACGGTTTTTCTCTAGACCCATTTTAGGGGTCCCCCATACAAATGTTTTTAGGTTTTTGCATAAAAACGTCATTGTTTTTTATTGTAGGATGTTCAAACTTAGTATAAACTATGTCTATGATAGTCCCAATAAAATATCCCAATATGGTAGGACCAATAAAATTTTAGGTATAGCCCCCATACAAATATACCCCAAAATTTTATGTTTTTGCTTAAAATCTTCATTGTTTTTTATTCTAGGAAGTTCAAACTTAGTATTAAATATGTCTATGATAGTCCCAATAAAAATCCCAATATGGGTAGGACCAATAAAATTTTAGGTATAGCCCCCATACAAATATACCCCAAAATTTTAGGTTTTTGCATAAAAATGTCATTGTTTTTTATTTAGGAAGTTCAAACTTAGTATTAATTATGTCTATGATAGTCCCAAAAATATATCAATAGGGGTAGGACCACAAAATTTTAGGTATAGCCCCCATATAAATTTACCCAATTTTTCAAGTTTTTGTTTAAAATTCAATACAATAAGGTATATACAAAGATAGGACTTAATTTAAGGTACATAAAGATTGGGTACGGGATCTTGCAGTCGAGCATACTCGACTTCAGCGTTCTTTCTTGTTTTTTTTTTGTAATGCCACCACACTTTTTGGGCTAATATAAAAACATACAAAAATACTATTTTTCACTGCAGTGAGTCCACATTATGTTGGGGCTAGTACAAAAAAAACATTTAAAAAGCAAAACATTTTTTCATGGGAAAATTAGAATAGATATAGAAATTCTTGAATAAACCGAATTTGTCCAATGAATTGTTTTAGTGGAATTTTAATTTACTTGATTTTTGCCTTACAAATGAAACCGGTTTGGGACTCAGCGGTTGAATGGTTTCAACGTCCATAGCGGACATAGAAACATTTTTCTTTTTTAAACGAGATTTGACTTCGTTTGAAACGGATTTTGACAATGTGAATTAGGTGAAATATTTTCATAAAACTTACATTTTTTTTAGGACAATCTTAAGGTAAAACTATATTCGCTCCGCTCTTATTTTATAGGAGGATTTGCTATACTATTCATATATTTATTTATTTTATTTTTCTTAGTATGATTTAAAAATAACATTTATGGCTTATATCTCTTGCACCAAAATTTTGTTTTTTAATAAGTAAAGAACTTAAAAATTTAAAATTTAAATAAAATTTTACAACTTTCAATTTTTTTACACTCTAACCCGAAAAATTTCATAAAAGAATCATATCAGTTCGAGAGATGTGAATCCAATTTGCGAAATAAACTCAATAAATTCGACAATTCGATTCTCTTCTTCTTCTTACTTATATGAAGCTTTGCTGTTGTTTGTCGTCTTTCTTCCGCCTTATTTCCGTGCTTCTTCTGTTTTATGTTTTTTTTTTTTTTTTTTTGTTAGAAAAAGAAAAAATCAAAATGAATGTGAGTTTGTACGACATTCAAACAAGAAATGTCCTTGAAAATCATGCTGCGAGACGTTTTTATTTGTCTCGCCAATGTCTACTGTTTGTCTAACTCACTGACACTTTGAATATGAGCAAACGAACTGAACTGAATCTAAATGGCTGGTTAGGTTAGTTGGTGAACTGGTTCGATGTCTCGACTCTTATGCTTTGTTTTACTGCTTGAATTTTGTCACTTGCTTGCTTGCTTGTTGGTGGTGTTCCTGTTTCTTCTTCCTTTTTCTTTTTTTCTTTTTTTTTCTTTTTGCTTCTAGACATTCATTTAACCAGTCAGCTATTCAGTCTATGCAGTCATCGACACATGTCGAGAATGCAGACGACGAAGATGACGACGATGACGAATTCTATAAAATACTTCATTTTAAGGCGAGCTTAGCACTGTTTTTTTTTACCGGAAGCGTTTTCTTTCAAAATGAAAACAAAAAGTTTATGAAAGTATATTTCCATAGCATACTTTTTTTTTGTTTGCATGTACATATTTTTCTTAAATTTTTTTCATATATTTTATTTTATTGTATTCTTTTCAATTTCAGATGACTGATTGTGAGTGACAAGTTGCTGACAAATTATTGCTGTTATGATGGTTAGTATTATATTTTATTGCCATAAAAATAATAGAAAAATCAATTGAACTAAAAAAATACAGGTAATGTTGAAATACTGGGAAATTAATGAATACTGGGCAACTTTTAAATCACTGCATTTTAGTATTTTTATACCCGCAACACATAGTGTAAAGGGTATATTCAGTTTATCTAAAAGTTTGTAACTCATTGAAGGAGACATCGTAGAACCCATAAAGTATATATATTCTTAATCAGCTCGAAAGACAAATCGATCTAGAGCATGTTCGTCTGCCCGGCTGTCTGAATGTCTGTATATTTCTATACATCTTTTTCGTTCAAGATATAAAGATATTAAGCTGAAATTTGGATCTTAAGCTTTTCTCAGTAACTACTAAGTAAAGTTCAAAAATAAAGGTGCCACGCCCATTTAGGTGTAGCAACCATACAAACGTACCGATTTTTCGAATTTTTATATCAAAATAGGCATTATTTATGAATGTATTCACTTCAAATCGAGTAAAAACACTTCTAATGTCATCCAATGCCAAAACCAATGTGCCACGCCCATTTTTAGGTATAGTCCCTATACAAACTTACCACCCATTGTAGATATTTTGAATGAAAATAGGAAATATTTATGATTGTTTTTTCACTCCAAAATGGGTAAAAACACTTCAAATATCATTATACGTACACACGATATAATAAGGATCGGGCCACTATAACATAAAGCCCCATATAAACTCACCTCCCATTTTCTGATTTTTTTAAAGAAAATGTTTATTATATCTGTTTTTAGCTTAAAATTTTACCCTAAAGTTTGGACGTAACGGACTATTGATTTCCATCCACCCCTTCTCCAAATTGTACCTAAGCCACTGATGATAATAAATAAACTGTTCAAGGATTCGTGTAGCGGGTATATGAGCTTCGGTTCCACCGAAGTTATCGTTTTCCTTGTTTAGTTTAAAGTAATTTAAAAAAAAAAAATTTTTAAATTTATAAAATCGAAAAATAATGGTTATTATAAATACTAGTTTAAAATGTTTGGACATTTTTGTTTGTTTAATATAAAAGCTTTAATTTAATTTTTTGTTAAATTTATAACATTAAATGCATAAAATGTGCGCTTAAATAAATTAAAATATTTTTTTCCTGTACGAGTGTACTCATATCTGAATAACTTTACTGTAGCACTGAGCAAATCGAGCAAGGCATAATGAAATTTATTATTGCGGCTAAAATCCATTAAATATAATAAACAAAAAAAAAAAAAAACGAAAAAATATTAATAAAGAATTGAATTTAACAAAGGATAATACAATTTTTATAAAAATAAAATAAATTTAAATTTTATGCAAAAATAAAAAAAAAAATAAAATAGAAATAAAAATGTTTAAGTAAATTACTTAGCAGCAGTTGTCAACGTCAGATATTTTGTAGCAGGTGTACAGCATAAACTTCTAGTAACTTTCATTCTATTTTTTTTTTTTTTTTTAATCTTTTATTCTTTTATTTTTAAAGCAGATTTGTATTGTAGTGTAGTTTTTATGCTATCAGTTAACCGGAAACGGATGTCCTGACACTGTCACACATTGACATTGGGTGCACTCAATCGTTTGTACATCTTTCGTTTCGTTTCGATTCGTTTTGTTTCTCCATTTTGACTTTTGTTCATAAACACCGACAAACCAACTTGTCTGAGTTTATTGTATGTTTTTTATTTATTTGATTTTTATTTTTAATCTTTTACTTTAAACTGTTGTCAATAGATTTTTGCTCAATTAAACTATTTCCGTTTGTGTATTTTAATTCTTTAAAAGTGTCAAAGCCAAAGCGAATAAAAATAAATTTCATTGAAATAAATAAAAAAAAAAGATAAATTTCGCCGCCATTGTTTGGGTTTGCATTGCTGCTGTAGTAGATATAAAAAATATATATTTTAATAAAAATATTTGCGACTTGTAGGCGTCATCGAAAAATGTTTGCGTTTTTTTTTATTGTACCGCGTCTGCTTGTTTGCGATTTTAGTAAATTGGGCGCCAAAACTATTAGTTAGAGGCAGACTTTAGTTTTTTATATGAAAAAATAGTCTGCATGAAGATATTTTGTAATTAAATGGGAAATGAGTAAATTGATAGAATTAAAAAATTGCGCAGGTCGACATGGAAATCGAACTAGGCTCATCTTACATATAATTTATCGCTGAATGCGAATCTGCTCTTAAAATTTTATATCTCGTCGAGATTTTGAGAAAATTGGGTTTAAAAACTCAAAAACACTGGCCTTCACAGCTCTTTTTGATCATATATAGCAGATAATCCTAAGGTTATAGAAATCCCAAATTTGGCTTAAATTGAAACTTGAAACTTTCTTTACAAGAGTAGGGTCTAGAAAACACATTTGAATATATTCTTAATATGTGTCGAATAACAATAAATGTAAAAAAAAAAATAAAAAAGTAGTGCCACATCAAAATTCGCGATTGACTCTGTATTTTCTAGACAATGCTCTTGTAACTGAAGCAGTGTCGGCATTTTAGATTTTGAAAGCTAAATGTAGCTTATTTTAAATGGCAAAAGCTTGAAAAATGGTTGAAAAGCTTATAATATAGCATTTTTATTTTTTTAACTTGTTATAGCTTTAAAAAATTTAACTACCGAACAATTTAGTTTTAAGAATCTATTGTTTTTTTTTATTGTCCTTTTTAAGGGGAAATAGGACAAAAAGTATGTCTGTTGTAGGTACTACTGTAGGTTAAAAGTAAGGAGAATTTTCAATTTTTACTTCGCGGTTTTAACATTTCGGGCTAGTTTTTTTTTTTTTGAGTTGGCAGGACTGTTAATAACATATGGGCCAAATTTCATGTCAATGTTATTATCAGTAATATATTTTCGCTTGTGGTTACCAAATGACCAAGAGTGCATCTTTCGATTTTTACAATGTCTGATTGAATTGAGCAGAGAAGCGTCATCAAATTTTGGAATAAAAATGTTGGAGAAGGCTTACGGGGACCGAGCTCTACCAAAATCAACAATATATGATTGGTATAAATTGTTCAAAGAACGTTGAGAACGTGTTGAAGACGAAGAGCGCCCTGGTCGACCATCGACCTCAACTGACGATGCTCACATCTGAAAATTAAAAGAATTAGTGCTTGCGCACCGTCTATTAACTATAAGAACCATTGCTGATGAAATTGGCGTATCGAAAAGATCAATTAATACAATTTTGAAAGATGTTTTGGGCCTCAAACGGGTCAAGTCTCGATTGGTACCAAAAATGGCGAATTTTCTTGAAAAACAGCGTCGATTCTTCGTGACTTTTTCTCCAAAAATGCAACCAATATCGTTCCGCAACCCCGTATTCGCCTGATTTGGCTCCGTGAGACTTCTGGCTACTCACAAAACTCAAAAGACCACTCCGGGGAACGCGTTTCGAGTCGATTGAGGAGATAAAACCTAAATCGAAGAAGGCGCTGATGGCTATACCGGAAAGGGACTATTTGGCATGATTCGAGAATTGTAAAAAACTTTGGTATAAGTGTATTTTATCGGGAGGGGACTACTTTGAAGAGGATGAAATTGATTTGTGTTTGTCATGGGGTATCTCCTATCGCATTTAAAAAGGTTTTGATAATTTTCCCAAACAGTGACCATCGTGTTCTATAAAATAATTGCAAAAAATATTGTGTATTATAAACTCACCAATGGTATCACAACCGCTGGGTAATATCTTCTTTGATTCGAAATATGGAGTCCTAGCGTTTTCCTTTGTACTCATTTGAGTTTCTTGACATTTAGTAGAGTCACGGTTTTCTTGATTGGAGAACAATATTTCTCAAGTTTTTGCGGAAATAAACCTGGCATGTTTTTAGCCAATCAAGATTTGATGATTTAAATGTTTTCATTGAATTAAATGAAAATCCCACATCATTTTCATGACGTTCTTAGGTAACCGAAGATTTTTTTTGGTTCTTCTGTCATTAATTCAATTTTTGGTATTCTGAATCACTTGGAAATAAGACTATACAAGTTAATATGTATCTCGAAATCGCTTGAACTTTCTTGAGTTTATATCTCTACGTGCATGTCGCAAGCTTATTTTAAAATATTTTTATTTTCTACGCACTTCTACTCAACTCAACTCATCTATTTCAATGCACCTAATATGCAAATAATTTTTTAATTAACCAACACAACGCCGCACATCAAGCTCACATCAATGCTAAATGAATTTTTAACAAACAACAAGAAAAACACTTTAAAATAGCAACAAGGTGGTCTCGTCTCGGACATAACGCTGCATTATACTACATACATACATACACACACACACACACGTACATATACAAGTACAGAAACATCAAAGCAACTAAACATAGCTACATACATACACACATAGATACATACAAGAACAAAATTTGCACTTCCTAGTTCATTGTTAACATTTACACCATTAACCTGTGTTGGCTTTTAGTTGGCACTCTTCAGCTCAGTGCTTATGCCGCGCCGCCGCCGCTGTTATAGTACAAGCCTCCAACTTCGATTTAGATTTCTTAGTTGGCTTAGTTTACCACGTTGAATGGTTTAATGCAAAGTCTGCCTGATGGTCTACTTGCAGCTTGCAGTCTTGGCTAAAATCATCGACAAGCTGCGGCACTTTTTATTTATTTATTTATTTTTATTATTACTATTTTTTTTTTTTTTTTGCTATAAATACAAATGTTGATCTATATATGAGTATCTGTGTGTATTTGTATCTGTATTAGTATTTGTCTGTTAAACTGCAATGACTATTTGTTGTTGTTGTAAAAATTTTGTGCAATTAAAATTTTCGTTCTGCTTTTTCTGCATCAAGGAATGAGAGCGGGTGTTGTGGATACTAGGTAGTAGATTGTGTTCGAAATAGTTCGTTCAATGCTTGTAATAATAATTTCTGACTGCGTATGTACGTACGTACCAGCATCATCATGAAAATTTACTATTCTACAACACTAAGTCGCTTGAGCTGTCTATGCAAATGCGCTGAGCTTGACTCGATTCGACTCGAAACGCTGGTCTATTACTCTAGCAGCAACAGCAGCAGCAGCAGCTGTTGCTGTTGCTATTGCTGCTGCTGCGTCTATAAATTAAATTATGCTTGGAAATTATGCATGCATAGCACCGTCAATGTCTACGAACTACCTCCGCGCACGTTTCATCATAGGATCTGGGCAGTATTTGTTGCATTTAAGCAACAGCAACGATCTAAGCAATGATGATGACGACGACGACGTCCAAGACCAACCGCCGACACACTCATACAGCAACAGAGAAAAAACACCATCCATCCTCCACATCACATCCATACATACATATGTACACTCATACAAATGTTTTTGAGTGCACTAATTCACATTTGATGTTCGTCGAATGCGTTTGGTCAATGAGGTTAAGTTAAATGCAAACCAAACGGCGGTAAATGAAGGTGAAGTAGAAGTTGTGTATGTAGATACATATGAGCTGAAAGGCAGCCAATGTACCAGCCCAGTCATCCATATACCGAAACATCAACAAGAGCCATAAGACTTACTAGGCAGCCAGCCGCCTCTCTACCTGAATTTCTTGTATGGGAAACTGCGGCAGGCAGCAGTAGCAGCGGCTGCGGCAGCAGCAATTTTAATGCCATTAGTGCCTTTGACTATATTTGGTTGCAATTTGTGTGCATTTCATGAACTTTTTCGCAGGTCATTATATAAATTCTTATTAGATGCAATTGCTGAGTATCCAAGTGAGTCAATGAAAGAATGAAAAACTTGTAAGGAAGTGGAAATACTTATTAAATTTAAGCAAGATTTATTTTTTGTACCATTTTTGTATTATTCGTAAAAAGGTAATGCATTAGCTGTGGTTAGCCTTGGTAGAATATCCTTGGATTAAGATTAGATCTGATACAGCTGCATTTTTAAATATCTTCAAATCAAAATCTACAGTACGAGGAAAATATTATACATTAATACAGTGAAACTACTACAGTGTACTTTGCGTATGTCTGGCCGATTTGAATGTGGACAATATAGGAAGTAGATAGAGTTAACCTAAATAGTTACTCGAAATATTTGACGCACCATAAAATATGAATTTTGAGAAAAACTTTAACCAGTTTTAATGGATGCAACAACTTTTTAGCTTAATTAGAAAATAGCTTCATTTAACGACTCAAAGACTTTTATGTCTGAAAATATTTGAACAGCATCCTGACATATAGTAAATGCTAGATATTGTCTCATATACATTGAAGTCTAGAAATGTACTCCATTTGAAACATTTTTAGATTTCTTTGCTCAGAGTTTGAGCTAGTAATTTGTTCCATTGAAAATATTTACCACGCTTCCAAACTCATTTACAGAGTCACATATATTCAACGTTTGAAGGTTTCATATTTAATAGTTTTCGAAAATTGTTATGCAAAATTTTTGGGATCTTTAATTCTTCAAGTTAGTTTTTCGAACGTGATTAACATGAAGCTGGCTGGGGAAGGAGAAAAAGTATCCGGAACAGAGGCTAGTACCAGGAGTGCAAGCTGATTGCGTACCCAACAGACTTATGAACCGAAACACAGCTTTTTTTGACTGTTTGTGATTTGTTTTTTTGCTGCTATGTTTTTACCGGGTGTAAGTGGAAACGCTAAAAAGGGGAATCTTCAACTCTCTCACAATATCTGATTATTACTTTGCAACCGTTTTAAAGAGGTTTTCACGGAACTACCAGATAAGCTTATTTCTAGACGAGCCTGAATCCATTCTCTTTTTAAAAGGATGAAAAGATAATTTTTTTTTTTTTCCATTTTTAAAAGGGAAATCATATACAGGGTTGCCGCATAAAATTTCTTTGGGTAGGTTTCAAATCTCTTATATCATTTTTGAAATAATGTATATAATTCACAATAAGCTTAAACTATATTTTTATCAAGAAAGAACGCTGAATTCGCGTATTCACGACTGCAAGATACCCTGAACTCAATCTTTTTTTTAAGATAGTCTTTAGTAGCTTAGTACCATACTTTATTGTATTGGATTTCCTACATATAAAATAACTGAAATAAATAAATTAAATTTGTATTGGGGCTGTACGTAAAATTTTTTTGGTTCTACCCATAATGGGTTATTTCACTGGGACTATAACAAAGTTATTTTATGTAAAAATCCAAATTTTTTGGTTTGTAAGGTATCCCTTAAAATGGGGTTAGACAAAAATCGTTTGTACGTGACCACTTCACTTGACTTAGAGAGTCTAAGTTTCGAATGTGGTGGCCTTATCTCTTATAGTCTCCAAGATTAACGTTTTCATACGGCAGACAGCATGACAGATGGGCAGAAAGACAGACATAGCTAGATCGACTTTCCTGTCAATGCAGATATAGAATGTACATGAATACTTTATAGGGGCTTCTATGCCCCGTTCTGCACAAACTTTATATGCCTTTTAACCTTTAGGTACAGTAGAGTTGGTCAAAAATACATGAGAAAAATGTTTAAATTACATTGTTCTATATAAAAAATAAGAAACCCCGCCAAGCTCTTGAAGTTTCCTATGTATTATTCATGGAAAACTAACCGTTTTTCGATTTGATGTATAAAACTGAAAAATAAATATTATTTTTAAGCGAATAGCGATGTTTCTAGAATAACATTCAATCATTTATTATTTAATTTTTAGTTTTTAAATATTAAATATTTTATACAGAAATTCACAAAAAAAATAAACCAAAACATAAAAATAAGAGAAAAAAAAAACGTTTTTATGAGTTTCTGTAAAAGATAGTTTTAGTCATCCGGTTAAAAAATATTCATTTTCCAGGTTTCTACATTAAATCTACGAAAAATTGTTTTTATTTTCATTTAAAATACATGAGAAAATTCGGGGGCATTATATATTATCTGATTAAAAAAAAAAAAATGAATGGCTTCAAATATTCTGTACAGAACATATATATAGAAAATTTTGGCCACCCTAGGGTACAGGGTATAAAAATAGCATAAATACAGTGTATATTTTATTTATTTTATTAAATACTCTCTTTGAAAAAATTGTGAAATAAATATATTATTTCCATGAATGACATGAGAGATTTAAAAGCAAACCAAAAAGAATTTTATTTGACACCCCATTTATTTATTTTAAATTCTTGAGTTCGTCTTCACATACCATAAATCTTTACTCCAAAACAAACAATCACTCACATTTTCATTTCTGCCAAATTCATACATGACCTATGCCAATTTAAAGCAAAGTTTCAATAAGAATAATAACTGAAAGAATGGTGCAATATTTTGTCTTATTTGGCAAAATATCTCAAGAACCGGTTTTGGTTTTTGCGTACAAAATCTTGTTAGAATTTATGCTGACTGCAAAGACTTTTCTCTTTTTGTGCTCTTTTTGTATTTTTTATTGAAATTTTCTTTTTTCGTTCTCCTGTGTGCTCTTATTTCTTTTGTTTTTTTTTTTTTTCTCAACTCAGCTGTCGTTTCGTTTTTCGTTCAGTTTTATTTTCCCCTTTTTTGTTTTGTGCTCAAAGTTTTTTTTTTTTTTTATTCACTTCTTAGAGTTTTCCCCTGCTGTGTTTGCGTCTTTATGTATTAATGACGTCATTAGGAGTTTTTATTTTAGTTTGCTCTGCTTCAGCGTAAAGTTTTCTATCAATTTGTTGTTGTTTTTTTTTTTTTTTGTGATATTCTTCGCTTGAGTTCTTGCACGTTTCATCAGTTAAGCGCGTTCAGGCATCTTTTGTCTTGGATTGGATTGCATTTTGAACGGTAAATAGTGTTGCATGATGACTTTATTGTTGTTTTTATTAATGTTGTTCTTGTTGTTTTTATTGTTTTTTTTTGTAGCTTCTGTTAGTGTTAATTCAATTAAATGTAACCAATTTAGAATTTGATATGGTATAACATTGACGTTTTTTATTGTCACCAGAAAAGTAGTTGGTTTAAAATTAGTTAATTGATTTAGATAATTATGGGTTTTTTTTTATAAAGTAAGATTACTTTCGTACTCGAATGGATCCATTTTCACACGACCGGAAACGAATCGGACAATAAGCTCAAGTACCTGCTACATTTGGTGTAGTTTATTAGTGATCAGCAGCTAAGGTAAAATTTGGAGAAATAATGGCTTGAAGTGATTAGTCCGATACAACCAAAGTTAAGACACAATAATGGGGTAAAATTTTTTAAGTGCAGAATAAAAAACATTTTCTTGGAAAAAATTTGAAAATGAATGGTGAGGTTTTAATATCCTTGTAATATCAGTAGAGTATGCATAAGATGGCATGTTTTTATCCCATTTGGAGAGAATAATTCATAAATAATTACTATAGGGTGGTTACATTTCAAGGACCGATGTTGAATGTGAACCACACCTAAACGTCAAGTTTTTTCCCCGCATTTCTTTTGACATTTCTCAACTTCAGACTAACTCAATTTGAACCATGGAAAGATATACAATCGAGCAACGCGTTAAAGTTATTCAGGCCTATAATGAAAATGGGCGTTCAAATCAAAATGCATATCACAGCTAACGAAAAAATGGCTCTTTTTGCGCGAAAAATTTGATGGCCGAATATTCTCACGTCGCGGCGATGTCAACTGGCCGCCAAGATCATGTGATTTGACACCGTTGGACTTCTTTCTTTGGGGTTATTTGAAAGAAAAGGTGTACACCAATAAGCCAACAACAATTTAAAAGCTAAAGGATGATAAATTCGGCACATTAACGACATTGAACCTCAATTATGCCTCAGCGTCATCGAAAATTTAGACCATCGGATGGACGTGTGCCGCCGAAGCCGTGGCGGCCATTTGGCCGATATTTTGTTCCATACATAATTGAGTCATACCAATATATCATAATAAAAAGATATGTCAATAATTTCCTAAATAATTCGTGTATTATTCAAAATCAACATCGGCCCTTGAAATTTAACCACCCTATATTTTCACACAAAAATTAGAAAATGGGCGGAAAGTTCGTGTGGTCTTGACATTGGGTGACACTAGACTTGTTTTTACCCAATTTGGAGTGATACATTCATAAATAATAGCAATTTTCATGCAAAAAAGCGAAAAAAGGGTAAACGGTTTGTATGGGGGGCTATATCTTAAAATGGGAATGACACATTGATTCTAACACTTGAACTGCTTAGGACTGAGAAAAGCTTAAGTTTCGAGTTTCAGGTCAATATGTTTAAAACTAAGCGAAGAAATCGCATAAATACAGACAGACAGACATACATACAGACAGATGGACAGACCGACAGACAAATTGACAGACAGACCGACGGACATGGCTAGATCGACTCGCCTCGTCGTGCTGATTAAGAATATATATACTACACTATGTGTGGCGGGTATATAAAGTGATAAGTTTGTATGGGGGCTATTATTTAAAAATGAGCGTGGCACCTTGGCTCTTACATACAAACTGCCTACGATCAAAAAATTTATGGTCGATATCTTTAAAACTTTCCGAGTAAAACTCATTGCGACAGACAGACGGACAGACAGACAGATATGCATGGCTAAATCGATTCCTCTCGACGAGCTGATCAATGAAATATATAATTTTTATGGGGTCTCCTTTAATGCGTTACAAACTTTCCGACAAATTGATAATAACCTTCACACAATATGTATAGGGTATAAAAAATAAGAGGCGTTTAAAGCGAACTACACCAAGAGCCAGTATCTTAATACTTGGCTCATCTAGAATCGTCTGGAACAAGTGATATTAGAAACTAGTAACGTATGGTGAACCGTGGGCGGAAGAGGGCTTCACATTTGAGCGTTTACATGTTGTGTGCCACTGGCTTTCCGTGCAAATCAAATACGTTCTTTCGCGATTTCTGTGAAGGTTTTATTAAGTTTTAACAAATCGTAATGCAAGACAATCTTTTGATCTGATTAAGCAGAATTGTTCAATTAACCACTTTCATTTTGACTTTCATTATCGATTTTCACTTTTCAACATCAGTCACAATGCGATGAAAGAATTTGAAGTTACTTTAACTTTAATGTGTTTTTGGTTTTTTTTCTTCTGTAGTCTTTAGCTTTGAACAGGGCAATTGTAAAGCAGACGAACTTACTAGGAAAGGAGTCATTTGTGACGTTGTCATCTTACAAGTTGTATCTCAAAGAATTAACCATTCAATCTTCAAACTGAAAACGGATCTGCAGCAACTAAAACTAGGTAAGAAACAATAATTTTTAAATGTTTACAGTTTGTTCAACTAGATAGTGTTCTGGAGTTTATTTAGTATAAGTATCATAAAGCTAGGTAAATATTTTCTTATGAAATATAAAAAAAAAAGTTTAAATAATAAAAGTCGTGACTGATAATATTAGCATGTCTTTTTTTAACAAATCTCTTTTATCTTTTATTATTTTTTTAAAAAACTAATTTTTATTTATCAAATAAAATTAAAAAAACATTTTGCTTAAATTACAAAATCTCAATAAACTTTCATAAATATATTAATACATATAGATACGATAACTAGTTTTTAACTTGATTTAAAAAAAAAATTCGCTACCAATTTAGATACAAAAACTCATTATATACTCGTACGCGTATGTACTTCAGTTTCTATGTAGCGCATTTCATGTCGTGGCGTTTTATAAATAAATTTTTCAAATTACGTTCAGTCAAATAGCCTCAAGGCGCTTAAAAGCGCAACTTAAATAATGTCACAGCAATTAAAGATAATTACTTTATTTCTTGTGACTATTTCTTTCTGGACAATTTTTTAATTTTAATTAAATTCGTGTGATTAATTTCTGTGCCAATGTTGCAAATGTGTATGCAATAAAAAAAATATATTTATGTATGAAAAATACCTTCTTTTTTTTACAAATGAAACAATAATTTATATTTAATATTTTATTAATTAACTTCCGTAAAGTTGGGTAAATTTCAATAGAGATGAGTAAAATATGTTTGAGGGGCGTCACATTTTGGTACACACACACACACACACGCAAATTTGGCGAAGTAAAGACTTCATTTTATACAGGAAATGAACTCATTTGCAATACAAATTGCTATAAAATTATATGTTGTGTGTAAATGAAGTGCGTACATAAAATATATTAATGTAAATTTACATAGAAGAAGGGCGAAGAAAGATCTATTTAGAATTATTTACCACACAATGACAACACAGCTGGAAATTTTTTTTGTTTAGAATTAATTGTCAATAGTTGGAACCACTCCTTTAATAACATTTTTTTTTTGCTTCCTTCTATTTCAAACTCGTTTCAAATAGTTAACTTGGACATCAGCATCATCATCATCTCATTCAACATTTTGCCTTGCAAATTAGTTGCTGAGGCAATCATTCAAAATATATATATTCACCGTACAGCGATCTAATTTGAAATTACATAACATTTAACGTACGTAATTCATGTATCTTTGACGGGATCCAATACGTTTTTCTTCATCAACATCATTCAACATCTTATATGTATAATTTGTTCGATTTAATTTGTAATTCTATTACTCTCCAAACGAGAAAAATGTCAGAAATACTGAAGAAAAAAGTTCAAATGGAAGGTGAGCTTCCATGACAATTTAATACCCTGTACCAGAGAGAGAGAGAGAGTGAGAAATAGAAAGTCCTAAGTGCTTAGAAACTATTTTCGGATTTGTTTATGACTCTGAAAGTCTTGTAATCTTTTTAAGATACTTTGACGATTTTTAAGAAAGTCGGAAATAGAAATGGATGGACAGCGAAATTGAAGAACAGTTCTACAAATCGTATACAACCTATTAATACACTTCTTGAATATAAATTCTTCATAAAATCTTCTACAAACTGTTTCATAAATTTATAAAACTCTTCACTAATTTCTTTAAAGTGTATTAATAAATACAAAAAAAACTTCAATTTGAAACTCGTTCTTTGCTCTGTGTCGCAAGTAGATTTGTTGTTTGGACTTTTATTTTTTCAAAATGCGTTCAATTATGTTAATTTTGTCTGTGTTTGTTGCTGGCAAAATCGTTTAAAACTGTAACTCGAAATGATCTCCGCTTATTGATTCTATAAAATATCCATCATACAATGGTATAAAATTTCACATTTCCGCTGTAAAGTTTGTTGTTGAAATCTTTAAATGACGACATCAATTTCAGTGTGGCAAATTCTAATTGCTTTGACGTTTTGTATCTTTAAGATACTCGATATACATTGCTGTAGCTGTTAAAATTAACAGCTTTGAAAATTAAATGTTGTTTTTGAAGGTGTTGATTTTTTACTATGTTGTCATACAATGTAATGTAGAAATCTAATAAAATTTAATGCTATTCGAATCAAATATAAATGTAGTTATGGGAAAATAATGTTCTTATTTTACAGTCTTTTAAGACTAGGTATAAAATAAACTTCAGTTAGATAACTAGTTTATTCTTAAACTAGCCTTCCAGCGTTGCAAATTTTCACAAAATCCTCAGCTGCAATTAAAGAACTTGGCTTTCTTGGTGGTTCACGGTCTTTCAATCTGAGATCCATGCGAATAAAGTCTGCGCGCGCAGCTATCATCTAAATCAGCTATGGTAGAAAACTTTGAATTCTAAGCTGGTTCTACAGTGCTTTGACACTCTAGTCGATGATTATGAGTACACAGAACATTTTGTGAACTCATTTGGGCAACGGACAGACTGATCATAAAATGGTTCCTTACGAGTTATCTGTGTCAATATCATGCACAAGTTAGGGGGCTCAAATAAGACGCATTTATTTAAAATTTTAAGCCAAAAATGCATTAACAATAATTTTCTTGAAAAATAAAATGGATGATCATTTTTGTATGTGGTCTGTAAAAAGCTAAACTGGAACGATAATATTGAGGAGCGTATCAAGAAAGCCAACGTGGCGCTCTTCACGTGTAAAAAAGCCATTAGCAGGAGGTGGGGTTTCTCACCCTGCATTGTACACTGGCTGTACACGGCAGTTGTGCGACCAATACTTCTGTATGGAGTCTGCGTCTGGTGGCCAGCACTCGATAAAGTGACCATCCGCAACCGTTTACAGAAGGTTCATTAGTGGTGCTTTACAGAAGGTTCATTAGTGGTGCTTTACGCACCACACCAACTGATGCACTAAATACTCTCCTAAACCTTTTACCTCTAGATCTCATAGCCAAAGAACTGGCAACGAATACAGCTATGAGAATCAGAGAGACAGCATGCTGGCTCAATTGCAACTACGGACACTCGAAGATACTCAACCTTCTAGTGTCCTTGCCACCAGTCACCGATTACTGTACGTCATACCCAACTTTTGGTAAGAAGTACAAAATCTCGATCCCAACAAGAGCTCAATGGGAAGACCTACCCCATTTTGAGACTAACGCCATTAATATTACCACAGACGGGTCCAAAACCGAGGGAAGGGTAGGAGGAGGTATCTTTTCTCCGGACCTGGAGATCAGAGGATCCTTCAGACCTTCCTGATCACTGCAGCGTTTTTTCAAGCTGAAATGATTGCTATGCGTTTTCTGGGACACCACCCAATTCGTAGAGTAATATATAAAAATAACACATCCAAAACTATCTTCCAGTGCCGCAAATCTCTTAACGAGATGGCGGAGCAATGGGATATTTGCCTCACAAGGGTTCCGGGTCACCAAGATGTATTTGGTAATTGTGAAGCAGATAGACTGGCCAGAGAAGGTACAAATTCCGTTATTCCTCCTGGGAGGAGTTCGACTGGAATTCCCATGGCCTCTCTGAAGCTGCGAGTGAAAGAGGAAATAAAAAAGATTAGCAGAGACTAGATGGACCACAAACCCAATATGTAATATCTCGAGACTAACTTGGCCAGAGTATAGCACTAAACGAACAGCCCAGCTCATGCGCCACAATCGACAGACCCTATCCGTGATGGTGGGCGCTCTCACGGGACATTGCCTAGTGGGAAGACATGCCGACCGACTAGGGGTAACCTCAAATGACTTCTGTAGGAGCTGTAGAAACGAGGAAGAGGAGGAGACAGTAGAACATTTTCTCTGCCACTGCCCAGCCCTTGGAAGAATAAGGTTTACCGAACTGGGTAGGCCGTCTCTTAATAGCCTGGCGGAGATTGCATCAGTAAAGATTGGTGCAGTAGCCGCCTTCATAAGGAAATCGAGCTGGTTCGAGTAGGAGGATAATAGAGATCATATGGTATCACAATGGGCCTTTTTGGCCTAGGTGACGTCGCGAGAATTCGCGGCGGCCATTCTAACCTAACCTTGTATGTGGTCTGTATGTCAAAGTTCCCGATCCATATCATATCGGTAGTAAATTCATAGGATGACAGTAGAAGTGGTTTTACCCAGATTGGAACGAATATATTCATAAATAAGAACTATTTTCATACAAAAACTCAAAAATGTGCAGTATATTTTTAAGGGGTCTATATCTAAAACTAAGCGTGGCAACTTGGTTCTCACATAGAAATTTTAAATTTAAATTTAATATTTCGGGTCAGTATCATTAAATCTTTCCGAGAAAAACGCATTGCAACAGACAGGCGGACATGTGACGGACAGATAGTCGGACAGACAGGCTAAGTAGATTCGTCTCGACGAGCTGATCAATAATATATGTAACATATATACTTTATGGAGTCTCCGATGTCTTCTTCAATGCGTAACAAACTTTCCGACAAACTGATAATACCCTTCACAATATATGAGGTGGGTATAAAAACAACATTCATTACACAACTGACTGTGTATCAGCTGAAATATTATATTAATAATAGGTGTCTGTCTTCAACTACAGAGTCTCGAAGTCGATACAAATAACCTACATCTTCTTTTTGAATGCCCAGATCAAGCCAGGCATATGCTTAAATACCCTAATGGTTACTTCCTATCACTTCCTTTTACTAATTAACCTAACCATAACATATATGTGCCAGGCATAGGGTACATTGTATATTTTTATACCCTGTACCCAGTGGGAAAAATGATATATTAAGTTTGTACAAATGTATGTAACAGGTAGAATGGAGCATGATAGACCATATAAAGTAAACATATTTTGACCAGCATTGAAGGACGAGTCGATATAGCTTTGTCTGTCCGTCCGTCTGTCTGTCTGTCCTGCTGTCTGTCATATGAGTGAGATTATCTCGGAGGCTATAAGAGATAGGGCAACTATATTTGAAACTCAAACTCTCCTAAGCTGTCAAGTGTGCACTTGTAAACGATTTTTCTCTTGTCCCATTTTAAGGGGTAGCCCCCATACAAATTTTGGGTTTTTGCGTAAAAACTTCTTTGTGTCTTATTTTAGGAACTTTAAATATAGTAGAAATTATGCCTATGATAGTATAGTATACAATTCAACGTTAACCCTTTAAAAAAGTGTATGTGTATAAAAAACTTTGTTTTGAGACAAACCTGATTGATGTCATATTATGGCTGTCGAAATCAATAAAGCGTCTAATTAATTATGTTATTGTTTAGTCATTGTTGCGTGTGTAGTGTAAATGTAGGTATTTGTGTGTGTGTGTGTATGTGGTGTATGCGGTAAAGGTGTGCGTGTCTTAGCTGTCAGAACTCGGGGAAAACTTTCAATGACATGACAATAAAGTCAAAAGTCAAAGAAGCAGCAGCACTAACAGCAACAATAACAGCAAAGCTATTATATTGATTATAAATATGAATAAAGCTATATAATGTTGTATGAGTGTATATGTATTTCTTTTAGGCAGTGTGGGGTGTTGTTATACTATTGCCATGTTGGGTCATATTCGAAGGCGTTGAATTTTATTCGAAAGTGCATACACACGCACATAAGGAGAAGAGAAATGCATAGGAGAAGTGGTTTGGTTTTGATAAGACGAGGAAGTACTAACTTGGCTTCACAATGCCTTTTGTATATGTATATGTATGTGTGTACATACTAAACACATGTATATATGTGTGTGTATCTATGTGAACTCATTGCGCTCAATAATAAATGCAATTATGTGCGCTAAAATGAACGTTCTTGCTAACTCACTCCTTCACTCTTACACTCACTTATTCACTCATGTTGCCTATTTCAAGTTTTCTTCTTAAGCTTGCTTCAAAATTAATTTCGATACAAAGCAGTACCTCGTCAGACACTCTTCTTAGACTACATTTTGCATCTTGGCATCTTGGTCCTAAAGTTGTCCTATAGTCAAAAACGCCTTCTGTCCTTGTTTGCAAAATTTGCATTTTGTGTGTAGCATTCCTTTTGTTTGCAATTCACTTTACCCCCCGCATTACTCCATCAACTATCACTGCATTTAATTTATTGGAAAATTAGTAAAGCAACAAGATGACGTCAAACGCGAAATAATGAAACTAATTGAATACACAAGTCGAGCTGAGCTGAGTTGAGTTGAGTTGCGTTGCGTGGCGTTTGCTAGCTGAGATGCGAGGCGTTGAGGCGACGTTCTTTCTTTGTGTGTGCGTTTTGCGTTTTGTTTAAATTGCGTTTCAAGCGCTTTCTGTAATTATTAATTGAACACTCGTTGAGCCTATGTTTTGCCTTAAGTTGTATGTTAGTTGGTTGACTTGTTTGTCTATATTTATATTTATGTATGTATAAATGTGTATTGTAATTGCCACACGCAACATTCAAACTAAGCGCATATTATGTAAAAAAATAAAAAAAATACTTAACTTTAACATAATAAATATATTAATTCAATTTAATCAGTCTGCTTATTACAAATACAGAGTGCAACTTAGTGTATTGCATGGTCCAAGGCAGTTCGCAGTGTAATTAAATATTTGTGAAATTTTTTGAACAATTATGCTGCGCATTTGTATATTCATGCAAGAGCTGATATTAAAGATTAAAAAAAAAACCCGCCACACGAGTCTTGAAATAGTTTATTGATTATCATCAGCGGCTAAGGCAAAATTTTGGAGAAGGGGTGGGTGGGAGTCAAAAGTCCGATACAACTAAAGTTTTGACACAATAATATTTTAAACTAACTACTGATAAAACAAACATTTTCTTAAAAAAATCAGAAAATGGGATTTGAGTTTATATGGGGGTTATATTTTATAGTAGCCCGATTCTTATCATTTTGTTGAAGTGTACATACTATGATATTAGAAGTGTTTTTACCCATTTTGGAGTAAATACATTGGTAAATAATACCTATTTTTATACAAAAATTCAAAAATGGGCAATAATTTTGTATAGGAGCTATACCTAAAATGGGCGTGGCACCTTGGTTTTGATATAAGATGACATTAGAAGTGTTTTTACCCAATTTTGAGTGAATATATTCAGAAAGAATACCTATTTTCATTCAAAAATACAAAAAAAAGAAGTAAGTTTGTATAAGGGCTCACACCTAAAAATAGGCGTGGATCATTATTTAAACACTTATCAATGCATAGGCTTTGCTAGAGATAAACTTAAACTGTCGTAACCAATGTGTAACTGTATAAAAACAAGAAAAAACGAAGTTTAAATACCCGCCACACGAAACTTTAATTAGTTCATGTATGATCATCAGTGACGAAGTGACATTAAGTAAAGATCATAAAGGGTTGATAATTTTAAGGTTTTCATAAGAATAAAATCATTTTTATAAGCCAAAAAACTAAATGTTTTTATGGTGCCCTATTACATTTAAGGTTTGATAAGTTTTGAGGAGGTTCATGAAAACATTAAACCTTTTTTACACCACATTTTTCACTAAAGCTGCCAAAATAAGTGAACGAATCATATAAGGGTCACCATATTTTGTTAATATTCGTTAATTCAACTCTATAATTCACAAAAAAAATTTGGTGCAGTTTGTTAAAGTAGACAAAATTTTATCGTTAAAAAACTGGGTGCCCCTATTAATCTGGGACATACTGTATTTTTTAAATTTTAATCATGGATTTTGTTAAATTATTCAACTCGCTCTCTTGTTTTACAGCTGTCAGCTGTGTTGGTGAAAAATTAAAAGCGACGTACTTCACCTTATTATTATTATTTAACCATATGCAAGCACAATTGGACAAAGGGGCAGAGCTGCATTAATTTAATTTTATAAAATTTCTTTAATAACGAGAAGTGCTTTAAAATAAATATCTACAAATTTTATTTTAAAGTTTTCTATAATTTCAAAATAATTGCTTTTCTCCTACAAAGTTCTGTTTTTTATACTCTGCACCCAAAGAGGTAAAAGGGTATATTAAGTTTGTGCGAATGTATGTTACAGACAGAAGGAGGCTAGATAGACCCTATAAAGTATATATATTCTTGATCAGCATTGGAAGGAAATTGAACTAGCGTTGTCCGTTGTCCGTCTGTCATGCTGTGTGCCGTATGAAAACAATTATCTCCGAGACTGTAAGAGGAAGAGCTTCCATATTTGAAACTTAGACTCTCCTAAGCCAAGAGTGCACTTGCAAACGGGTTTTCTCTAGCCTCATTTGGGGCCCCATACAAATCTACCCTAAAATTTTAGGTATTTCGTCAATGTTTCATATTGTAGAAAGTCTAAATTTAGTATAAAGTATGCCTATGATAGTCTCAATGAAATAGACTAATATGGGTAAGACGAAAACAAATTTTAGGTATAGCCCCCCGTATACAAATATAACACATTTTTTAAATGCAATACAATGAGGCATGGTATGAAGATAGGACTTAACTTAAGGTACATAAAAATTGGGTGCAGGCTATCTTGCAGTCGAGCTAGCATTATATTTTTATACCCGTTACACATAGTGTAAACGGGTATATTCAGTTTGTTCAAAAGTTTGTAACGCATTGAAGGAGGCATCGGAGACCAAATAAAGTTATATATTCTTGATCAGCTCGATAAGACGAATCGATCTAGCTATGTCCGTCTGTCTGTCTGTCCATCTGTCTGTCCGTCTGTCCGTCTGTTTGTTGCTATGCTATTTATTCGCTCAGTTTTAAAGTTATTGGGCTGAAACTTTAAACTTAAGCTTCTCTCGGCAACGACTAGGTTAAGTTCGAAAATGGAGTGCCACGCCCATTTTTAGGTATAGCCCCTACAAACTTTTCGTTTTTCGATTTTTTCTTTAAAAATAGTAGTTATTTATGAATGTACTCGCTCCGAATTGGGTAAAAAAATTCCTTTTTATCCAGGGTCAAAACCAAGACGCCACGCCCATGTAACGGGTATTTCAGCTTCGGTTCCACCGAAGTTAACGCTTTTCCTTGTTTATTTTTTTAGTGTTTAAACAAATATTTACTACACAAAATAAGAAGAAATACGCTGCAGCTTAAGAAAACGTAAAATGATACTTGATACCCGCCACACGAAACTTTAATCGTTTTCATGAAAAAATAAAACATAGAAGGTGAGCTTGTATGGGGTCTATATGTTATAGTGGCCCGATCCTTGTCATATCGGTAGCATATTCATAGGATAACAGTAAAAGTGATTTTACCTAGATTGGAGTGAATATATCAATAAATAAGAACTAGGTTTATATGGGGGCCCTATCAAAAATGGGCGTGGCACCTTTTGACATTGAATGCCATTAAAAGTGTTTTAAACCAATTTATAGTAAATACATTCATTAATAAAAACTATTTTCATACAAAAATTCGAAAAAAAACAAGGTAAGTTTGGTTCTGACATACAAACTGACAAGGAGTACAAAAAGCTTAAGTTTATTATTTCAGGTCAATATCCTTAAAACTTTCCAAGAAAAAAACATTGAAATAGACAGTTAAACAGACAGATATACGGACGGACGGTCGGGCGGACAGATGGGCATGGCTAGATCGATTCGTCTCATCGAGCTGATCATAATATAAGTTATATACACTGATATACTTTATGTGGCAGGAATAAAAAAACAGAAAATAGGAGGTCCCTTTGTATATTATAGTGACCTGATTCTCATAAAATCGGTAGTGTAAACATAGTTTTTTTTTTGCAGTTTAAGCAATTTGTCAAAGTTTCTTAAAAGTTGAGAAATTTTTAAAACCGTCTCTGTAAAATTTTATGTTTTAATTATTGGATTGCACAGCAACTACTTTACTACTTTACACACAATTAGCAACAATTAGAGTTGGTTTTGTTCATGTTATTTTTTTTTTTTTTTAGAATCTTTAAAAACATTTGCACTGACTTTGTTGCATTTCTTGTTCATGCCACGCAAATGCATTGTAAATTAGGCAGCAAAGGTTTTATTAGCAAAAGAAAGCAAACTAATTGCTATTTTACTTATTAGCAATGGTTAATTAAGATTGTAGCACATTAACATGAAGCCATAAAAGTTAAGAATTGCAATCTTATTTTTTTTATTTGTAAGATTTTGAGTAAGAAGATTTATCAATTTGTACAAAAGATACTGAAATGCTAAGAGAAGATAAACGAGATGCGATGTAGACCTAATAACATCAACTTACTTCAATACTATTTTGTATTCATAGCATTAACAGAAATATCAATCGTTTATTATTAATTCGCATAAATACTTTATGATAGATTTAAGTGCAACAATATTTATTTCATATACAATACATATAGTAGATACTTTTCTGTTAAGTCTTTTGAGATCGTTTACAATAATATTAGAAATTAATTAAATTTCATATGCACGCTGACAAGTCTAATGACAACTGCCAAGTTAAGTTAAGTTCATTCATTCATTCAAATGTCCATCCATCCATCCATCCATCCATCCATTCATTCATCTATTCATACATACATCTCTGAAACATAACAAAATCCTTTATATTCAGTATACAGCCCGTTGCAGCAAAAATTTTTGTAGAATGATGAGTATGATGAAGATATTCTAATTCTAATTGAAATACGTAAAATGAAATTATGAATATGCAAAATAAGCAAATGGATGACAATGCTAAGTAAGATGAGATGAAAAGTATGGAATATACTTATACTTGTATATAACATAAAACATATAAACCAAAGAGATACTAATATAATAAAGTAGTGGGGAAAATTGGGATGATGATAAATGAGGAACTGTTGAAAATGAATTCTAATAATAAAACTTAAAATCAAAAACCAAAGCTAAAAGTGCGTCTGCAACGTCGTCATGGACGTTGTTTCGGACAGACACTTGAAAATAAAACAATACCAATACTACTAATCCAAAAGTAGTAGTTGTAGTTGTGGAACAGAACGTATAGTTTTGCTATCTATATATGTATGGAAGTATAAAAATTTGAATAAAAAGATTTAATAATACTCGTTTTATTTTTTTATTTTGTTATGAGAAAAAACTTCAACAGCAGCTAAATTCGAGAGAAGTTTGAGAAATGATTAATATTTCTTTATGTTTTTCAATAATTTAAGTTTATGGTAAAAAAAAATTATCAAGATGCAATAATTCAGAAAGAAACCCAAATTTCGCGCTACATTGGAATTGATTCGGTATACCATAAGTACTGAGAGAAGATGGGGGCTATAAAAAATGGGTGGTTGATTTTAAAAATAGAAGTAATTATGATAAATACGTGTACGAAGCAATATCTTTTTAAGATACATTTTACTTCCTGACAAAAAGTAAATACGCGTGTTTTCGGATTAATACGAAATTAAGAATATCGAAGATATTTTCCATCCGTATTTTAAGCATACAGATTAGGGCATATGTAAATTAAATATGTAAACTTGATGACCATCAGCCATCCGTTTCGTGAAATATTACTTAAATCGTGTGATGTGTATGTGTGTTACCGAAACTACCGAAGTTAAAATTTTCGCTTCAATGTAATGCTGCTATTTATGTTTCAGCTCTCGTGTTCTGCGCCGACTATGCTTATTAGAAATACAGACTCAAAAGATAGTTTTTCGTAGTTTTCTGTTAGTAAAAACATAAAAGTTTTGCATAATTCGTTTATGCTTATGATATATTTTTGAAATGAAGTGTATCTGATAATAGAAATTTTAAACCAAAATATATATATGAATGTTTATAAGTAATAATAAAAGAATCCTTTTAAAATGGCATTGACTATTGTTGAAAAAAAATTTTAATTAAAAAATAATTATAATTAAAGTTTGTCAAAGTCATAGAAGATTTGGTATAAGTACTTTGCAATATATGATAAACTTTTATATGAAAAAAATGTATATATTTTATAATATGCTATTATGTATCTAGATACATATGTTATGTATCTAGATACATAATTGCATACTGCAGTTTAATAAACAAAATTTAGAATTTATTTATAAATGTATTCTTAGAACATAAAGTTTGACTGGCCATTGTATTCATAGAAAATTACTAAAAATACAATACATATATGTTATATGTATGTATACATATGTATGTATGTATATGTTTCATAAGTATGCAGATACTTTGGGTTTGTTGTGGCATTGAGTATCACTTCTAATTAGAAATTTGCAATTTACATATACACACTTAGGTGCTTAGCTATTTCTTGCAAGAATATGCAGCAGCAGCAGACAACAAGTTTATATACAAATATATGTGTACATACATATTTATTTCTTCGTCTATATTGTTTGTATGTTTAGCTTCTTGTATATTATATATTGTTTTTGTTGTTGTTGTCAATTTTAGTTATTTAACACATCTAGGTGTGCATTAGTTGCCATACATACTCAAATATTATGTGCATACATACATATGTTTATGGTTCATATAGTGGTTTGAGTTTTGGTGTAATTGAGCTAGTCTTAGTGTGTCCTTTCTATACGCTGCATACACCTCACGTATTGTACATTGTATAAAATAATATTTATGGTAAACAAATTATTATGTACTTGCATACATGTGTTTCAAAATCCAAGGCGTTTATGTATTGTATTTATTATATATATGTATATACTTATCTAATACCTGTTCAGTGATTCTGCATAATATTTATGTGTATATAACAGCAATACATAATAGAACTTATGTAGGATGTATATGTACATATAGTAGTATGTTTGTAGGTACATATATGATATGCTTGTCTGCATCGATATAAAATGAATCTAACTAATGGTCAATATACTTTTGCATAATTTGTGCATTAAGAAAATGTTATTAAATTTTTTGTACAGGAAAAAGAATAAACTTTTCATTTTAGATTTAACTAAAATGGATTAAACACATTTTTTAGCATAAATGTTTGATTATACAAGTAGTAGAAAACATATAACTTTATATTATTTAGCTCAATGAGACATTAAAAGGCCTATCCAGCACTTATCTTAGTTAAGGCAAAAGGGACAATTAACAGCAATTTAGCAATTTATCGCTCATACGTATTGACAATATTTCGAACTCCAATCTTTGAGACCTCCGAAAGTTCATCTAAGAAGTATTTGCTTCTCCCAGTTACAAAGCAGATTTTCCACACTCTTTACTTTCTTATTAGCTTCGCATTTTCAGCAAAATTCGAGCCCCAGGTTTCACCGTTGCCTGTAATTCGGCCACCAGAGACAAGATGTGTACTTGATTTATTAGGATCTTACCTTTCTGACGTAGCCAGACCATGTTACTGTATCCTGGGATCCAGACGATGTGGGTACTGCAGTGCTAAGCCATTCCATTTTGCGATTTGCACCCCATCTGTGCGGTACTAAGTCAGAAAATTCGCAATATCTTCATAACATTTCCTCCCTCTTTTTTGGGGAAGAAAAAAAAAAAATTTAAAAAATTAAAAAATTTTTTAAAAAAAAAAAAAAAACAAAAAAAAAAAAAAAAGAAAATCGGTAGAACCGAAGCTCAAATACCCGCAACATATTTTTTTTATGTATATTTATGATCATCAGTGGCTTATGAAAATTTGAAGAAGGAATGGCTTGGAGTCAACAGTTCAATATAACCAAAGTTTAGACAAGATAATGGGGTCAAATTTTGAACTAAGGACGAAATACAAAACATTTTCTTTAAAAAAAAAAGAATATAAAATGGGTGTTGACTTTGTTTGGGGACTATATGTATGTCATAGTGGGTTGATCTTTATAATATCAGTAGTGTATACATACGATGACATTAGAAGTGTTTTTATCCCATTTGGAGTGAAAACATTCATAAATAATTACTATTTTTATACAAAAATTATAAAATGGGTGGAAAGAAATACAGACGGACGGACACACAGACGGACATAGCTAGATCGACTCGTCCCGTCGAGCTGATCAAGATTATAAATACTATATAAGGTCTTCGATGTCTTCTTTAATGCGAAACAATTTTTCTGACAAAATTAAATTAATTCTTAAAGTTCGGAAATTAAATTGTTCTGTTCTTGCAAAGCATGTGTAAAAAAATTGAAAACATTTCTAAAATCTTAATTTTTGATGAACACGCCACTGAAAATTTCGAATAATATTTTTCGTATAAACGCCACTGGACAATTGAACTCATACTCTGAAGCGAAAACTTCAACACTTCGAAGATATTATTAAGCAAGAAACAAATCAAATTTTACTCAACATTATTATCAACATTTATGCATTCAGAAGTCATAAGGCACACACACAAAAACACAAACACAATACAAACAAAATGAAGAGACATACACACATAAATACTCACACACAAAGAGAGTCTTACTAATACAACTATGCAACTAAGTACTTCGTTGCACTTTGTTGGCTATAAGAAATTTATCGAAATGTTGAAACAGATTTTATGCAGCAAAGTCGGCAATCGTCGACGTCAGCGACAGACGACGACGTTGTTGACAAAAACAACAAGAACAACAACAACAGCAACAACAACTACTACGTTAGTGATTGCAGCAACAAGGACAAAATCTACAAAGTCATGTCCTGCACAGCGCCTGTCCTGTCCGTGCTCTTTCGATTTGAGCTCAGTCTTAATTCTCTTCCCTCTTCTCATTTGTGAACGTTGTTCTTCTTTAGTGGGTTCCTAATTTAAATGCAAATGAGATTCATTTGACGACGACACCAACATACTTTGTCCATGTCCTTGCCGAATGTGTTCAAACTAACTTTGTGTGAATGTATGTGTGTGTATATGTGCTTATATGTTTGGTATTTGATAACATATACATGCTTAGTCGCACATAGACATAAACATATATAAATGAACTATTGCAGTGTAAATGAATTAAAAGTGTGGACAGTGGCGTTACTAAAATAATTTACATTAAAAGAAAAAGGACAAATTAAAAAAAACAAGACAAAAAAGTTAACTTCGATTGGACCGTAGCTTATATAAATGTTACACATCATTTGGCGTGGATAGATCTTCGTGTGCAGCATTTGTATTAAATTTTTATCTTAAAATAGTAAACAAATTAAAAATATTCTTAAAAATTTATAAATTCGAGGTCCGATTTTAACCAATTTTAAACTAAAGATTTGGCATGATATAAGAAGCTTTTGTATCATATTTGAAGCCATTTGCTTTATAAATACATTTTTTTTCTTATAAGAACTTGACAAAATGTTGTATTTTTGTATGGGAGCTATACCTTAAAGTGGGCGTGGAATTGATTTCAACATAGAAAGTACACAGGATCTAGAAAAGCTTAACGTTTAAAATTTGAGCTTAATATCTTTAAAACTGAGCGAATAAATCGCGCAGCAACAAACAGACAGACGGACAGGCAGACAGGCAGACAAACAGACAGAAGAACATGGCCAAATCGACTCGTCTCATCGAGTTGATCAATAATATATGTATATACTTTATAGGGTCTACGATGCCTCCTTAATGCGTTACAATCTTCACGACAAACTGAATATACCTGTTTTACACTATGTGTAACAAGTATAAAAAATAAAAGAAAAATAGTTGTCTTTTATTTTTTATTTGTTTAAATTAAAAATTATTCATTATTCAAATTATATCTGGTTTCCAAAAAAAAAAGGTATTTGTCTAACCGCGAGTTCGAATATATATGAAAATATTATACAAGCATATTGCGAAAATATATTTATATCCGATCCTATTAACAATGAATTTAAATTATGTGCTAAGATCCGCTCAAGCCATTGCTTCCTGCAGTGTATATATGTACCAAATTTTAATCTATACAACGCCACTGCTTAATTAAGCACTTGTCTGCATATATTAAACGCTGCTACTCTTGTTGCTGCTGCTGCTGCTGCCACATTGTCTCCAAAACATCATCTTGGTCGATTGCTGTTACTTTTATATTTTCCTTATTTTGCGCAAATACAAAAGCCTATTCCGCACCGATAGCTCTAAGGACAAATCGTGTTTGCTGGCAGTGGCAGTGTCGAAGCAGAACTAGCAGCAGCAGCTGCAGCGGCAGCGGCAGCAACGTCAGCGTTAAGCGACAGGAAGCAGCAGGATATGCAGTAAGCTACTTGCCACATACAGTCAAACGCCCACATTTCTACTTGTCACAAGCTCCAAATACCGCCTTCTGCTTATTTCATGTTGCGTGTGTTGTTTAACAAAAGAAGCGCACAATTATAAATCTGTCCAGCGCTGCTTAAACTTGCCTCCTACATTACCATTTGCCTGCACCACACTTAAACCTTTACACACTCACAAAAACAAACTCCTACCCGTTTGCAATATATGTATTTGTGTTTCCTTGTCGTCGTTGTCATCGTCTGACGACTTGATGCAATGCAAGCAAGCAAGCAGGCAAGTAAGCAAGCAAATCTAAAGGACGACGACTGTTCTACTGTCGTACGGTCTGTCGCTTCTGTTGTTGGTTTCTGCCATAGCTGCTTAAGTTTTTGGCATTAACAACGCTGACGACTGCAACACCATTCCATGCCACATTGATTCACTAATGCAGACAAAGTCAGACAGACAGACAGACGCAGATACTTATACAAACTAGTGAAAATTAGCATCGAATACATAGAAAACGCACCAAATGACCAAGTCTTCGTCTGTGCAGCTAGTATGAGCCACTTTGGTTTGAGGCATACAGAAACCGGAAGTTGCATTCTCATTTGGAATTACGAAAATTCAAAATTTACAAACGAAAATGTTATGAGAACGCAAGCAAGACGTAAACGGTGTGGTCAGAGTTAGAGAAATGAAGTAGCAGCAGCAACAGCAGCAATAGACGTTCTAAAAAGGATTTCGGGTTTGCATGTTCGGTTTGCTTTAGCTGCAGTTCGCTTGGACGTCTGTTATGGACAGACTAGTAGGACGAAAATGACGTCGAAATACGAGTGGGCTTTCAAAGATTTTAATTAAGGATGCATTTTATGTTTCTTATCTGGATCAATTCAATTAATAATTTAAAAATATTTTTTTTTTCAAGATATAAAACTTTGGAGATACTTTAACATGGAAACTATTACTAGTGTTTATAAGGCTGAAGAATGCTCAGTTTGGCGTTAATCTTCGGCATATTGAATAGTATCTCGAGAATTAATCTTGGGTAAGTATATTTCGCAGTTAACTTAGTAAAGATAGCCGCTTGATTGATAAATAAAGTCAAAAACCTATATTCAATAGAACACTCAGCCTCCTTCTTTGATGCACACTGTTCTTCAAGCGGTCATATGTTTGATTAAAATATCGACAAGCCAAGTTTGGTTCTTGATTCGTATACATTTCAAGCCTCCAAAGCTGCAAAAATTAATATTCTACCTGATTCTACAACCAAAATAAAGTAGATTCAAATTTTCGGATTTCAATATAATTGAAAAAAAAATAGGTGAAATAGCATATTTGGAATTTTCAAAACACTTCCAAAATTTGGAGTTATGGTTCAAACTTTTTTGCCTTTTTCTCTCAAGTGACAAAAATTCAGCCAGCTTCGAATCGATTTTTTTTTAACCAGCCTATCCTATCCTTGTAAAACGTATTTAGGTTTTTCAAAATTTTTTAAATATTAAAATTTTTTGTTATTTTTTTTTTTTTAAAAAACACAAAAGTTGTAAAAAATATTAAAAAATAAAACCCATATAAAAAAAAAAAAATATAATTTAAAAAAAAAAAAATAATAAAAAAAAAAAAAAAAAAATTAAAATAAAAAAAAAAAAAAAAAATATAAAAATTTTATTTTAATTTTAAATTATAAAAATTTTTTTTTTTTTTTTTTAATTTTTAGTTTGGTGGGGAAGAAAGAAAAAATTTAAAAAATTTTATAATTTAATTTATCCCGATCTTCCGGACGTCCTCCAGAAACCTGATCCTTCCAACGCAGCGGCGGTCTTCCCCGCTGTCGTGCCCCTCTGATTTCGTCCACGTTTTTATCGTATACCGTTCTCGCTGGAGCTTCTTCATCCATTCGAAGCACGTGTCCAGCCCAGTGCAATCGTTTATACCTGATGCGCCTGACTATATCGATGTCATTATATAGCTGGTACAGCTCGTGATTCATGCGAATACGGTAATCGTTGTCCACTCTGACAGGACCAAGGATTTTACGAAGAATTTTTCTCTCAAATGTACCCAACGCCGATTTGTCAGCCTCTGACATGACCCATGTTTCTGCGCCATACATCAGGACTGGGATAATCAGCGTCTTGTAGAGTTTGATTTTCGTTTTTCTGGATAAAACTCTACTCCTCATTTGCTTACCGAGACCAAAGTAGCATCGGTTAGCCAGAGTAATTCTTCGTCTAATTTCTAGGCTGGTGTTATTGCTCTTGTTTTTTTGAGAGCCCAAGTAGACGAAGTTTTCTACAACGTCGAAGGTGAAATTCCCCATAGTCACAGAATCCTTAGGTCGTGTTATTGATTTGCGAGAGGATACCAAGTACTTCGTCTTACTTTCGTTCACCGCCAGTCCCATCTTGCGGGAATTCTCTTCAATATCGTTGAAAGCCCAGCTCACTGTACGTGGATTTTTGCCGATTATGTCGATATCATCGGCATACGCGAGCAGCATAGTTTCTTTTAAGAAAATGTTGCGCGTCAAATCGACGTGTGGGCATTTGCGTAGTATATACTCCAACAAGAGATTGAAGAAGTCGCACGACAACGCATCTCCCTGTCTGAAGCCTCTCTTGGTGTCAAAGGGGTCGGAGAGATGTTTACCGACCCTGACAACGCTTTGAGTGTTTGTCAGCGTCATCATACAGAGGCGAACGATTTTTGCAGGGATCCTAAGTTCAGTCAATGCTTTAAAGAACTTTGATCTGATTGGCGTGTCGAAAGCGGCTTTGAAATCGACGAAAAGGTGGTGTGTGTCGATATGCTTCTCCTTGGTCTTTTCCAGGATCTGGCTCAGCGTGAATATGGAGTCGGTGGTCGACTTCTTCGGTCTAAAACCGCACTGGTATTGTCCAACAGTGCTTGCTACGTACGGTTTCAGCCTATTGCACAGTAAACCAGATAGAATTTTGTACGCGATTTGTATGAGACTTATACCGCGATAGTTTGCGCAGATTGCGGGGTCTCCTTTCTTAAGGATTGGACAGAGCACACTTACGTTCCAATCGCTGGGCATGCATTCACCAGTCCATATTTTGCATAAGAGTTGATGCATACATCGAATCAACTCTTCGCCGCCGGTCTTAAATAACTCTGCGGGAAGTTCGTCTGCGCCCGCCGCTTTGTTATTTTTAAGCCTTTTTATGGCTTCTAAGACCTCGTCATAGTCTGGTGGCTCCACAGGAATGCCATCATCGGTCGGGGGAACCAGATATTCATCTTCTCCGCTGGCGGCATTGTTCCCGTCCTCGCCTCCAAGTAAGGTAGAGAAGTGGTTCCTCCATAACATAAGTGACTCCTGGACATCTGTCACCACATTTCCATGCGCATCTTTACAGAACGATGCTCCGGGCTTATAACCTTCGGTCAAGCGCTTGATTTTTTGATAGAATTTTCGAGCCTCATTTCTGTCGCACATCATCTCAACTTCCTCCAGCTCACGCCTTTCTTGGTCTTTCTTTTTGCGTTTGAAAAGGCGTTTTTCTTCTCTCCGTTTTTCTCGATATCGCTCAACAACAGCTCGTGTTGCTCCCGATTGCAGGGTTCGCTTATAGGCAATGTTCTTTTCTACCGTAGCAGTGCGACATTCCTCATCGTACCAAGTTTGCCTCCGAGGTCTAGTATAACCAACAACCTCTTTGGCCGCCGTACTTAATGAGTTGGAGATATGCTTCCACTGATCGTTTATACAGTCGGATGCCGGAGTGGTCTCTCTAAGCAGTTGAGAGACCCTTGTTGAGAAGGCAGCGGCGGTCTGCTGCGAGTTTAGCCTACCAACATCTAGCTTTCGTTGTATGGTAGCTCGCTTGGCGTGTGCTGTACTAAGTCTGGTACGTACCTTGGCTAGAACAAGATAGTGGTCCGAGTCGATGTTGGGACCTCTGTTTGCTCGTACATTAATCACACTCGATGCATGTCTGGCATCGATTAGCACGTGGTCTATTTGGGTGCGGACGCCTGGGAGGCCACCGCGCCAAGTTGCCTTGTGGATGTCGAGGTGTTGAAATCTGGTGCTACTTATGACCATGTTGCGGCCCGCGGCAAAGTCGATTAGCCTTTCTCCATTGTTATTGGTGGTGTTATGTAGGCTGAATTGTCCGATGGTTGGGCGAAAGATTTCTTCTCTCCCAATTTGGGCGTTGAAATCACCGATGACAATTTTGATGTCATGCTTGGGGCAGCGCTCGTAAAGTTGTTCTAACCGCTCATAGAATTCATCTTTCTTCGCATCGTCTTTATCCAATGTCGGGGCGTGTACACATATTAAGCTAATGTTGAAGAACTTAGCTTTGATGCGTATCGAGGCAAGGCGCTCGTCTACTGCTGTAAATTTGGAGACGAGACCACGTAGTTTCCTACTAACCACGAAACCACATCCAAATATGCGTTGACTCTCATGGCCACTGTAGTAGATGTCGCAGGTTGCTTTTTCTAGGTGTCCGTTTCCAATCCATCGCATTTCCTGGATGGCTGTAATATCAGCCTTAAATCTGTCAAGAGTGTCAATCAGTTGTTCAGTTGCACCATCCCTATTAAGGGATCGGACGTTCCAGGTGCATATTTTTAAATCGTGTTCCTTAAATCTTTTCCGGGGTTTGTTATCGTGAGTAGCAGATTTAACGGTAGATGGGGCCTCCAGAATCCATGCCCCTGCCGCGGAGTTCACCGCGGGTGGATTTTCACTTGTGTGTCTGCCACCTGGAGTAGTTTTGTTTCTTCTAGCCGTCTTATCCATGGTTCGTGTGATCATTTGGTTTTAAGTTGTTTTCCGGTTGAGGGACCAACACCCTGCGAAACCAACCTCATCCTGAGGGTTGTCTCTTTAGACGCCTCTTACGTCAAGCTGAGCCTGCTGTGGTGGTATTCTTGACAGCCCGCACACGTTTATGTTTTAATTGTATCACTGGTCCCATGGGTACCGATATCCCACGCCCATCTTTGGATCGAAAACGTCTTTCCGTTCTTTTTTTTTAAAGGAAATTGTAATAATTTATAGTATAATGTATTAAAATTTCATTAGCCTTCTCGTTTAGTACAAAAACAATTTTGGAATGAGATTGGTTCATTTTGCTTGGCGAACAAGTTAATTCAGTTAAAGCACCCAAATATTCGTCGTCTTCGTCCTTCTCGTTCTACGATTTCGGGCGTCATTGTAATACATTTCTACTATTCTAGTATGCATGCGTATACAAAATGCGTCTCCTCTCACTGCACTTCACGTCTTTACTCGAAATACTTGCTGTCTGCTTCTTTACTCCTTGCAGTTTGAATTGTAGTTTGAGTTACAGCAACTTTAAGTAAATGAAAGAGATGGACAATTATATAATATAAGAAGGAGTGAGCGAGAGCACGAGAGAACGAAAAATGACAGGCAGACATTTGCATTATTATTAGTACATGTTGCAATCGTGTATTAGTTGCTGCTCTGACTATTACATTGAAATGTTGTCGCGCAGCAGCAGGATACGGAGAGGCGAGTTGAGGAGATGTTTAAGAGAAAATGCATTTCATTGCATACATTTAGCAGGTTTTCATTATGTCGAAAACTTTGTTTTATATATAGTCCTAAGCTTATTTCTATTCTATCTTACCTTGTATGTATGTATGTGTCTGTATGTATTTATACGTATACATTTTTGGTATTTTATACATACTTAATTGTGTTTAAGTGTATAAATGTTTGTCTTTTGTGTATTTATGCAATGTGCTGCATTATATGCATTGCAAAGTCATTTTAAGTTATTGAATGCAATGCATGTAAATATCTATCTTTGTATGTGTACGAGTATTTGTGTATGCAGGTATCTGTATGCGTTTATATACATAAATGAAATTTAACTAAATTACAAAATGTTCATTTTAAAATTCATGTACATACATACATATGTACATATATATGTACTATACATATGTAGGTATGTACGTATATGAAATGTATGCATATATAAAATGCATAGATGACTTAACGTTATGCTAGTTTATTATTCATAGAAAAACTTAATTTTTACTTGAACAGTAGTCTAAGTAATTAAATATGACTTGTAGGCAACTTAGACATAAATGTACCTTATAAAACCTTTGTGAATAAAGTATGTATTACAAACATACTTTGCTGACTGATTTGTAAATACAAAATTATATTAAACTCATTTTAATAAAAACTGTTTGAATTTAAATATCATAGAATGTTATTGTTGCATATATACATACATAGGTGGTTAGTTATATCGATTCGACTTTTTAATGTTCATCAAGACAATATGCACTTTATAAGATCTATCATGTTTACTTCTGCGTGTTTTATTGCACACTGATCCCAAACTCAAATTTTTTTGGCAGAAATTCGATTTTTTATACCCGCCACTCATAGTGTGAAGGGTGTATTTAGTTTATCTGAAAGTTTGTAACGCATTGAAAGAGGCGTGGTAGACCCCTTAAAGATTATATATTCTTGGTCAGCTCGACGAGACGAGTCGATTTTGCCATATTCGTCTGTCTGCCCGTCTGTCTGTTGATTTCAACGCAATTTACTTGGAGACTATTGAATATATTCAGCTGAAGTGTAAAACTGAAGATTTTTCGCGAACGACCAGGTCAAGTTTGAACATGAAAGTGTCACGCCCATTTTAGGTGTAGCCCGGCCCAACTATAAAATGACCGCCCATTTTTGAATTTTTTGAATGAAAATAGGCATTATTTATGAATGTATTTACTCCAAATTGGGTAATAACACTTCACATGACATACAATATCAAAGCCAAGATGCCACCCCCATTTTCGGCATAGGCCCCACACAACTTTTTAATTTTTTTTGAACATCTGTAATTTTAGCTTTTAATTTGAAACCAATATTGTGTCTAAACTTGAGGTGTGTCAGACTATTGACCCCCCTCCCATCCCATCTCGAAGTTTTATCTAAGCTAGTGATGATAACACACAAACTATTTCAAATTACGTGTGACGGGTATTTTAAGTTCCACCGAAGTTAACGTTTTTCCTTGTTTTATTTACGATTACAAAATAAATGTATACAATTTATAAAAGTAAATATACCGGGGAGTTAAAAAACAAGAAAGAACGATGAAGTCGAGTATGCTCGACTGCAAGATACCCTGTACCCAATCTATATGTACCTACCAAGTTTGGTTCTATTTGACTACCATACCTCATTGAATTTGATTTTTCATAGAAAAACTTAAAAAATCGGGTATATCTTTGAATGGGGTTATACCTAAAATTTTGTTGGGCCTACCCATATTGGTCTATTTCATTGGGACTATCATAGACATAATTTATACAAAATTTATATTTTCTAGAATAAAAACAATGACGTTTTTATGTAAAAACCCAAAATTTAGGGGTAAATTTGTATGGGAGCTATACCTAAAATTTTGTTTGTCCTACCCATATTGGGATATTTTATTGGGACTATCATAGACATAATTTATACTAAATTTAAATTTTCTAGAATAAAAAGCAATGACGTTTTTATGTAAAAACCCAATATTTTGGGGTAAATTTGTATGGGGGCTATACCTAAAATTTTGTTTGTCCTACCCATATTGGTCTATTTCATTGGGACTATCATAGACATAATTTATACAAAATTTATATTTTCTAGAATAAAAAACAATGACGTTTTTATGTAAAAACCCAAAATTTAGGGGTAAATTTGTATGGGAGCTATACCTAAAATTTTGTTTGTCCTACCCATATTGGGATATTTTATTGGGACTATCATAGACATAATTTATACTAAATTTAAATTTTCTAGAATAAAAAGCAATGACGTTTTTATGTAAAAAACCCAAAATTTAGGGGTAAATTTGTATGGGAGCTATACCTAAAATTTTGTTTGTCCTACCCATATTGGGATATTTTTTATTGGGACTATCATAGACATAATTTATACTAAATTTAAATTTTCTAGAATAAAAAGCAATGACGTTGTTATGTAAAAACCCAATATTTTGGGGTAAATTTGTATGGGGCTATACCTAAAATTTTGTTGGTCCTACCCATATTAGGATATTTTATTGGGACTATCATAGACATAATTTATACTAAATTTAAATTTTCTAGAATAAAAAACAATGACGTTTTTATGTAAAAACCCAAAAATTTTGGGGTAAATTTGTATGGGGCTATACCTAAAATTTTGTTGGTCCTACCCATATTGGGATATTTTATTGGGACTATCATAGACATAATTTATACTAAATTTTAACTTCCTAGAATAAAAAACAATGACGTTTTTATGCAAACCCCAAAATTTTGGGGTAGATTTGTATGGGGGAACTCCCTTAAAATGGATCTAGAGAAAAACCGTTTGAAAATGCACACTTGACGGCCTAGGAGAGTCTAAGTTTCAATTTTTGAAAGCTCTACCTCTTATAGTCTCCGAAATAATCGTTTTCATACGGCACACAGCATGACAGACGGACGGACGGACAGACAGACATAGCTAGTTCGACTCCCTTCCAATGCTGATCAAGAATATATATACTTTATAGGGTCTATCTTGCCTCCTTCTGTCTGTTACATACATTCGCAGAAACTTAATATACCCTTTTACCCTTTGGGTACAGGGTATAAAAAATTAACTTTATTTAAAGAGTATTCCTGTTAATTTGAGGAGCGCTGAAGTCAGATATTTTTATATTTAAATATTTGTTTGTTCCGTGGAAGAAAAGTATACCGAATTGTTAAGGATTGTCCTAACTTCTAACACAATATTATTCCTCAGTACGTATATAATATGGTGATATCCATTATTATTGCATCTTTTTGTTCCGTTTAAAAAAAAAAATTAATAGACCCTATTTCATTTCCTTTTTGTCTTGTTTGGTGAAAATGGGTCAAAGCACCGAAAAATTATTATAAATAGGTGTTCGCATGCACCAAAAAAAAGCTGAAGAAATAATAGAAATAATAATATATTTTTGTAGATCAACGGATTCATCAGATCCACCAATAACCAGTATTTTCATTGACAAACGATGGTCACAAAATAAAAAAAAGCAGATGAATTTTCCATCAGAGATGATAAATCTTTTAGTATCATTAACCTTTTATAACTTTGATAATACATGTAAGGATGTCGATGACGACATCGTGACACGTGACGAAAAAAGAACGTGGTTAACGGGGGACCAAAAAAGCAAGCCTTCCTGCAGCTATTCATATTTTGCCACTTATTATTGCCTAAAGAGGTGAAGTGATTCCTAGTGAGGCCGACCCTAGCGCTCATTGGGATCCGAACCGCAACTGGCTGTAATTCATCCGATGAACCCGGTCTAACCAGTTTGTCTCCCTTGCTCGTTCCCGGAAATATCACTATGTTCAGGGACCCATTTGAGGCAAACTTATAGATCTGTATATTTAATTTTCGAATTTCTTCCAAAAATTTTTATTTTGGGGGACCAATGTGCATTGCACAAATTTAATATATCCTCGGTTACATGGTATAAAAACACCTATTAGATCAACTCATGAATACACTAAAGATTTGATTTAGATTGTGCCTTTAAAATAGTGTCAAAATATTTTTTATCTAGTAATCGCTTATCTTGGTTTGTATGTACAGATATGTATATACAATTGTAATCTATATAATCATCTATTTTCTGTATTATCGTTTACTACTTCACTGCCTATGTATGTACATATCTTACATATATGCTATAATACATCGTACCACTTCTCTATCTAACATCCTTACTAGATAGGGTGCAATATACACGGCATACACGTTTTTAATTTATTACGTCTGTCGATGATTTTTCTACTTTTTGTGGCGATTTACCAAATGCTTTTCTTGTTTTTTTTTTTTTTTTTTGCCTTTCGTATTGAAAGCCAACTTGCAAATGTAAAAACCAATTGAAGGACTCAAGTAAACGCAGAGATACTTGTATAAAAAACAGACACACACATATACATACATATGTATATTCACAGAACAAAATACAATATATGGAGATGTATGACTACACAGATACATATAAAGATACATAAACATGCAGCAAAATCACGAATTCGTAATTTTGCATTTTTATACAAATTCCGCGATTTTGTTCTTATTTTTTGTTGCCAAAAAATAAAAAAAAAAAAAAAAAAAAACAGAAAAAAAATTGTAAAAAGGAGCGCGCTTCAAAAAAACATAAAACAAAAATTTTAAAACTTTTTGGACACAAATGGACGCTGAAATAGCAGCAGCAGCATTGTTTTCCTTAATTAATGTTTAATCAGCAGGACTCTGTACTACCAATACCAATGCATATAGCAAATGGGGTAGCAGTAGCCGTCATAAGAAGAAGAAGAAAAAGGTAGAAGGTTGATGTGTGGTGTCGGTGTCCTCACACAGACAAGTGACCAAAGCAGCGAACCACATACGATAATGGTCAAAAATAATAAAAATGACCAGCTGAGCTGAGCTGTTCCACGAGTTGTTGTTGTACAAACGAACGAACAAACAAACGAACGAACGAACGAAACAACGAACGTACGAATGAATGAATGAACAATATTAAAGGATGAAGTAGATGGCGTGAAAGGACTGATTTAAGAGGCTTGGGGGCTATATGGGGGCAAATATGTACTAAGGGGTTCTCTATTGATGATGATGACGACGTCGCGAAACTTCGCAGCGTCGTCGTTTTTCTTCGTTTTTATCACGTTTTTACCAATTTCCACTGAACCGAAACCAACGAAAAGTGTGAGCAGGAATTGGTCAACCAGGCTGAGCGACTCCGACGCTGTAAAAAAAAAAAAAAAATATTTTGCATAAGTTTGAGGTATGTTCCGATGGGGTTGCTATATCACGTGTATTGTTATGCAGCATGTAAAAAAAAACAAAAAAAACAAAAAAAGTGCGAGCGAAAACAAATTCGCGGCCAAGAAAAATTAACAAAACACAAAACAAACTTTTACATGCAGGAAAATGACGAAAAATAAAAGTATGCGCGCATCGCAATTTTTTTTTTTTTTTTTTAATGGCAATACAACCCCACCCACCCTTTTCTTTGGGTGAAACCTTTGAGTGTAGGTGGGTGGGTGCATATGCCACTTGGGAGCCAACCCGTTAAGTAGATACAGACGCTGAGGCACTGCTGCAGGGAAAGGAAGCGAGGGGCATAATCATCGACGGAAGACAGCAGCAAAGAGCTGACAAAAGAACGAAAGCAATGTTGGGTGGCGACCCTGAAGTCAACTGGCATGTGGTATGCGTATACAGGATGGCGACCATTTGGTCAAACGTTCCCTTAAAAACTGCACCCAACTACGCAAAAAACGAGCGAGTGTATTGAACAATGCGGAAATACATTGCCGAAAAATATCACTCCAACACCCCCCCCCCCCACACTTTTGTGTGTTTTTTTTTTTGGAATTTTTGTTCACTTTTGCAACTCATCTCATATCTTCTTTTACATTTTCAATGGAGAGATCTCTTTGTGCTGTTTGTATAACTTCTTGTTTTTACTTTGATTTTTATTTTGAAAATTCGCGGTACAGCTTTTAAAAACAAACCAAACCAACAAATTTTGTATAAAACGCTAAAAATTGTAATAAAAAAGGAAAGCAATGAGCGGTATTGCCACAGACTTTCGGTTTTTTTTTTTTTTTGATTTTTTCGATTTGTGAATTTTATTTTTTGGTACTCTATCTAGACTTCTTTTCTGTGCTCTGTGGGTGTTTGCAACATAGTTGGTACGGGCGATTGCCAACGAAACATTCAGAACAATCGAACAATTGTGCCTGTGCGCTGAATAAATTTATATAAGGTAGCATATCTGTACACAAAAGAAAACATTAAGTCGTATTGGGTTTGAGTTGTATAAGTGGTGACTATATTCGGAGTAATGTTGATTTTATGCTTCAAGATGTTGTAAAAAGTGTATTTTGTTGAATCTATGAAAGATTTTGATAATACAACTGAATTTGTGTTGCACAAAAATGGGTAAACGTGTTAAAGTGTAAAAGTGCAAAAGTGTAAAAATATTATAGTATACAGAATGATCTAATAGAGTAAAATGTAAATCAAATTTTGCACAAAACAATAACAATTTTCATTCAAAAAATGTTAGACTACTTTGCACTGTTCATGACCCTGACTAAAAATTTCATTGCATCGGTGTAATGCAAAATAAATACTTAAGCATATGAAGTGGCAGTCCAAATTTGGGCAACTTTCAGGTTACTTGGTTGGTTCGCTTGCAATCGGTCATTTGACTTTCCGGGGAAAAAAGAAAGGTAATGAGAAACAAAAAATAGAATCAATAAAGTTCACATAGGCTCAACTAATTCTATTTTTCAAATAGTTTAATTCATTTTAAAATTTATTAATGTTTTCTTTATGCTTTCCCGTGTAATTTTTCATATCAATATTACACTAAGTTTTTAAAACAAATAGAGCAAAGACCCGAACAGCTGATTGCAAAAAGTTGCACAGAGTTGCTTAAATTAACTAGGACTGTGTGATTAATCGATTAATCAAGGAGCAATCGATTATTTTATAGAATCAACTGATCGATTAGTGAAAGAATGAACAATTGATTAATCAACAATCAATAATATAGAAATTAATAGAGGGCAATTGTCCCGAAATTGACGAACCAAGCGAATAACAAGATAACAACGTTTTAAAAGGAGAAGCAAAAAAAAAAACAAGAAAAAAGTTAACTTCGGTTGGACCGAGTTTATACTACATACCTGTTACACATCATTTGACGTTGATAGACCTTCGTGTGCAGCATTTGTACTAAATTTTATTTTAAAATTCTAAACAAATTAAATATATTCATAAAAATTTAGAAACTCGCGGTCCGATTTGGACCAATTTTAAACTGAAGATATGGCATGGTATAAGAAACATTTTAATCATATTTGAAGCCATTCGCTTTATAAAAAAAAAATTTTTTCATATAAGAACTTGAAAAAAATGTTGTACTTTTGTATGGGGAGCTATACCTAAAAAGTGGGCGTGGCACATTGATTTTAACATAGAAACTACACAGGACCTAGAAATGCTTAAGTTTAAAATTTCAGCCCAATATCTTTAAAACTGAGCGAATAAATCGCGCTGAAACACACAGACAGACGGACAGACGGACAGACGGCCGGACGGACAGACGGACAGACAGACGGACATGGCTAAATCGATTCGTCTCGTCGAGGTGATCAAGAATATATATACTTTATAGGGTCTACGATGCACTCCTTTAATGCGTTACAAACTTTCCGACAAACTGAATATACCTGTTTACACTAGTGTAACAGGTATAAAAAATACAAAAAATGTCTTTTTAAGTTTTTTACATTGAAAAGAAGATCAAAAAATATTTTGTTCTAATCATGTTTAATCACCAATAATCGATTTTTTCTTACAATCATCCACAATCGATTATTTCCAACAATCCCACACAGCCCTAGCGTTCACTTTGACTATGAGTGCAAAGATTATGATTTTATTATTATTTTACCATTAAAGTTTAAAAATGTAAAGTTGTAAAGTTGTAAAAGTGTAAATAAGTAAAACTGTAAAAGAGTAAAAGAGTAAAAGTGTAAGAGAGTAAATGTGTAAAAGTGTAAACGAGTAAAAGTGTATAAAACGATTATACTTCAAATTGTATACGATTTAGATCAGTCTTGCACACTTTAAAGCAATATACCGCGCCAATATCTACCCACCTCCATGTGAACTCATTAAGGCATTAACTAGAAGTTCTTATTATCATACTTTTATATTATCTATGTAACCCACATTTTTTTTCATTATAAAGTGTAACAAAAATGACACAATTTGCACTCATTCGACACATAAAAAATATTAAAATTCCAAGCACGTAAAAATTCACTTAGCATATAAAAAAAAAAAAAATAATACAAAACAGCTTGAGGGAAACTTAAATATAATATAATAATAACATCGCAACAACACTCTTTGGTAGCTCATGATTATGAATTTTATGGCGAAATTAAAATACTGTTGCACGCCAAAAGCTACGCGAAAAAAAAAAAATGGAAAAGAACCTTGAAAAATGTTGAGCAAATATTTAGAAAATTAGAACACCTTGTCAGCGTTAATTTGATTTGAAACTAATTCTTTAACGAGCTGCAACTGAAACCAAAAAGAAGAAGAAGAAAACTCGGAAGCTTGGAAGAAAAAGACAAAAAAAAAATGAAATTAAATTGAAGATGAAGATGAAGAAACAACAATAACATCAACAAAAAGTACGCCAGCAGGACATGCACTAATTGGCAATGGTATGCATGTTTCTTTGCAGCATTTGCGTTCTTTGCGTAGCACTTGGTTGGTTTGGCGGATGTCCTCGGGCAATTAGACATCCGCTGCAATTTGAGATGATAGCTAAGGAGTAGCAGTAGCATTGCTGCCAATAAGAAACGCAGCCATCAAATTGTTGCAAAACACAGACAGACAGACGGACAGACAGACGCAACGGATGCCAGCACGAACTCTATTTGCCACACAACCACGCACTCCGATGAATTCTAGTGTTTCAGTGTAACTTAAGTTGGTTTCGAATCAAGGTGAGACACAGGAAACGCTGTGTCTTTCTTTCTTTCTTTCTTCAGTCCTGTCAAGTGCAATTTTACGTAGTACACGTACACCTTGACTCTTGCATTTTCGGGTGAGCATTTGAGCTTGTGTCCTGTTTTTACTGTGTTCGTATGCGCCTCATACTATTTTCGTGTATGTATTGTTGAAATTGCTGTTAATTTTACACAAAATGAAATTTTGCAATTAAGAATAGCAGCAGCAGCAGCGGTAGCAGTAGAAGTGCAGCATGGCATAATCATCGTCATCAGCGTCCTCGTTATAGTGCAACCTAGTTTCGTTGGCACCAGCACTACCACCCCCTTTCCTCTCTTTCTCTCTATTTCACTCTTTACATACATATTTAGTTCGCTGTTCGCGGTCGTGTCCTTTGGCATTTCGCATGCTGCATGTGGCGCAGCTTCTTTTTGCTTTCGCTTGCAACTGCTTCATTTGCATCAACATGTTAATAATTATCAAGCGACCTCCTCATCAGCGAAAACATGCAGCAACTAGCAAATTATCATCATGAACATCATCATCATCATGATTATATTGTGCACTTTGTCTTTCTAAATAGGTTAGAGTTTAATTTTAGTGTAAAGTTTATATTTTCTGCAAGCATCTTGCTGCCAGTTTATACGCCTGAAAGTATGCAATTAAATTTATCTAGTTTTAAGCTTACAAATTAAGTAGTTTCTTTTGCATTCGTTGCTGCGCTTGTATAATTCATTTTTAGAAATAAACTTTAACGCGTTAAAAGCAATTTTCGTATTAAAATAATTTTCGGAATGTTATTTAGTTAGGAGCAAAGAGGCATAACGGTTTTAAGCAATTAAACAAATTACTTGAAAAAAAAAAAACATTTGTATAAAATAGATACTCGCCTTTTAAATCATAGTTTAAATAGAAACGTGAAAATGTAAAAATTGAAGGGTTCCTTTACAAGAGTCCTTATGATCACAATTGACCTCAGCTTCCATACAGACTTTTGTGCGTAGATTAATATCGTAGATTAATAAATTACCATACACTTCGTAGAAAGCATTTTCGCGTTTAAGGTTAATAGCTGATTTTCCGATTGGCATCACACTTCATTGTTTGCTTAAGCGTTTCAAGACGAACTTTTACTTCTTCAAAGACTTTGGTGCTCTCATAAGTTTCCGATTTTATTTTATTTATTTATTTGGTATTAAAATTTGCTTTCTGCTATCATCAAATCGACAGCTTAATCAAATTGGTGGTTTTAAAGGTACTAAGACTACATTTTTTTTAACAATATAAAAAAGATAAAAAAAAATTAGATTATATGATACAATTATTTACAATACATTATTTACAAATTTTTGTTATGGTATTTATTATTATTTTTTTTTTTTTTTTTTTTTTTTTTTTTATTTTTATTTTTAAAAAGATCGATCCACCAATTCATTAGGATAAATTCTGGTAGGGCCTCTTGGTCGTCGACGATGCCTCTGCCCAGGGTAGCTCGGGAGACTGCACAATCTTCTTGCTAACACATTTGGATGCCTTTGTAGACGTTGATGGTATTGGTTTGCTATTTTTCGAATGGCATCACCGATAGCTGGTACTTTTAAGTCACGCTCCATACTTTTGTTTCGCATATACCAGGGAGAGTTCGACAGCCGACGTAATATTAATGCTTGTGCCACTCTGATTTTGTTAATATGGGTTTTAGCAGCTATCCCATAAATTTGAATTCCATACTTCCAAATGGGGGCTAACATTATTTTATAAATTTTAACTTTATTAGCAAGCGATAGTTTCCTCTGTCTTAAAAAGCCAGTACATCTTAGAGGCCTTAGAAAGTAGGGTGTTTTTCACCATAGTTGCATGTCGATTGCACGTGATCCTGCGATCCAATATAAAGCCAAGGTATTTATGGTGAGATTTGTGCTCAAGGTACTACCTTGCAACGTCACACCCGGGCAATTGGCCCTGCGATTTGCAAATGTCATGTTTATACTTTTTCTGTGTTGATGCCTATGTTCCATTTATTGGCCCAGTCAGAAAATCCGTCCAGGTAATCTTGAAGGTGCTCCGTGGCAGCAATAACGCTTTGGTCACGAACCATTATAGCAGTATCATCTGCATAGGTAGCAACCAGGGCGTCGCCGCATAGATCACTGTTAATTGAGGACACAGATGGCATGTCCGAAGTGAACAAAGTGTAAAGGGTAGGACCGAGGACACTGCCCTGCGGAACACCAGCATTGATACTTCGATGCTGCGATGAACAACCATCAATTACCACTTTGAAGATGCGGTCTTGCAAAAAACTTTTAACCATCAGATACAGTTGCGGTGAGACCAGCTTTTTTATTTTGTATAGCAGTCCCGGATGCCACACTCGGTCAAATGCTTGCTTCACATCAAGGAATACGGCAACAGCGTATTTCCTTGCCTCGATTGCCTCAAGGGCAAAATTTACAACACGATTCAGTTGCTCAGAGGTGCCGTGTTTCTTTCTGAAGCCAAACTGATGTGAGGGAAGGGCGTCCTGCACAGCCGGAGTATCCAAAATACGTAAGAGTACAATGCGTTCAAGCATTTTACCTAATGAAGGAAGTAGGCTAATTGGCCTGTATGAATCTACTTCCGACACCGGTTTTTCCTGATTTATGGATCATTGTGACCGCGGCACTTTTCCATGCTTTTTGGGAAGTAGCTTAGCCTTAAAGAGCAGTTGAAAATCATCGTTAAGAAAAGTAAAGCCCTGGTAGGGAGCAACTTCAGCGTCTTGTTGTCTAGACCGTCTTCTCCAGGAGTCTTTTTGATGTTCAGATTGGCAACAAGACTTTTTACCTCTGAAAGAGTAAAAGGTCGGCAGGGAGGCTCCAATTGCAGAGGCTGTTCAAGGCTCGCAACCTTTCATTATTGAACTCTGCTGAGTTCAGGCTAAATGGGCAAAATCTCTTCTCTAGACTACTAGCAAATGCTTCAGCTCGTTCATAACTGGAATAACACCATCCTCCAGTGCTGTCTTTGATGGGAGCTGCATGACTTTGCCTCTTGAAACATCGGGTAAGCTTCCACAAGGAATAGTTGGAGGATTTATCTGTTCCAAGACTTTCCATTTGATCGTCAATTTCCTTTTGTTTATCAATAGCTAGGACCTTAGCAACTCGATTTGACAGCCGTTTAAAAATTCTGAAAATTCTTGGGTCTCTTGTTCGCGCATATTCCCGTCTAACTCTCTTTTGAGGTCAATGAGAGCAACAGCGGCAGGTGACAGTCTCATGTTGAATCTATTAGGCAGATTAGCCGCAGGTCTTTCAGCTAAAGCTGCAGCTGTTCTCATCTTGGCCATAAAAAGCTCAACAGCATCATCAATGTCCTCAGGTGAGCTTAATTCCATATTAAGCTCAATTGTTCTCTCCAACTCAGTCTGAAACGTATGAACATTTGAGCCTAAGGACAAAAATTTAGCCCTAACCGGAACACAATTAGGAACTTCAAAGAGAGTGGCAACAACTGGAATATGATCTGATGTCAACTCATAAATATTTTCCACAGCCAGTCGATTTGGTGCTATTCCATTTGTAATAAAGAAATCCAGCGCTGAGGGGGCTGAACGGTTGTTGTACGAGTAAAAGCTGGGATTTCCAGTAGCAAGAACTTGATAAGAAGAACTGCAGATAGCTTCGTGCAGGCTTTTACCTCTAGCACACGTCCTGGCGTTGCCCCACCAAGGGTGCTTGGCATTAAAATCTGCGCCAAATATAAATTTGTTACCCAACCGTTGAAGCACCACCTCAAAATCATGCGTTGACCACCGTAATCCAGGAGGCAAACAAGCAGCAGCTATAATAAGTGGGCCACTGGGTGTCGTTAACTGTACTTGAGTGAGTTGGACATTATTGGAAGAAAAAATCACTTAATTTAATATGTTCAATGTTGCGTTTAATTAAAATAGCGGAACCGCCTTTACTAGTTCCTGAAGGATGATCAACTTTGTGACAGACAAAACCAGGAATATAGACTTTTTCCGGCCCTGTAAATGTGTCTCTGTGATAAGCATCACATCAATTGAATTGGCAGAGAGGAAGTGTCGGAGCTCATTAACACACTTCTCGACTCCTCTTGCATTCCATAATCCGAGGCGAATATTATGTTTCATCATTGAAATTTAGAGATAAATAAAGAGATCATATCTCGCAAGGCGTTATTTGATTCAACCGATTGCGTAAATAAGGAGAACAGCTGGTCAAACTTCAAAGTGAGGCTAGTCAAAGCAGCCTCAAGTTTACAAATTTTTAATGTCTAACTCACCATGTCCTAGGGCACTGTTAGCATCAGTAGAGGATATTGAACTTTGGGTCAGTCTGTGAGACACTTCATGACTCAAAGAAGTTTCCGATTGCATTCTCTACTTCTGTCAAACAGAGCTGATGAGAATATAAATTCCAAATTTGGTGTTTCTTAAGGCCAGATTTTCTTTTACCCCCCGTCCCGTTTTAGCTTTAAAAACTCGACAAACTCGCGTTAAATCGTATACAAAAAAGATAGGCAGTTAGTTATGGGAAAAGTCGCGTTAATTTTTGAACGCGACTTTCGATAACACGCGTTCAAACCGATTGCACACCCGATCTCAAACCGATTTCTTATCGGTTCGAATAATTCGCTGGCAATCGTAAGTTGCGCATACTTATGAAAACAGGTGACAAAGTACCCGCAAAAAAAAAGCTTCAGCTGCATATATTCGAATGACGGATTACCTTATCATGCTCGTATTGGACAGCAGTTACTATAGGAACAACACCTACATCCATTCGTTATATTAAAAAATCTGCATTTCCAAAAAAAAATTTTAAAAAAAATTTTTTACTACATAACAAGCAAAATCAGTTGTTTAACTCGAACGCTTACGCTTAAACGCAATGGAAATACCGTTCCGCGTTTTTCGATAAATTGTTAACGCGATAACAAAACGCGGCTCAGTGGAAATGCGGCATAAGATGTTATAGCATCCAAAATAGTTAAATTTTTGCAGGGGATTTTTTGGGACAACAGTTTTCTGTTGAAAAACCGGATAATGCTTCCACCACTTGTTCTATGTCGAAAATAAGAAGACTCGTATTTATTTTATTATCGGATAATATTTAATGGGGCCGCTAAGCCTGTAAAGTTTCCCATGTTTTAAACATGGTAAAATAGCACATTTTCGTAAAATTGATGTAGAAACCTGAAAATAAATATTTTTGAACTGGATAACGATGTTTCTCAGATTTTGCCACATTAGATCCTACAAATTATTCTTGATCAGCACGACGAAACGAGTCGATCTTGCCATGACCTTCTGTTTTTATGCGTTTCTCTCGCTTATTTTCTAAGATATTTACCTGAAACTCGAAACTTAGGCGTTTCTCAGCCCTAAGTAGTTCAAGTGTTAAAAGCAAAGTGCCACTATTTTTAGGCACAGCTCGCTTAGAAATGTACCGCCCATTTTCGAGTTTTTGTATGAAAATTTTTGTTATTTATTTATTTATTCCAAATTCGGTGAAATCACTTCTAATCTCATCAATTGAAGCCACAGATATTGATAGGGGCCACTATAACATACAGTCCTCAAATATGGGGTTGCAAAGTTGCCTTTATTAAGCTTAAAATTTGACATACATATGAGCTTCTTATATGAACCCTAACAGAATGCATAAGCTGGGATGTATGGGATGTAAAATAGTATCCACGCTACTGACGATCATATATAAGGTATCAAATGTTTTTTGTTGCGGATATTTGAGCTTTGATTCTACCGAAGTTAATGTTTTTTATTGTTGGAGACGTCATATACCCCGCAAAGTATATATTCTGGATTAGCTCCATGAAACGAGATGTAGCCATGTGCGTCGTCTGTTTGCCGCTATGCAATTCATTCGCTTAATTTCAAAGATTTTTTTAGCTGAAATTTTTAAGTTAAGCTTTTCTCGGCAAAGATTAGGACAAGTTCAAAAATGAAAGTCCCAAGCTTATTCTTAGGAATAGCTCCAATAAAAACTTAAACCGTATTTCGAATTTTTCTATGAAAATAGTTATTATTTAGAATTATACTCACTACAAACTGGGTAAACCACATTTATTGGCATCCTTTGTATATATGTACTACCAATATGATAAGAATCGAGCCATTGTAAAATTTTTGACCCATACAAACTCTAGCCATGTCCGTCTGTCTGTCCGTCTGTATATTTCTAGGCATCTTTTTTCTTTGAAGATATAAAGATATTAAGCTGAAATTTGGAACTTAAGCTTTTCTCAGCAACGACTATGTTAAGTTCGAGAATGAGAGTGCCACGCCCATTTTTAGGTATAGCCCCCATACAAACTTACCGTTTTTTCCCTGATTTTTTGTATAAAAATACTTATTATTTATGAATGTATTCGCTCCCAATTGGGTAAAAACATTTCTTTTGTCATCCAGTGCCAAAACCAAGATGCCACGCCCATTTTAAGGTATAGCCCCCACATAAAGTTACCGCCCATTTTCGAATTTTTTTAAATGGTTATTATTTATGAATGAATTTACTACAAATTGGCTAACAACACTTCTTATGGCATCCAATGTCAAACCAAATGTGCCACGCCCATTTTTAGATATAACCCCAAAAAACTTACCGCCCATTTTCGAATTTTTGCATAAATATGGTTATTATTTTGGAATTTATTCACTCCGAATTACCTAAAAAAGCATCTAATATGATCCAATATCAAAAGCAAGGTGCCACGCCCATTTTTAGCTAAAGTCCCCATAAAAACTTACCGCCCATTTTCGAATTTTTGCACGAAAATGGTTATTTTTTAGTAATGTATTGACTCCAAATTGGGTAAAAACTTTTAATATCATCCAATATCAAATCCAATGTGCCACTCCCATTTTTTGGCATAGGCCCTACACAACGTGAGTTGTATCAGATCGTTGACCCCGTCCTATCCCATCTCGAAGTTCTACGAAAGCCACTGATGATAACACATTAACAATTTAAAAATACGTGTGACGGGTATATAAGCTTCGGTTCCACCGAATATTGTGTCAAAACTTGGGATGTGTCAAATCATTGGTTCCATCCATCTTATCTCGAAATTTATTCAAGCCGCTTATGATCACACAAACTAGTTAAAGATTCGTGTTACGGGTATTTCCATGGGGTTCCACCTAAGTTAACGTTTTTCTTGTTTTTTTATTATTTTTTTTATATCATAATAAATTATTACTTTACTCTTCTTAATTTAAATTCAATATTTTCTTGCTCGATTCTAACTTTCTTCCGATTTTTTTTTTTAATGCAAAACATTTCTAATTTTAATTAAATGCTTAACAATGTCTGGACAACTTAAGACAAACTTTATATTTCCGCTTTTCTTCATGCAACTTCGAATCCAATTAGAACATTTAAACAAATTAAAAAATTACATTTGTAGTCCTTTATCAACAACTTACACAGCATCTTCATCAACTTAAATTGTTCCTTTTCTTTACAATTTCACGACACCGATGAAAATTTTCTAAAAGCTGCATTTAACAAAGACAAATTAGCATACGTTTGCCGTTCATCAAAAGCTTCTTTAGCCATATTCCCAACACCCACCCCCACCCCCCCATTACCATTGCTACAAAATCACACAAAACAGGCAATAATATAGTATTAACCCTTCGGACAGGACAATGACAACAAAAACAACAATAATAACAATGAATTTCAGGGTTGCTTATTTTAGCACATAATTAAAATGCATAATTATACGAGAACTCTAGCAAGAAGAATAATTTTTATTCTTTTTTCTTTTTTTTTTTAATTTTAATACAAACGAAAATTCGCATTGAAATTGGAATTCTGGAATAATGCAAAATTTTTTTTTTTGTCGAATATGCAAATCAATAAGAGCTGAAGATGCTAAGTCTGAGTCCATTTGAGATCCTACTTCAATTCCGTCATTTGTGGCTCTTATGAGTGTTAGAACGCATTATTTTGAGTTGCTGGTAAAAAATATATTTCTAATTAGCATAAAATTTTGCGTATTTACTAAAAGTTTATTGAGTTTTCGGCGCCGGTTGGATAGACAGGCAGACAGACGGACGGACAGACAGACATACAAATTGAACAAATGCTTGTTTTCAGGCATTAATTGTGTTAGATGCGCAACGCTTTGTCGAAAAAAAAAACCCTTTCAAGATGTTTATTTTAGGTTTGAGTGAAATCCATGGCCCCCGTCTGTCCACTTGATAAGGTGCGTCGCTATGAAAAAGAAGTGAATTAATCTTGAAATTTGGGTAATATTTGACTTTTGCGGTTGCGTATGGCTTTGATTATTTTCGTATTTTCGTTGTTCTTGGCGTTGATGGCGATGATGAGCTTGATTTCATTTCATTATGCTGCTTTGCTGAAATGCTTATAATAAATTTGAATTGCTAATGCAATAACCCATTTCAAAATTACGCCCTTTTGCTGCAATTTAGCGTAAAAGAGTTTGAGGGTTGTGTCCCGTTGACAAATACGTACAACGAAAATATTTAAAAAATTATAATCGAGCCAAAGTTTTTGCAAATATTTTGAAGAAAATTTTAATTTATTTTTTTATTATTTTTTTTTTTTTTTTTTTTTATTTTTTAAGTTAAAGCATGAATACAATTATTATTATTTATTAATATTATCTAAAAGAATTTTATGTAAATTTTTTTCTACATTTTTATACCCTGTACCCAAAGGGTAAAAGGGTATATTAAGTTTGTGCGAATGTATGTAACAGACAGAAGGAGGCAAGATAGACCCTATAAAGTATATATATTCTTGATCAGCATTGGAAGTGGAGTCGAACTAGCTTTGTCTGTCTGTCCGTCCGTCCGTCCGTCTGTCCGTCTGTCCGTCTGTCATGCTGTCTGCCGTATGAAAACGATTATTTCGGAGACTATAAGAGGTAGAGCTTCAAAATTGAAACTTAAACTCTCCTAGGCCGTCAAGTGTGCACTTACAAACGGTTTTTCTCTAGACCCATTTTAAGGGGTACCCCCCATACAAATGTACCCCAAAATTTTGGGTTTTTGCATAAAAACGTCATTGTTTTTTATTCTAGGAAGTTCAAATTAAGTAAAAATTATGTCTATGATAGTCCCAATAAAATATCCCAATATGGTTGGGACCAACAAAATTTTAGGTATAGCCCCTATACAAATTTACCCCAAAATATTGGGTTTTTACATAAAAACGTCATTGCTATTTATTCTAGAAAATTTGAATTTAGTATAAATTATGTCTATGATAGTCCCAATGAAATAGACCAATATGGGTAGGCCCAACAAAATTTTAGGTATAAACCCAATCAAAGATATACCCGATTTTTTAAGTTTATCTATGAAAATCCAATTTAATGATGTATGGTAGTCAAATAGAACCTAACTTAAGGTACATATAGATTGGGTACAGGGTATCTTGTAGTCGAGCATACTCGACTTCAGCGTTCTTTCTTGTTAGTATTGACAATTTTATATTTTAATTAGAATGTCATTGATTGCTATCAGAAAATTGAATAAATTTATTTTTTTTTATCATTAGATAATATTTTTCATATTGAAAATTTCATTAATAAAATAGACAACATTTAAGTTTAAATGATAATTGGATATTGAATTTAAATATTTGCTGAACCAATCTAATATAATCGATTAAATTGTGGCTGTAAAGTGAACTGCTTAAGCTATGTATATGCATACAACCCGATAGGGTGTGCTAAAAAAATACATGGGAAAAAATTTTAACATAATTTGTTTGCTCCCACCCCCTAGGATGGTTCTATATCGAAAATAAGAAGACCAGTATTTTTTTTTAATCGGATAATATTTAATGGTGCCGACAAGTCCCTAAATAATACATGTATAATACATATAAAAGTTTTTCGTAGATTCGATATAGAAACCTGGCTAATAAATATTTTTTTAACCGGATAATGATGATTCTCTTCATAAACGGTCATAGAATAATATCAAATCATTAATTATTTAATTTTAAAATAATTATTTCTTTTTCACTTTTACTATTATAAAAATAAAGGTTGTTCGTTGCCTTTTATTTGTTGATTTTTTTTTGTTTTTTTTGAATTTCTGTAAAAAGTAGTCAATATTTAAAGTAAAAATAATGAATGACTGGGAGTTATTCAACGATCATTTATAAAGAGAAACATCTTTACCCGGTTAAATAATATTTATTTTCCATGTTTTTTCATCGAATCTACGATGTAAAAACATGAAATTAAAAAAATAAAAAATTATAGAAATTAAAAAAATTATAAAAAAAAAAAAATTTTTTTTATTTTTTTTAATTTCTAAAAAAAAAATGTTTATTTTATAAAATCTTTGATACCTGGGGTGTCCTCAACGTTATTCGAGGGTTTCCGCTGCTCTTTCAGCTATTTCCAGTTTTTTTCAAAGCAGCGAGACAACAATATGTTGGGGCTTGTAAAAAACACAAAAAGCAAAACATTTTTGTACGGAAAATTAGAAAATGCTTCATGAATGAAACGAATGTGCCTAGTCATTGTTTTAGTGGAAATTTACTTTACTTGTATTGTTGCCTTTCAAATAAATCCGGTTTGGGACTTATCCTTTGGATGGCGATTGATAATGTATTGATATTGTATTGATATTGTATTGATGTGCTTCTGATGGGCATAACTTATGAACCTTTTAGTCTAACTGAGGTAATGAAAAACCACCGAAAAGCATTATTTAAGTACAGTTTAACAGTGATTTTGTTAAAACATAAAACTCTTCCTCTTTACCCCTCGTTTATGTTACAAAGGTTTTGGCTAAAGGACTTTAAAGTTTAAAACTCAACGTTTCGTTAAGCCAAACTACAGGTTTCTATTAAATGCCATTACTTTGTTAAAGTGGTTCAAAAACTGCCTAAAAGTGTGTTTTTTTACAACTTTGTCTTCCAACCTACACGAAATTGAAACATGATAGAGGAATTTCGATTTCAGGTTCGAAATATAAGAAAAAAATCCTTCAAGAATCTGGTGGATATAATTTTTTAACAATTGAAGAGATGCATTTTTTCGAACTGTTTTGTAAATGTTTTCATTATTTTATTGAACGGTAAATTTTTGGTTTGATTTATTATAATCTTCAAAAAAATTGTGAACTCGATACGATAACAAGTAAATCGTTAAAATACAAGGACTAACATTTACGTCGGTTGAGCCGAAGCTCGAATTCTCGTCGCACGTATCATTGAATAGTTGATTTATGATCATCAATGGCTTAGGTTAAATTTAGAAAGGTGTTGGGTCTATGGTCCGATACTATCAAAGCTAAGACACAGTAATGGGGCCATATTTTAAACTGAAAGCTGAAAGCCTGTGTATCAGATGAAGTATATACTGCAAAAGCTTTGCAAAAAACATTTTATATAGTATACCTTTGCATATATTTCTGCAGCCCCACACTTGCACACATTTCTTCTGATGAACAGTAGAAACAGTGTGACCATGGTACAATAAAATTATTTTACCATGACTGTGATGTAAATTTTTATAAATAATGACAACTCTGTATTACGATAATTTGTATAGGCAAACCCAGGAGAATGGAAGTGAGATAGCAACTTTTGAACTTTTTAAAATTTTGGAAAAGAGCATTTTGATTTTAATATATTTGTGGTCGAATTACATTAAAATAGATGAAATTCAACAATTTAAGCGGATTAAATGCTGTTATGAGTTTTTGCAATTCTTTATTTAATAAAAATGCAAAATAAAATTATAAAAAAAAACAAATTACATTTATGAGATTTAATCCTTGAATATTTTTTTTTTTAATTTTCAAAAATTTTTGAAAAAAAAAAAACTAAATAATGAAACCTTCAGGATTTGGGCCTGGGGTACTCGGACACCAGTTTTAATCTTAACATTTATGCTATCAAGAAATTCAAAAAAATTGCAGCCCAAATTTCTTCAAGTTGATTCGATAAATGGGTAGCTCATGTTAACGTGGTAGAAATTTATTCGAGATAAAGTTTATTGTTTTCTTAAGAAAATTTTTAAATTAGAAAATTCGAGGTAAGTTTGTATGGGAGCTAAACCCGAACGAGGCGTGGCACCTTGGTTTGGACATACAAAGTAGTCGTTGTCGAGAAAAGTTAAAGTTTAAAGATTCTATTATCTCTAAAACTAACTGAATGAATTGCGTAGAAATATAGAGATAGACAAACAAACAGACAAATGGACAGACATGGCTAGATCGATTCCTCTCATCAAGCTGATCAATAATAAAGTTATGGGGTTTACTTTGTCTGTTTTAATGCGTTACAAACTTTCTGACAAAATTTTTCTTCTTTTCACAGTATGTGTGACGTATGATAAAATTGTTGAATAAGCTTATGAAATCCTAAAAATAATGAAAATTAAAAACTTCATGTTTTGAGCGTTGACAATAATTGGAGCATACCTGAACATGAATTTTTCGAAAATAAATATACTCATTTTACTTTATAAATGTAGGGTATAATAAAATCATTTATTATGCCTAAAACTTTCAGAAAAATTGTAATAAATAACAAAATACCAACAAAAAAAAAAAGGAAAACGAAAATTTTGCTATAAAATATTATTACAAGCATTACTGGTCAAGCAAGTAACGAGCATCCTTCTGGTCAAACTCAAATTCCAATAGGAAGGCAATGCCGCATGCCACTACTAGTGAAATAGCCATGCAAGCTAACTTCATTCACTTACTCACTCACTCATTCATTCATTCATTCATTCATTCATTAAACTATTCATCCATACGTATGTATATCAATTCGACGAATGCTTGTTATCGATTTGAAACTTATATGGAAAAAACTAATGAAAATCATCATCATTTGAGGTTGCATCAATGTCATCATCAAGTTGACGACAACGATGATGATGATGTGCAATAACTATAGCAGTAATACTGGACACCATTGTCAGACAGGCAGGCAAACGGGCAGGCAGGCTGGCTTGTAAGCACAACAACCAATTCCAAAACCCAAAAAGCAGTTCTCGAATTAAATTAAATTAAATGAAAACTAAATTCAAATGAGTTTTTTGGCATTAAACAAGAAAAGGTCTGTTGTAACATCTCAAACGCCTCACCCTTCGCTCGCAACAACTCGTTTTCTCGTTTTGTTATTATTTTCCTTTCGATTTTTGTTGCTGTTGGTGATGATAGCTTGAAAGGATCAGCTCTCTATACAGCTCAGCTCAGTTCAGTTCAGTCCAGTTCTGCTTAGTTCAGTTCAGTCCCGTCCAGTTAGTCAGACAAACAGTCAGTCAGTCAGTCAGTTAGTCAGCTTTTGTAATGAATTAATCCGCATCGATCCAATTTGACTGTTGGTGGCTTAGTTTGCTGTTCGAACGTACGTTCGTAGGTACATCCGTACATCTACATTGTCTGACTTTTGAATTTTAGTTTCTCATTTTGCTGCTTACGACTTCGTTTGGATGCAAATCAGCTGCTTGCTGCTCTGTTCGATTGCAAGTTGTTCTTCATGTTGTTCTGCTTTTGACGCTGTGTGGTGGTGCCACGTAATGCAAGAAAATGCAAATTGCTTGATTTCTTTTGTAAATAAGAAGCTATTTTGCAGCGATTTAAGCAGCTGCTGTTTAGTTGCTATTGCTCTTGCTTTAAGCTTTGCTGTTGTCATTTCAACGAAAAGCAGAGAGAAAAAAAAGAAACAAAAAGCGCGAAATTAAATCGATGCCAATGCGATTGACATGTGCATGAACAGTTCAGATAAATAAGTATCAACGAAATAAGTTGTTTTGCTGTCTGTTGCATATATTTATTTATTTTCATTTTTTTGTGGAATATTAAATCCTTGCGAAATTAGTTAAAACTGTCCAAAAAAAATCTAAAAAAAGTCTGAGAAAGCGGATGTTGTTTTGGAATAAGCAGCTGTGAATTTAAAAATATTTTTTTTATGGTTTGGTTTTAACAAAAATTTTTGGGTTAAGTGATTATACGGGTACTATTTTTGCGGTTGTTGATGTTACTGACAAATTAATTAGTAGGAAATGCATTCAAAATAAAAAAAGCGTGAAATATAGGCAGATGAGTAGAGTATATATATTCCAATAAAACCTTCAAAATATTCCAATTTAACTGACGTACCTCTCATGGTTAGTAGTGTCAAAATTATCGATTAATCGGAAATTATCGATCTAATCAATTATACAAAAAATCGATTTAATCGATTATATAAAATCGATTTGATCGATTATACAGAAATTTGATCGATTTTATAAAAAAATCGATTTGATCGATAATACACAAAATCGATTTGATCGATTATATACAAAAATCGATCAAATATACAAAAAATCGATTTGATCGAGTTAAAAAAATGGATTTGATCGATTACACATAAAAATCGATTTGGTCGTTTATATAAAAATCGATTTGATCGATTATACAGAAAACTGCTCGATTGTACAAAATTCGATTTGATCGATTTTATTAAAAATCGATTATACAAACAATCGAATGAATCGATTTTATTCGATGTTTTAAAATAATTCCGCAAGGCTGAAAGAAATTATTGACTGAGTTAACAGATGGGTGTGTTTATATGATACTCGGTACCCGGTTTCTGGAGATTGCGTTTAAATGAAATTTAGTAAAAAAAAAAAAAAAAAAATAAAAAATTATTTACATTGACTATAAAGAAATATTAAAAAGCTTGATAGCTCATACAAAATTCAGTTGCACATTTCAGCACACAAGTAATTTCTGGTTTGGCCGAGTGGAAGTAGATTTAAAAATTGACCGAAAAACATGACAGTACAGGAATACAAAAAGCCATGAAAAGGACGAACGAACGAATGAATGAATGAACTATACATTCGCTGCATACTTTCTGGCGTAACCGCATAAAAACAATTTTCATTTCCTTTCAACTACCTCAAAAATAAAATAAAAAGATTAACAGCAAAAAAAAAAAAAAAAATATTAATAAAAAAAACGGTTTATTGTTGTACAGCAATTTTTTTTAAATTTTTATTTATATAAAGCTAACAACAAAAATTGTCAATGGCTGATGAAATCGACTTCGCCAAACTGTAGCATGAATATGAGTTTTTCTACGTTTAAAAAAGTTTTCGCAAAGCATAAGTGCTCTATACATATTTGTTGTTGTTGTTGTATATAATTGCCTTGCATTTCCGGTGCTACTACCAATTTCATTAATGTCTTTCACTGAATATATCATTTGGTAAGTAGTATATTCGAAAATATCAACAACAACAAACAAAAAAATCGATTGCGGTTGCGTAAATATATTGAGAAAAGTGTGAGAAGCGCGAAATATTTATGGCATACTGTATTCAAGTATAATATTTCGTTGATCTATTTAATTTCATTAAGCGTAAAAACTTAAAAGAATTAATACTAAGAAAAAACAAGGAAAACGTTAACTTCGGTGGAACCGAAGCTGAAATACCCGTTACATGGGCGTGTCGTCTTGGTTTTGACCCTGGATGACCAAAAAATGTTTTTTACCCTATTGGGAGCGAGTACATTCATAAATAATTACTATTTAAAAAAAAATCGAAAAATCGATAAGTTTGTATGGGGGCTATACCTAAAAATGGGCGTGGCACTCTCATTTTCGAACTTAACCTAGTCGTTGCCGAGAAAAGCTTAAGTTTAAAATTTCAGCCCAATATCTTTATATCTTCATCGAAAAGATCGCATAGCAACAAACAGACGGACAGACGGACAGACAGACGGACAGACAGACGGACAGACAGACGGACATGGCTAGACTATGTGTAACGGGTATAAAAAAGGATGTATTGATGTAACATTTACTTAGGAAAAACAAGAACCTGAGTCTACAAACTATAAAGTACGTATAAAGATGAAAAATAAATGATATATAGTAAGATAGCAACTTGCTCGATTGTGAAATATCTTGTAGCAGTCTATATGAATTTAAAACAAAACGAAAAACATTAACTTCGGTAGAACTAAAATTTTGATACCAGTCACACGAAGTTTTCGTAAAAGAAACTCGGAAATTTAAGGTGACTTTATGTGAGAACTATATGATATACTACCTAATCTCTTTTCTATATACATAGTTACCTGCTTCTTGTCATATCAGTGCTGTAGACATGGACTACCATAACAAACGATTTTACCATATTTGATGTTTTCCAAAATCTGATCGATTTAACGCAGCGGCGGGCGTCCTCGCTGCTGGATACCTTCGATATGGTTCACGTTAGGTTCATAAACTTTTCTTGTCGGAGCCTCTGTATGTACAGGTGACCAGGCCAGGACATATCCCATGCTACATCAGGACTGGCATTATCAGCGTCTTGTAGAGTTCTATTTATGTTTTTCTGGACAGCTTACAGAGACCAAAATAGCAACGACAAGCAAAAGTTATTCCTCATTTAATTTCCTGACTGGTGTTGTTGACACAGTTTACATTTCTGCCCAAGTAGACGTTGATTTCAACAACATCAAAGTTCAAGTCCTCTACCCTCACAGATAGTCCATGTCGTGTTGATTGTCTGCGGGTGGATTACAAATACTTCGACTTACTCTCGTTCACCGCAACTTTCAATGTTCGAGAAAGCCCTGGTGACTGCTCGTTGTTTTTTTTTCGATTATGTAATTGTCATTAGCATATATGAGCCGCATAGATCCTTTATAGAAAATATTTTCTGTCAAGTCAGTATGCATTCCATCAGGAGATTAAAGAAATCGCACGACAACGCATCGGTCGTTTGTCCTTCCTCTCTTGGTTTCAAAATGGTTGGAGAAATTTTTAAAGATCGTCAGATCGTCAGAACGTTTTGAATGTTTGTTAGCGTCATCCTACAGAGGCGAACCAAGTTCAGTCACCAATCATCGATCGATTATACTCCATAACCTTAGTGATTCCTGGACATCTGTTACCACGTATCTTTGTTCATCCTTGCAGAACGATGCTTGTTGCTTATAACCTTCGGCCACATGATTGATTTTTTGATAAAATCCTCGGGCCCCGTTTTTGCTACCCAACATTTCAACCTCCTCACAGCTTTCCAGTTCTCTTTTCTTCTGACTGATATATCGCTCAACAACAACTCGTGTTGCTACCGCATATATAGTTCGCTGTCATGTTTTTTTTTCTTCTCTGCAATATTCCTCACCCATAACCTTTTTCGCTGCAGTAGCTAATGAGTTTGAGATACGCTTCCACTATTTGTTTATACAGTCGTTGGCCGGGGAAGACAGCAGCGGTCTGCTGTGATTTTAGCCTACCAACATCTATTTTTCGTTGTATGGTAGCTCGCTTGGCTTATGCTGTGTTGAGTTTAGAACAAACCTTGGCTAGAATAACCGAGTCGATGTTGGCATCATTCATCACGTGATCTATTTGCATGCTGATGCATAGGTTGCTACTGTGCCATGTTGCCTTGTGACTGTCGAGATGTGGGAATCTGGTACTACTTTTGAACATATTCCTGCCCGCAGCAGAGTCGATCAGCCTTTCTCCATTACTGTTGGTAGTGTCATGAAGGATAAATTTTCCGTTGGAATGATTTTTTAGTAGATTTAATTTTTTTTACCATAAAAAATTCGAAAATAGGTTTTGGTATGTAAAAGGGCCTATATTCTATAGTGACGCGATCTTACCATATCTTTTATGTAGACATGTGTTGACATTAGAAGAGTATTTATTCAATTTGGAGTGAATAGTATCTTAAGTATTAGCTATTTTCAATAAAAAAAAAAAAAATGATTGGATGACATTATATTTATTTTCGCAAAATTTGGATTGAATACAATTATAAATAAAAACTATTTTCATAGAACTAATCAAAGAAGGTGGTAAGTTTGTATGGGGGTATACATAAGAACTGGCGTCGTTTTGGCAGCTAAGCTTTTTAGGATCAAAACAAGAAAAAACGTTAACTTCGGTAGAACCGAAGCTTAAATACCCGTCACACGAATCTTTAAAGAGTTTATGTGTAATCATCAGTGGTCACCCAAGTTTACACACAATATTAAGTTCAAATTTTGAGCTAAAAATACAGATATGTATAACAACATATTTCTCGAATATATCTGGAAATGGCCGGTAAGGTTGAATGCAAGAAACACCTGAAAATGGGCGTGGCACCATGATATTGGAAGAGTTTTTACCCAATATGGAGTAAATACATGAATAAATAATAACCATTTTCATACAAAAAAATCGAAAATGGTCGGAAAGTTTGTATGGGGGCTATACCAAAAAATGGGCGTGGCACATTTGATTTGACATTGGATGACATTAAAAGTGTTTTTAACCAAATTTGAGTGAATATATGCATAAATAAATAGTATTTTTTTACAAAAAATCGGAAAAATCGGAAAACGGAAAGTTTATATGGAGGCTATGCCTAAAAGAGGGCGTGGCATTTTGGTTTTGACACTGGATGACAAAAGAAATGTTTTTACACAATTGGGAGCGAATACATTCATAAATAATTACAATTTTTATACAAAAAATCGGAAAAAAACAGTAAGTTTGCATGGGGGCTATACCTAAAAATGGGCGTGGCACCTTGGTTCTGGTATACAAACTAACTAGGAGCACAAAAAGCTTAAGTTTCGAATTTCAGGTCAATATCTTTAAAACTTTTGTGAGTAACAGCCATCGCAACAGACAGACGGACAGACAGACAGACGGACAGACAGACAGACGGACAGACGGACAGACGGACAGACAGACGGACATGGCTAAATCGATTCGTCTCATCGAGCTGACCAAGAATATATATACTTTATAGGGTCTCCGATGTCTCCTCCATGCGTGCATGCAAACTTTCGGACAAAATGATAATACCCGTTCACACTATATGTGACGGGTATAAAAGCAGAAAGAATATGCATTTTCATACAAAAACTCGAAGATGGGCGGTAAATTTGTATGAGGACTACACCATTTAGTAGCCGGACATGGCTAGATCGGTTTGTCTCGTAGTGTTCATGAAGAATATTAAAATATCTTGCAGGGTCTAAGATGTCTTCTTTAGTGCATTACAAATTTTCTGACAAAATTATAATGCCCTTCACACTATGTGTGACGGGTTTAACGGTTCAAAATAATAAGTATGAGTGAATCTACGTGTAAGACAAAATTAGTGATTATAGTACACAGCAAATATTCAGTTGTACTCACTGACAATAAGTATGAGTGAATCTACGTGTAAGACAAAATTATTATTTATTTATTTATTTGGTATTAAAATTTGCTTTCTGCTATCATCAAATCGACAGCTTAAGCAAATTGGTGGTTTTAAAGGTACTAAGACTACATTTTTTTTTAACAATATAAAAAGATAAAAAAAAAAAAATTAGATTATATGATACAATTATTTACAATACATTATTTACAAATTTTTGTTATGGTATTTATTATTATTTTTTTTATTTTTTTTTTTTATTTTTAAAAAAGATCGATCCACCAATTCATGAGGATAAATTCTGGTAGGGCCTCTTGTCGACGATGCCTCTGCCCAGGGTAGCTCGGGAGACTAACACATTTGGATGCCTTTGTAGACGTTGATGGTATTGGGTTGCTATTTTCCGAATGGCATCACCGATAGCTGGTACTTTTTAAGTCACGCTCCATACTTTGTTTCGCATATACCAGGGAGAGTTCGACAGCCGACGTAATATTAATGCTTGTGCCACCCTGATTTTTGTTAATATGGGTTTTAGCAGCTATCCCATAAATTTGAATCTCCTTTCCAAATGGGGGCCAACATTATTTTATAAATTTTTTTAACTTTATTATGCTGATAGTTTCCCTCTGTCTTAAAGCCAGTACAGCTCAGAGGCCTTAGAAAGTAGGGTGTTTTTCACCATAGTTGCATGTCGATCTGCTCGTGATCCTGCGATCCAATATAAAGCCAAGGTATTTATGGTGAGATTTGTGCTCAAGGTACTACCTGCAACGCCGCCCCCGGGCAATTGGCCTGCGATTTGCAAATGTCATGTTTATACTTTTATCTGTGTTGATGCCTATGTTCCATTTATTGGCCCAGTCAGAAAATCCGTCCAGGTAATCTTGAAGGTGCTCCGTGGCTGCAATTACGCTTTGGTCACGAACCATTATAGCAGTATCATCTGCATAGGTAGCAACCAGGGCGTCGCCCATCCATCACTGTTAATTGAGGACACAGATGGCATGTCCGAAGTGAACAAAGTGTAAAGGGTAGGACCGAGGACACTGCCCTGCGGAACACCAGCATTGATACTTCGATGCTGCGATGAACAACTATCAATTACCACTTTGAAGATGCGGGTCTTGCAAAAACTTTTAACCATCAGATACAGTTGCGGTGAGACCAGCTTTTTTATTTTGTATAGCAGTCCCGGATGCCACACTCGGTCAAATGCTTGCTTCACATCAAGGAATACGGCAACAGCGTATTTCCTTGCCTCGATTGCCTCAAGGGCAAAATTTACAACACGATTCAGTTGCTCAGAGGTGCCGTGTTTCTTTCTAAGCCAAACTGATGTGAGGAAAGGCGTCCTGCACAGCCGGAGTATCCAAAATACGTAAGAGTACAATGCGTTCAAGCATTTTACCTAATGAAGGAAGTAGGCTAATTGGCCTGTATGAATCTACTTCCGACACCGGTTTCCCTGTTTTATGGATCATTGTGACCGCGGCACTTTTCCATGCTTTTTTGGGAAGTAGCTTAGCCTTAAAGAGCAGTTGAAAATCATCGTTAAGAAAAGTAAAGCCCTGGTAGGGGAGCAACTTCAGCGTCTTGTTGTCTAGACCGTCTTCTCCAGGAGTCTTTTTGATGTTCAGATTGGCAACAAGACTTTTTACCTCTGAAAGAGTAACAGGTCGGCAGGGAGGCTCAAATTGCAGAGGCTGTTCAAGGCTCGCAACTATTTCATTATTGAACTCTGCTGAGTTCAGGCTAAATGGGCAAAATCTCTTCTCCAGACTACTAGCAAATGCTTCAGCTCGTTCATAACTGGAATAACACCATCCTCCAGTGCTGTCTTTGATGGGAGCTTTCGCATGACTTTGCCTCTTGAAACATCGGGTAAGCTTCCACAAGGAATAGTTGGAGGATTTATCTGTTCCAAGACTTTCCATTTGATCGTCAATTTCCTTTTGTTTATCAATAGCTAGGACCTTAGCAACTCGATTTGACAGCCGTTTAAAAATTCTGAAAATTCTTGGGTCTCTTGTTCGCGCATATTCCCCGTCTAACTCTCTTTTTGAGGTCAATGAGAGCAACAGCGGCAGGTGACAGTCTCATGTTGAATCTATTAGGCAGATTAGCCGCAGGTCTTTCAGCTAAAGCTGCAGCTGTTCTCATCTTGGCCATAAAAGCTCAACAGCATCATCAATGTCCTCAGGTGAGCTTAATTCCATATTAAGCTCAATTGTTCTCTCCAACTCAGTCTGAAACGTATGAACATTTGAGCCTAAGGACAAAAATTTAGCCCTAACCGGAACACAATTAGGAACTTCAAAGAGAGTGGCAACAACTGGAATATGATCTGATGTCAACTCATAAATATTTTCCACAGCCAGTCGATTTGGTGCTATTCCATTTGTAATAAAGAAATCCCAGCGCTGAGGGGGCTGAACGGTTGTTGTACGAGTAAAAGCTGGGATTTCAGTAGCAAGAACTTGATAAGAAGAACTGCAGATAGCTTCGTGCAGGCTTTTTACCTCTAGCACACGTCCTGGCGTTGCCCCACCAAGGGTGCTTGGCATTAAAATCTGCGCCAAATATAAATTTGTTACCCAACCGTTGAAGCACCTCAAAATCATGGGTTGACCACCGTAATCCAGGAGGCAAATAAGCAGCAGCTATAATAAGTGGGCCACTGGGTGTCGTTAACTGTACTTGAGTGAGTAGGACATTATTGGAAGAAAAATCACTTAATTTAATATGTTCAATGTTGCGTTTAATTAAAATAGCGGAACCGCCTTTACTAGTTCCTGCAGGATGATCAACTTTGTGACAGACAAAACCAGGAATATAGACTTTTTTCCGGCCCTGTAAGACAAAATTAGTGATTATAGTACACAGCAAATATTCAGTTGTACTCACTGACAATTCGAAAATAGGTACTCTGTGTCTTTTTTACAATTGTTTCTTAAAAACAAAAACTATGATACAAAATCAATCATTTCCACTTTGAATACAAAATATAAAAACTAAATTAAGCTCCAAAGTTTTCCGCTATGCACTTTAAGTTTGAAATTTGTGAGGCGTAAAGCTGCAACAACATTTTTGTGCACCTCATATGTACGAGTATCTAAACTTAATATAGATTTTCAGCTGCAGGTTATAAAGTAAGTTATTGCATGGTGTTGCATGCTGCAAGGCGTAGCTTATAGTTTGACTTGTACACTGAATACATGAAAAATGAATTTCATTGTGTGTATGTGCGTGTGTGTGTGTGTGTTTGTGTGTGATTGTAGAGATATTTTTCGAGACAAAAACTTCAACACGACTTTAGCATATTTTACATTAGAAATGCAGCAAAGATTTTTGGTATTTTAACGCATAGAGAGGATTACTGTCACCAAACGCATTCACATATATAGTAAGAAAATCCTTAAAGAGTGAGCAAGCATTATATTAAGCAGCTGTGAATAAGAGAGAAAGAGAGAGAATGAGTGCAATTTACATATACAGATATACGCATGCGAGTTATGCAGGAAATCCCAGCTTGTCCGGATGTTTGTCATAAAATTTTACATTAAATTTTTGGACTATAGATGTTGCCAGACTTGAGTTGTACACACACACAAACATACAAATATATATAGATTTGTGCATATTATACACAGCGCCTGATGTATGATCTATGCGTATAGGTATCAAAATACATGCGTATGTGTGTGTGTGTGTATGTCTATGTTTTATTCTGGCATGTTATATGCAAATTAGTTGAATGACATTTTGTGTATAAAATTTTGTGCAAAATTTAATTGTTCAATGCGGACTAAGGAAACATATTTATAAATATATATATACATATATATGTCTGCATGTATGTATTTGTATATACATAAACAGATTTTCAATATATTTATTTATGTATAGTCTTTAGTTTATTTTATGTATACATATACATACATATATGTATAACAAAGACAACTAACTAACTGCCTTGCCATGCATTCTCAGATATTTTTATTTTATATATAAAAAGATACAATGCAATTAAATTGAAAATTAAGTTAAACAAAAAGCCTTTTACATCACACGAACACATACATTCATAGCAAAAAAAGAAAAAAAAAAAAAAAGAAAATGCTTTCACATAACACGTTCTTTTTATTTTACATATTTCGGTTGCATACTTTTAGGCTTTATGTCTATATTTTGCTTAAGTAGTCAGAGCACAGGCATACAAAAAACTATTGTTTCCGTCACAGTTTGTTGCATACTTCTTAGCGCGTTTAATTAGTAGGATATAAAAACAGAAATTGTATAAAACAAATGTGCACAAGTACACTTACACTTACACATACGCTTACTTCCTTTTGAACTAGCTTGAACTGGTTGTAGTCGTCGTCGTCGTCGTCGTTCTTGCTATCTTGAATTTAGCTTATAAGCGGTGTAGGGGTGCATCACATACAAGTAGTCCACTAATGATGTCAAATTACTTGCGGGCATTTTTATGTTATAATTAAAGTGCATGCAGGTATGTGTGTATATAGCAAGGATACGCTATAAATTCGGTTAAGAGCAAAGTTTTTGTAGCCTACTTTTAGGAGTTTGCAGATTTTGTCCAAATAATTGTTTGTAATACATAGTTTTTACCCATCGAAGTGACATATTTTTTTGTGAAAATTTTTATTTTAAGTATAATAACAGCTCTAATGGCAAAGTTCTGAATTGTCCTTAAAAAAATGAATATTTCCTGTGGTAAACTAAACTAATATACATTCGTGTAGGGTATTTAAAAACAGAAAACACAATTAAATAACTCAAATGCTATGTAGTACCAACATCTCTAAGCCTACTGCACTTAATCTACAAAAAAAAAAAAAAAAAAAAAATGCGTTGATATTCACTACAACTAAAGAAGGACGAGTTGATGCTGATGTTGTTGTTGTTTTTTTCGTTGATGTTGATGATGACGCTGATGAGAACGTTGATGATGCACTCAGTTAACAAACAGAGCAAAAGCAAGAATACAATGACAAATAGAGGAAGCACCGTTGCACATCAAGTGTGTATTTGGCTTAAGCCGCTAAAAGTATGCAATTGTTGCAATCTAAATAAGAAGAGGAACTGACTATGTACTTGGCTTGTTAACATACTTAATGGCATCAAAGTTTATAATAAAGAAGTAGTAGTCGTAGTAGTATTGTATAAAAATAAACACATGTGCAATGAGAACAATTGTTGCATGATTGTTGTTGTTGTTGTATTTAGTTTGAGGGCCTTGAAGTATGCTATTTTTGAAATTTCGAGCAAGTGTATGTTTTAATTATACATTTGTAAATTAATTTTTGTTTTCTTGTTATATATCAAATGGCTTGGATATATATAGTATACATATTTATACAAGCTGTTCACTACACAAAACGTTTTAAACATTTTGCATAGCTCGCTTTGGTTGGTCAGTATCTTAACTCAGCTGTTGCACAATTTAAGATAAAATATAAACGTGTGTTTGTAATATAATAATATAAACCAAAACGAGAAAAAACGTTAACTTCGGTAGAATCGAAGCTCAAATCGCCACACGAAACTTTAATTAGTTTATGTATGATCATCAGTGCCGTAGATTATATTCCGCAAAAACGTTGGATGGGGAAAACTCAAGTTGGGGCTCAAATTAAAAGCATAAATGTTTTATACCCGCCACACATAGTGTGAAGGGTATATTCAGTTTGTCGGAAAGTTTGTAACGCATTGAAGGAGACGTCGTAGACCCCATAAAGTATATATATTCTTGATCAGCTTGATGAGACGAATCGATTTAGCCATGTCCGTCTGTCTGTCCGTCTGTCTGTCTGTCTGTCTGTTTACTTCTACGCATTTTTTTGATGAAGATACATAGATACATTTGGAACTTAAGCTTTTCTCGGCAACGACTACTTTGTATGCTAAAACCAAGTTGCCACGCCCATTTTTAGGTGTAGCCCCCATACAAACTTACCAAAAATTTTAAAATTTTTGTATTAAAATAGGTATTGTTTATGCATGTATTCACTCCAAATTGGGTAAAAACTCTTCTTATGTCATCCAAAGTCGAATCCAAGGTGCCACGCCCATTCCTAGGTATAGCCCCCATACAAATTTACCGCACATTTTCGAATTTCTGTATGAAATTAGGTATTATTTATGAATATATTCACTCAAAATTGAATAAAAACACTTCTAACGAAATCCGATATAAAAACAAAGTACCACGCCCATTTTTAGGTGTAGCCCCCATACAAATTTACCGCCCATTTTCGAATTTTTGAATAAAAATTGGTATTATTTATGAACTTATTTACTCCAAATTGGGTAAAAACACTTCTTATATCATCCAATTCCGTTAAAACCAGAGATGCCACTCCCATTTTTTATGTATAATCCCTAATACAAACTCACCGATTTTTTTTGCACTTTTTGTATGACAAAATTAATTTTTCGTTTATATTTTATATTTATAAATGTATATAAACCACTGATGTTCCCACATAAACTATTCAAAGATTGCGAAGATTTGTGTGGCGGGTATATTATGTTTCGGTTCCACCGAAGTAAGACGTTTTTCCTTGTTTAGATTAAAATAGAGATGTAACAATCATTTTTTTTAAATAAAATAAATGGAAGGTAAGTTTGTATGGGGTCTGTACATTCATGGTAGAAGGGTTTTTTGTACCCAGATTGATGTGAATACATTCATAAATAAGACGTATTTTCATACAAATATTCAAAAATGGGCTGTAAGTTTGTATGGGTGCTATCAAAATGGGTGTGGCACCTTGGTTTCGACTTTTATGACATAAGAAGAGTTTTTACCTAATTAAGAGTGAATACAAGCATACATAATACCTATTTTCATACAAAAATTCGAGAATGGGCGGTAAATCTGTCTCGGGCTGTACAGCAAATAAATCTTTTCAAATATATTCTGTGTCACCAAACTTTTCTAATCAACTCATACTTTTTCCACTTTCAGCATCAATACCCAGTTTCTGTATAATTTAATATCTTGTATCCCACAGGATAGAAAGGTATATTATATCCTTTAGATGTAGCAGGCTTTAATTGAAGGAGACATGATAGACCCTATAAGACAGACCCTGTCTGTCCCCTTGTCATGCTCTCTGCCGTATTAAACTGATTGTCTCAGAGACCATAGAAGATCTTATGCACCATATTTAAAACTTCGACTCTCCAAAACAATTTACAAACCGTAATTTCATATCTTGCCCGATTTGAAAGGGTACCCTCAAATCGATCCCAAAATTTGGGTTTTTGCATAAAAACTACTATTGTTTTTTTTTTTATGTTGGAATTTTTATATGAAAATCCGATACAAAAATACATGGTACTCAGATAAGACTTAACTTAGAGTATATAAAGATTGGGTACAGGGGTAACTTGCTGTCGAGCATAATCGACTACAGCGAACTCTCTTTTTTTTAGTTATCCTGTACCCAAAGTGTAAAAGGGTTATTAAGTTTGTGTATGTATATGACAGACAGAAGGAGGCAAGATAGTCCATATAAAGTATATTTATTCTTGATCAGCATTGGAAGGGGAGTCGAACTAGCTATGTCTGTCTGTCCGTCCGTCGTCTGTCCGTCTGTCCTGCTGTCTGCCGTATGAGAGAGATTATCTCGGAGACTATAAGAGATAAGGCCACCATATTTAAAACTTAGTTTAAGATATAGCATCCATACAAAGATGTACCCGATTTTTTAAGTCTTTGTATGAAAATTCGATTCAATGAGGTATGGTAGTAAAATAGAACCGATTTTAAGGTTCATAAAGATTGGGTACAGGATATCTTGCAGTCGACCATACTCGACTTCAGCGTTCTTTCTTGTTTGTACTGCTTTAAAAATTTTAAAGTTAAATCAAAATTCAACTGAAAATAAAAATGTGCTCATGTCCTAGTATTTTCCTGTGAAGGGATTTTGGAACCAGGTAATTTAAAATTTTGGTATTTTTGGAACTAGTATTTTTTTTTATATATCCATGGAATTTTTTAGGCAGGAGTTTTTTTTTAAACTTTTGGGAACAGTTTTTAAATTTTTCTTTTTGAAAAGATGAGTGAAATTGATAATGTCATTCTCAAGTTATGGCATGCAAAAAGTGATTTGATTTTATATATATAGATAAACATTTTCATCATAAATACTTTATGTAGCTAATAATAGACGTAGCACCTCTCATTTTTTGAATTTGACTTAGTCGAATTCCAGCTTAATATCTCCAGTACAATAGATATAAATAGAAACCTTCCTTTAGAAACACCTACTTTTCTACTGGGCTCTCGATTCTCGGACTAATTATCTTGTGCTGGTCACGTAATAGTCCCATCAGTGATAGTCCCATGGTAATGAAAGGCAAATAACAGCAACTGATAAGACCATGGATCAGTGCTGACCAGGCTATGCTTGTCTTGCGACTGGTCATGGGTTCATTCATATGTAGTACTACTGGGTAACAAGTCGAAGTTATTTAAAAAGTTTCGAACTTCTTTTGTGGGTTGAACTGTGTTGAACTAGCCGAATGCAGTAAAATGAAGTCAACTGAGTTATTACACAGCACACTTTACTCCAAATCAAAATTCTTAAAATTGCGTATAAATTAAATATAAATTCAACATAAATACTACATAATATTTTCGCCAATGCGTTGTGATACACATATATATTTTAGCAGCCAATTATCGAGTTCTGTTGTGGTGATTGTGGTGGCGTGGCTGTTGCTGCTGCTGCCGCCACTGGATGCACTTGCTGCATCCATTGCAAGGCAATGTCTCCAACACTCCAACAAAATGAATGCCATTTTGCCACGCTGACAACAACAAACTGTTTTTGTGGCCAACGGCGACCGCATTATCGAAATCGAACATTGCAGTGCACTACAGTGAAGTAAAGAACACCTCGCCTCCATTTTATTTTATACGTTATTGCTGTGGCTGCTGCCATTTGCCATTTCAATTGCTGCTGCTGCTGTTGCTGCTTCTATAATTTTCATGTTTTACCTTTTCAATTAATAAACATTTTCATTTCGGAATTTGGTTGGCAACCAAGCCAACAATTTCGCATATATTTTACATTTGTGGCTGTATAATTTGGAAAATCATTAACCGAATAGCAGCTGTTTTACGTGCATACACATATATACACATATGTTCTCTTTCACGATTATCAATCGCGCAAGTTAAATTGTAAGTCAAGCAATTTATTTGATTTCCAGTGCGATTCGATAATGTGTTTAAATATATATTTAATTTTGTAAATAAATAAAAATATCCCTTTTGGGATATTTTTGGACATTTTTTTTACTGTAGTTTTATGTATTTTTTTAAACTGTTTAATTTGATTTTCAGTGTTATTCGATAATGTGTTTAAATATATTCAAGTTTGTTATATATAAGAGAATTTCCCTTTTGGGATATTTTTTGGGATATTTTGTTGTAATGTAGTTTAATGCGTTGTTTAGTTATTTTTTGCTGATTACTTGAGCAAAACATGTAATTATATTTGTTTTACCTAACACAGTAAAAATTTCGCTAATTGAGATATTTTGGGAAATTTTTGGGAAGATTTTTTTTGTTTTGCAAATCGTATTTTTTTTTTATTTTTTTTTTTTTTTTATTAAAAAAATAATGCATTTAAAAACTTTTCACGCTATATTTGCAAGCTCTTCTGAAATTCTAAAGCGATTTTTTTTTCTTTTTTTGAACTGACTCAAGGATTTTGCTTTTCAAATCTTCTTAACTTCTAGCTCAATTAACACTGGCCACAAATTTGTTATTTGCAACAAACTAAACTCATTCAAACAAAGCCAGTTACTGCCGTTGACAGTTTAGAGCCTTAGTTTCTATGCAAACTGCAAACTATGTATAGTTTTATAGCCATACTGCATGTGTATACAGATAATATACTATATAGACTTTTATAAAATCCACTGATGTGCAGCGTTTGCTTAACCCTTGACAGTCAAAAGCAACAGCAGCACCAGCAGCAGCCAAAGCTAAAAGCAGCAAAATATTCTTTTAACTCATTCCACTTACGCATCAACGCACAAAGCAAGCAACCCAATGGGGCAAACATTTATCAATAAATTGGCAACAGCGTGCATGGTCATGCACACACACACACACCCACCCACACACACACAGACACACAGACACGTGAATACAAATACTTCACAACAGTAAAAAAATAAAAAAAAAAAAAAGTTTAACAAAAAAATTGCTTATTTTCAAAAAAAAAAAAATTAAAAATTGAAAATTGGAACAAAAATGAAGAGTCAACAGTCGTCGATGTCGATGTGCTACCAACAGCCGGCAGCGCCTCCTACTGTTGCAAATAAAAGGCATTCATGCCACGACAACGCCTAACGCGCGACAAACAAAAAAAAAGCCACCGCCAACAACAACAACAACAGCTGCGGCAGCATCACTAAAAACAACAAAAAACGACAATAATAACATAAAAGCATAAGCAAAAAAGTCAAAAATTGGCATACAAAAATGTGTGCCAAAAATCCAAAAACGAAAAATATTTTTTTATTTGGTTTTGTTAAAAAAAAAGTAAATAATACGCATTCAACTAGGTTCGGCAATGGTAGGCGGAGCCATTTTTTACAAAAAAAATTTTCACACACACACACACACACATTTGAGTAGTATATGTACTTCGCTTGTATAGTTTTAATGTCCGCCGCGCTACATCCGCCTGCCTCCTTGCCTTACGCCATCTTTGGCATCCCATTTTGGCGCGTATTTGCTTTTTTATTTTGCGCGTGGGGCGTGTTGTGCGAATGAGTCACGTTGCACTTTGCCAAAAAATAAAATTAACACAAAAACCATTTTCGCCATTGTTGTGTACCTAAGAAAAAAAAATAATAAAAGAAATATTTGAATCGGCTATCGATGAGAAGATGCCTACATTGGCGCTATGCATTTTTTTTTTATATCATTTTTTTTTTTTTTTTGAGTTGCTCTGAGCGAAACATTTTACTCTATTTGCTCATATGACACTTAATAAGCCTGCATATACATACTATGTATAACTATGTATACTTAATTTGGAACAGATATTTAGAAGAGACTAGACTAGCTATTCTTATAGTTGACTTCTAAGATCCTAAAGAGATGGGATCATTGATATTTTACACTGAAAGGCAAAAAAAAAAATACAATTCAAAACTTTATAGTAGAGGTTGTTCGTCTGCTCGAGTAAAAAAAAAATTGTATACTTAGCAATTTGGAGGCACCACTAAAATCTGGATTTAGGGACACAAAACTGATATTACTTTCACTTATAGAGCTATAGTATAACTCAGTAAACTACGAACCGATTTTTAATATACCCTGTACCCAAAGGTTAAAAGGGTTTATTAATTATATTTGCAAATGGAGAAGACTAGATAGACCCTATAAGGTATATATATTCTTGATCAGCATTGGAAGGGGAGTCAAGAAATAGCTATGTCTGCCGTATAAAAACGCCTATTTTACTATTAGGGGTAGAGCTTCCACATTTGAACGTCGTGTGCATTTGCAAACGGATTTTTCTTAGCCTATTTTTTTTCTTATTCTAGGAAGCCCAAATTTAGTATAAAATATGCCCATGATAGTCTCAATGAAATATACCAATATGGGTAGGACCAAAACAAATTTTAGAAATAGCCCCCATCCAAATTAACCCCATTTTTAAGTTTTTGTATGAATAATAAAAAGGATTGGACTTAACTTTAGGTACATATAGATTGGGTAAATGGTATCTTTCGTGGTTTTTTTTTCCTGCGAAAGTTTGCAACGCATTGAAGGAGACATCGGAGACCCCATAAAGTATATATATTATTGATCAGCTCGATGAGACGAATCGATTTAGCCATGTCCGTCTGTCTGTCTGTCTGTCTGTCTGTTGCGATGAGTGTTACTCGAAAAGTTTTAAAATTATTGACCTGAAATTTGAAACTTAAGCTTTTTGTGCTCCTAGTTAGTTTGTATGCCAGAACCAAGGTGCCACGCCCATTTTTAGATATAGCCCCCATACAAACTTACCACTTTTTTCGACTTTTTGTTTGAAAATAGTTATTATTTATAAATGCTTTTACTACAATATAGGGTAAAAACACTTCTAGTGGTATCCAATATCAAAAGAATTTTGCCACGCCCATTTTCCGATATAACCCCATACAAGCTTACCACTTTTTCGATTTTTTGTATTAAAATACGTATTATTTATGAATATATTTAATCCAAATACGGTAAGAACACTTTTATGTCGTCCAATGTCAAATCTAAGGCGCCACGCCCATTTTTTATGTATAGCTTCCATACAAACTTACCGCCCATTTTCAAGTTTTTATATGAAAACATTTACTATTTCTGAATGAATTCAATTAAATTTGGTAAAATCAATTCAATGTCCACCTAAGTGAACACTTTTCGATATGGTAAGGATCGGGTAAATATAACATAAAGACTCCATTCAAATTTGACCAAATCCATCGTGAAATTTAACCTAGTGAACATATAAACTATAAAAAGTGTTGTGTAACGGTATTTCAGCTTCGGTTCCACCGAAGCTAACGTTTTTTCTTGTTAAAACATGTTTTAGAAAGAAAAAATGTAGACCATTCGAAAAGTATTTGTAATATTATGACATTTCTGATCCTATCTATTTGTATTTTTAAGGCAAACGAATTTTTTTTTTTAGCTGTAATGATTTTTGGTTAGAGTTTCTCAATTTACAAGTAAAACGGATGTAAAATGGAACCAATTCGACAACATTTGAAGTAAAACAGCGTTTAAGAAAAATTTAATAACTTTGTCAATTATTGTCGGGTTTTTCTCATTAAACATTCGTTTTACTCGTACTTGTCCGTAATTTTTAAAATTGTATACTGTAGATGAACCTTTTAAATTAAATGCTGTAAGCAATCTCAATTTTCGTTTTTATACCCTCCTGAGGCATCGGACACCCCATAAAGTATTTATATATTATTGATCAGCTCGACGAGATTTAGCTATGACCGTCTGTCCGTCCGTCCGACTGTCTGTTTCAATGCGTTTTTTCTCGGAGATATTGACCTGAAATTTGAAACTTAAGCTTTTTTTTTGATCCTAGGCAGTTTGTCTGTCCGAACCAAGGTGCCACGCCCTTTTTGATATATCCCCCATAAACACTTACCGCTTTTTTTTTTAAATTTTTTTATATGAAAATAGTTATTATTTTTGAATCTTAGTACAGATTGAGTAAATACACTTTTAAAGCCATCCAATATCAAAAGCAAGATGCCCCATAGAAACGTAGCACCTATTTTTAAGTTTTTGTATGAAAATAGTTCTTATTAATGAATATATTCACTCCAATCTGGGTAAAATCCCTCCTACTGTCATCCTATGAATGTGCTACCGATACGACAATGATCGGGTCACAATAACTTACAGACCCCGTACAAACTCACTTTAAATTTTTTTTATTTTTTAAGAAAACGATTGTTTTACATATATGCGTATTTTTTGAGCCCCAACATTAGTTGTCCCTACCCAAGCCCTTTCCAAAATATATTCTACGTCACTGGTATTAGTACATAAACAAATTCGTACTAAGTTTCGTGTGGCGGGTTTTTGATCTTCGGTGCTGCCGAAGTTAACATTTATTCTTGTTTTTTGTCGCACTCTTAAGAGGGCTCTAAAACAGTTTCAGCAGAAAAGATGGATCGTCATTAGAACTGTGTGATTAATCGATTAATCAATGAACAATCGATTATTGATCGATTTGTTGAATAATCACTAATTGATTAATCAACAATCAATAATAAAGTAGTCGATAGAGGATAGAGGACCGCCTCGTCATTGATTGGCAAGCATGAAAAGAAAACATTTTTAAAGTGAGAAGCAAAAAAATAGTCTTTACTTATTAGCATTATTAATTCAAAAAAGATAATCAAATATAATAATATTTAAAACGTATATCAAACAAGGGGAAAAAACGTTAGCTTATGGGAGTTTCCATACGAAAAGATCAAAGTTGCAAGTCAAGTTTTTGATTTTGTTCAAAGTTGGTCAATTTGTAGTATTTGGGGGTAGTAATAGCTCAGTCAAGTATTTTTTAAAAATTTTCAAAATTTTAGGAATTCGTCACTTTTAATTTTTGGCCCTTTATTTTTTTCAAACTCTTGTAATTTAAAGAGTTTTTAACCGATTCCATGAAATTTATGGGGCGTGTAGAGAAAATTGTAAGGTTTTAAATAAATTTGAAGTGGATTTAAAAAAATTAAAAATTCATGTAGAAAAACAAAAAAAAAATTTTTTTAACCTTTTTTTTCTATGTGCTAATTCCTAATTTTTTATTTTCGTCACAATATAATGAAAGATTAGTATTTTACCTTTATTTTAATAAAAGATAGAAGACGTGCAGCGTAACACTCTTTTGACGATATCTCGAGAACTAAAAGACCCTCCATCGATTTTTTTATTAAAACAAAGGTAAAATAATAAACTTTCACTTCAAATTTATTTAAAACCTTACAATTTTCTCTACACGCCCTATAAATTTCATTGAAATCGGTTGAAAACTCTTTAAATTACAAGACTTTGAAAAAATAAAGGGCCAAAAATTAAAAGTGACGGAATTCCTAAAATTTTGAAAATTTTTTTAAAAATACTTTACTGAGCTATTACTACCCCCCAAATACTACAAATTGACCAACTTTGAACAAAATCAAAAACTTGACTTGCAACTTTGATCTTTTTCGTATGGAAACTCCCTTATGTTTAAAATTTCAGTTCAATATCTTTAAAACTAAGCGAATGAATCGCATAGCAACAAACAGACGGACAGACAGACGGACATGGCTAGATCGATTCGTCTCATCGAGCTGATCTAGAATATACAGTGTTTTCATCTGATAAGTACCACAAATGATTGCAAGCTTTTTTAAGTATTGCAGTTGACGTTTCGTGTATTGCATGCATATTCTTTGATATCATGACCAAAAGCTTCGGCAAATGCAGAAATCAAATGCATTGCTGCATTATTAGTGATCTTCCATTTATCTAGAGATGATAGTACCCGTGGGGTGAAGAAATTTTTCCTGCGTCTTTTTTTACTGTGGATGATTTTACTTCTTCATTTAAAATTTCTGTTTCCTCTAAAATTGGCGTTGGTGAATCACTGTCAGTATCGCTCTCGCCTTCAGCCGATGATATTAATCCTGCGTTAACAAACGCTTTAACTTTACAATAATAATAAAACAACATGCTTCTTACCTTTGGAGTTGGACGCTTCGAGTGAAGCTATGCGTTCACTCTCCCTTCGCTTCCGGGACTGCTCCTCTAATTCACGTTCTGCCTTCCGTTTCTCTCTTTTCGCTAATACTGCATCTGATCCACCTAAATGTCCTGGGCGTCCATCCATCCATTTTGTCCTCTTCAATGGACATCATTGTCAGGGCATCCTGGTGTGCAATGTCAAACAGATTTTTCAAGTTTTCAACAAACGCCTTTTCTGTTGCTCTGAAAGCCTCTCCTGTTTTATTTTTATTCTTCCGGAGATTTTTCCATTCGTTGAATAATTTTTCAAGATTTGCAACGCAATGGTATTCTTGACGAATAGGAATTCGCGCTTTTGCCCAAAACACTGATACTTCTTTTTATTGTTAGAACTGCACTTTCACGTACGGTTAATTGCACTTTTTGATGATTATAAAAAAGACACACAGTACTTGTTTCATTGATGGTAGTTTAGATCCTAAAATTTGAGGATAATCATGTCCCAGTAAAAAAATGTTGTCACTTGATCGTAAATTAGCCATATTTATTTAAATCGCATCAGAAATAACTCCGACAAACATTTGTTTCATTACGAAAATTACAACTTTATATAAACAAAAATATTCAAAAACCGGCACAAATTGAATATAGTTTCAGATGAACAAAGAATGTTTCTTAATTACTATTGTTACGAAAAAGTCTGCAAACGTCATCGCAGCATACATCGTGAGCTGCTGTTCTGCTAATATCATATGCACTTCATTATCATCAAACCTTGCAAATATCATACGCACACCTAATCTATTTACTAACACATTAATTTGCATTAAGCAACACTAACAGCTGATTCTATTTTAGCAAATGTATAAATACGTGTGCAATATTGTATTTCATCCTCTTTACATTGACTTTGACATTGAGGTACGTTGTGCACTAAAGTTTTTAAAATCGCCGCCAACACCCCACCATTATAATTCACTAATAAATAAATAATTAAGCACTTAGTTTAAACCTTAATTGTTTGGATTGGGGTAGGCGATTGGTTTAAAAGGTAGTGCCAGTAAAAATAGTTTTTACAACTATATATTACCATTAGTAATTCACGGCGCACGACTAAAAGTAAGTATCCGCGATATGCGAAAACTAATTCAGCAGACCGACCTGGCGAATGAATATATGTGTCAAAATGAAGGTCCTTGCATAATATATATCCCGAATCCCGAATGATAAGGACATAGTATATTTAGTAAAGAAACTAAAAAAAATGTGTAGACTTGTTTCACCACAATGAAATTAATTATTTTATTTTCTTTTAAAATCGAAAATTTAATCAAATAAGAATATTTCCATGAGAAAATTCACAAATAGGACTTCTGGATCAAGTCGCTACCTCTAAATGTCATCAGTTTGAGTTGATGCTTTACATTTATTTTTTTTACACCAAAACGAACATTTTTAGACCCTGAGACTTTTGGTAGAGGCATTTTATCAACATATAGCTACATATATTTTATGATTTATTATACATATGATAGATATATTTATATTTGGGATGCCTCCTTCAATGCGTCACAAACTTTTGGACAAACTGAATATACCCGTTTACACTATGTGTAACGGGTATAAAAAATATTTTGTGATAATCATGATTAATCAGCAACAATAAATTTTTTTTATCAACATGAACAATCGATTATTTTCAACAATCGCACAGCTCTAACCGCAAAGGCTAGATTGACTAAATTTTCGATGCGGATCAGTTATATAAAGAACATTTTCTGCTAGGCATTATTAATACTTATAATATAGATTCTCCACAACAACGTTGTTAGTGCTGTTGTTAACTTTTTCCTTTTGTCGATTATGAGATTAAAAGTGAAACTTGCTTAAACTGTTAAAGACACGTTTTCAACATTGGCCTTTTTTATAAAAATTTGAGACTTTCAAACAGAATAATGTCTAAAAACAGTTGGGCTCGGTGCACTAGTTAAACTTTAAATCGGAATACAAACACATAAATTCATCTTTTTTTTTTTTTGGAGTAGACATAACAAAGCTTTAAACATTTGATCGATAAAAATCAAGTTCAATGGCACTTGTTCAATAGCTTGGAAAAATATTGTAGAAATATTTTTATATAAATTTATTTATATAAAAATAAAAAAAGTCTGTATATGGTGCAATGCACATTCTTTTTTATACAAAAGCGTTCTAGCAATTTCACTTTCAGTAAACGCCGCCAGAAATGTTATAAAAAAAAATTCGTATGTAAAAAAACTTTGGATTTTGTACAACAAATACGCACACACAAACACACATAAAAAATATTAAATAAAAAAAAGAAGTGCAACAGGCCAAACGGAAATGCTTTAAAACGCATTTCAAACGCATCAACAGTTATAAACGACAAAGATAGAAGATACCATAAAGGAAATAGCAATATGGAGTATAGTGGTGTGAATAGATAGGCAGTCAAAATGCAGTTTTGCAAAGAATGCATTTATGTGTGTGAGTGTCTGTGTTAGTGAGTGTCTGTGTCAATGGCGCCATTGCTGATTGTTTTGGTCAACTTTGGGTGCAAACAGTGCGTATGAGTAATGATTGCAGCAGTTTGATGATGCACGCGACAAACAAAAATCTCTATTTGCGTATCTTATGTGTGTATGTGTGTCTATGCGTTTGTGTGTATTGACATGAATTACATTCCAATTGACCAATTTTTAACGCCAACTATAACAACAACAACAACAAAATAACAACAACAAAAACGAGCTATGTCGCCTGCGTTTATGCAACATGAATCATCACAGCGAAATCAATGGTGATTTGTAATTGTTATTGTTGTTGCTACGTTTGCTGCTGTTGCTATTGTTGCAAAACATGCCAAAAACATGCGGCTGTGCTTTTGTAATAAATACTCAAAAACAACGTAATCTGTATAGCATGCTTTTTGGGCGCATAAGCAAGCACCTGTTTGTTTAGTCTGTCTGTCTGTCTGTTACTCCTAACATAATATTTTGGCTTTTACCCATAAATTTTTGTATAAATTTATTTTGACACAATCTCTGTGCAATATGATACGCTTTAACGCATACACATTTTTTTACTGCATACACTTAGGCGCAACAGTTAGTTTAAAGCGCATTCAGTTGTGGGGTAATTGATGTTGCCAATTTTTAAAGTGTTACAAGTTTTGGCAAATCACATACATATGTACAAACATTGAAACAAAGACAAGTCCTTGACCCATTTATAAACACTCATATACACACACACACACACACACAACCGTGGTAAGCGTAGAGAAATCCTCAAAAAGTGCCATTTTTTCTTTGCCGTCTGCCAAAGCACAGACACTTCTAGTTGACCTTCATAGCAATAGCAAAGTAAAACGAGTAACGAGACGAGACGACAGTAAGAGGCAGCACGGAGCACTGTACAGGATATTCCGTGTCTCAGTGTATATGCGAATCTCGAGTAGAAAATATATTGCATACTTTTGGGGGTGAAGTTTTATTGCCAAGCAAGCAAGCAAGTAAGCGAACAAGCAAAGCGATGACAAGAAGATTGGAGAAAAATTTTCTGTGAGTGAGTTAAGTGGGTGCACAATTTCCGGCAGAACGCTTGGCCTTCAATGAAAAGTAAAATTCACACCAAGACCAATGACTAAAAGGACAGACTGATGTATACAAAGAAATACACACACACACACACAAACTTATACATATGAATTCGTACAAATACAAATAAACGAAGCAAGCAACCGAGTATCTGTGTATGTCTAAAAATGTTCCGATTTCTAAAACTCGCACTCGAACACAAAACCATAAAAATAATCCAAAAAAAGGAGAAAAAATTGCAGTAAGAAAAACGGAAAAGAAAAAGAACAAAAAAAAAAAAAAAAACGAAAAAATAGGAAAAACCCATAGCAGTCTGCTGCAAATAGTACACACACACAACATATACACAAACAAGCAAAGAACTCAGTTGAGCTACGAATTTCATATCCTCAACTTGTTAAAGCAAAGTCAGCCAAAGACTGTAACAGCAGACAACTGGGCACGCCTGTTGCCATAGCTTGTTGACTCGACTAACTCGAGTCTAGTACGTACGTAGTTATAGAAGTCATTGCACCGCACGCCCTTAAAAATATGCTACGATATTTTTCTGTTTTTTTTCTTTTTTTTTTTTTTTTTTTTGGTAAAAGTCCTTGAAAAAATTTCCGACACACAAAGACCGAAGGACAGGCAGACTTACAGATTGAGGTATAAGTACAAACAAAGAAATAAAAATATAAAAGCGTTAGAAGCAGCAAAGCTCTAACTCTAGCCACATTTTAGAGAAAGTAAAATCTTTTCGTTCGTTACTGAACTGTTGTGCAGAAATGCTTATCAATTGAATAACCATCGCCATCGAATTGTGCTTGTAAACGTTTTGTAACACTTTAAAGTCTGTATTTGGGTTTTCTTTTTTTATATGAAAAACTTAAAAATAGAGTTGATGGGTTTAAGTGCACAGTTTAACATTTGCCAAAAGTACATTGATTGCTTTTAGTGTGAACTTGCTTTGATAAATAAATAAACAGATAGGAGAATGTTTAAGAATAAGTCCGTCTGTCCGCACATATGTCCGTCTGTCCGCATAAATATCCGTCTGTCCGCAAATTTAAATCAAATTTAAAGCTTTAAAACAAAAACAAAAAAAAATCAAATGACCTTCAATTGACCATATAGTGTAATACCTCGCCTTCATTGTCCATCCGAAACGGCATTTAGTCATTCGTCATTGACCAATATTTCGCACATGCAGCATGCGTGCAAAATGCGTAGAGATTGTTGCAACAAGCATTCAAAATGCAATGCAAGAAGTTTGAGTTGTGCAATGCAATGCAACGCAACTTGCGTACATACAGTATACACACTTGCATATCCTGTACGAATGTCCTGTGCTGTGTATCCTTCGGGTTATAACGCAGTTGCTTAGCTGCGCTTTTCAACACTCTTTATGCGCTTTTAGTGCGAAAATCTGTGTCTGTGGCATGTATCTGTTGCAGCAAGCATGCATTGCGTATGCTAAATGCTGCATCGATGTGAGATGAGATGAAATGTGAGTGTTTATTTTGTACTGCAACTGTTTAAATATCCTTTTTGGCCAGTTGCCATTGCATCACACCATCACACCACGCTTTAGCGTACATTTCAATGCCATTTGTTTAACTGACTGTTGTGTGTTTGCCAACAGATTTCGATTCATTCGTTCAATCTTTTATGCTTTTATAGCATTTTATTTGGTGCAATGCAATGCAATGCAATACAATAATGTGAATAGCGTGAAAATGCTCGTAGAGCAGTATTTGTCATTTAGCTATATGGGCATCATATCGGCAACGACTATTATGATACTTGAAAACTTTTCTAAATGAAACCTACATTCTTTTTTTTTTTTTTTTTGTACTTAAAGTGCTTCTTTACATACACGTACACCTGTCTCCTGCATGCAAGTTAAACCACTTAACGTAAAAGCCAACAATCGAACAAAATTTGACTAAACCACAACAAAAAAAAAAAAATCATAAAAATAACAGAGAAAGACATAAAATGTTGCTGCCACATAAATGAAAAAATGCATCTAAAACTACACTAATACATGCAACACATGCAAAACACACATAACAAATTCGCAAACGCATCCCTCTCCTAAATCCTGATTTTCTAAGCCACATTTTACCGCCCCCTCAAATCGAAGTCGCCTAAAACGCACCAATCGCATTGCGTCGCCCGTTCGCAGCATCACCGCCCAATCGCGAAAAGCTTTGTGGAAAACATATACTAAACACAAGCAAGTAAAGAAAAAAACAACAACAAAAAAAAAAAAAAAAATAAACCAAAAGAAAAAGAAAAGCGCGGAAAATGAGCAGAAAAACTCATCGACGATGTTGCATTGCAGGAAAAACGTGCCACTAATGAGAAAAATGCTTACGCCGCTGCTCTCGCTAATCAGTTTCGTATTTTGAGGGTAGTTGTTGTTTGGTTTTTTGAGGGTTGGGCAATGCGATTTGTTGCAAAGGGGAAAAGTTTGTCGTTCGCATAGAAAAATAGAAAATAAAACAGCGCAAAATTTGTTCTGAATGCAAAATGTGTGATTGACTGACTGACTGAGTGACTAACAACGTCAATACCAGTATTTGCAAAAATTGATAAAAGCCTTAATTGAATTTTATTTGAGAAAGAGACGTAACTTAAGTATGAGTCTAATAAAAGTTAAACAATAGCGCTTTAAAATTATATGATATCAGTTGGGAGTGTCTTAGCTTAATAGGATGACTCAAAGTTATCAGGAAATTTATTTTTTTCTATTTGTTCTAATTTTATATGTCACAGACGCAGCCGATGAAAATGTGACAGGTCTGACTTAGAGATGGGCGATGGATGATAAAAATGTTGTCCCGATCCCGCCTGTCCCAAAGAGTTTCAAATTATCCCACGGCTAACGAATCCATCCCGAATTTTTAACATATTTATTTTATTCTTTTTTATTTCTTGGATTTGTAACCAGCAAGTAAATAGTTAAAATAAAGTTTTATATTTTTTAAAATGTATTTTAACCATCGTTCCTATTCATAAACAAAGTTTTGAAGTTGGCACATGGAGCATTTGCTTAGCAAGTTTTTGAAGTAGTGGAACTGAGTTGCACTCTTGCCAAAATGATTAGATTAGTACCTACTATTTTCTATTTGTATCATTTTATACATTTTAGTTTATTTGTGCAGATATATCGTTTTTTTTTTTTTTTTTTTTTTTGGATTCCGACGTATTGACTGCAAAATCGGAAAATTGGCACCATAAACAAAACACTATTATATGGTTTCTTTTATGGAGTCTTTGATAATTGGCTTATGTGTCACAGCCTCATTTTCTAACATTACGCGAACAGGTAAGAATGTGGGAAACTAAGTTACACTTTCATTCACGCACATTTAAAACACATACACATATGTATCAAAAAAATAGTTTCCTTTTAAATTCCGAGAGCAAATTTGGATGCCGATTGAAATTTCAAGATAGTTGAGATATCCCAAAGATTCCCGTCAGTTGTCCATCTTTAATCTAACTCTTCAAAGACCCAGTTGGTTCTTTGTCATTAGGTCTTTGGCAGGCTAAGCAATCATCCCTACGATTGTATTTAAAACTATTACACATTTAGTCATTCTGAAGTAAGCGTAAACTCCTGTGAACAGATCGATGAAAATAGTTCGCATATTTTATGCTAATATCCGGCTCTGGTCAGAATCAAGTTTATACCACCTTTGTTTTTAGGAAGCAAAAACGATTTTTAGAAACTGTATGTGCTCTTCTCTCCTTTTGATGAAAACCCTTCATGTTCACACTTTGCGCTATATACACATATGTTATATAGCTTGAATTTGTGGAGCATTCACTCCATGCTCCAGTAATCCAAAAAATTGAGATTTACTTTTAAAATGGCAAGTTTTGGTGCTCCGGCAATAGCCAAATATTTCCGATATCAAATCGGCTGGGGTGTGTTTGAAAAAAATTAAAATTTATAAATAAAAAATTAATAAAAATATCAAAAAAAAAAAATAAATATAAATAAATACTTTTATTTTTTCTCCTCGAAAAAACTAAAAATCAATCCTTAAAAAAATTTATATTTTTTAAAAAAAAATAAAAAAAAAAAATAAAATTGTCTTATTATAAATAATTTTTTTTTTTAGTTCGATTCAGTGAAATGAAAAGTATATTTCCGATGAAAAAGATTAAATAATCTATCCAAAGCAACAACAATTTGCGATTTGCTTAGACCAATAACCTTTTAATTTATTACCGATAGCTGTTTTAGTCGTAAATACTGCTAAGAAACGTATTGGAAATGAATCATAACTCTTTTTGTCGGCCCAGCGTTACTAATGACTGACTGGTGACATGTCGTCGGTTGTGTTACTATTGAAGACTTTCATTAAGCCAAAGTTTTAGGAAATTAATGATTGAGATTGCTATTATAAAATTAAAAACATTTCATTTTTTTTATTTTAAACTAAAAAACTTTAAAGTACATAAAAATTTTGTACACACAGAAACCGTCTTTGAAAACATGTAATGCATGAAGTCATGCAAGATTTGTCGTCCAAGAAGTCTTGCAAGACATGTCTTCCAAGATAACTGATACACTTGCATGAAAATGTCATCAAAGACTCGTCGGAAGCACGAATAATTTGAAATCATACGAAATTACTAAATCTTTAATCGTGAGTAATCGCTTAATTTTGTGATTTACAATTTCTTTTTCAATAAAATTAGCGATTTGAAAAGTAAATCGCAAAAATTTTGCGTTTTTGATTACTGTAGCATGGGTGACAGTCACTACGACAGTCTTAAAAACGACTCATGATCTATGTTTCAAATTTACTTGAAATGATATCTGATTACAATGATAGCTATAATGATAATTTATTACAAAACAAGTTTTACTAATTTATTGAGAAAAGATTTCCAAATTACCAAAAACACTTTTCAATAACACTTTGCAGATATATTTATTGCAGCTGTGCATAAGTTTTTGTTGTTTTTTTTTCTTAAAAGCGTTTGCTAAAGCACAATTTACTGTCACAATTTGGGTGGCATGAATGCTGCCGCTCTTGAAAAAAAAACGCTGGCAGGCGACTACGACGCGCATTTTGTAAACGCCAAAGATAGACATGGAAAAGAGCTACAAAATCAACAGCAAAAGTGAGCAAAACGCTTTCCACAGAAACGTTAACAAGCAAAGCTGAAATCGGTGAAGCGCAAAGGTGCAATGCCGATAGCAGAGCGGACATTCGGAATCATCGACGACGCAGTAGTTGATCTATATATCGCATAGAAGTGTGTGGACTGTTAACATAGTGAAAATTACGAGTGTTTAGAAAAAAAAGAAAAGAAAAGAAAAAGAAGAAGAAGTTGATATCTATGTATATATGAACATATCGTACATACGACGTCGACAACCACAACGACGACGACGACGACACTTGAGCAAATATATTGTATCTACAAGATACTCAACACTCTTATACAATTCACTCGTTAACTGTCGTCTCTGTCTGACAGATTGGCATACAGACGCAATGACTATTTGACTGTCTGTATGTCTGTGTGTATGGAATATCGGATTGTAATGGCATAAGTAAAAGAAGTGAGCAGGAGGACAGAGCATTGCGCATTGGACTTGACTTGTATGCAGAAAAGCAGACCGTGAATTCCTAATCTTGTTCGCTGAATTCGTAATCTCATTAAATTTACATATTAATCAAGGGATTTTAATTACTCTTACACCGCAGTCAAACAGACGAAGAAGTCGACGAGGACGAGGACGACTACGTCGACGCGAGACGACGATGATTTTAAAGTGTGCAGATGCAGAGACGCTACTCCGGTTTTCTCATCCTAATAGCGTTTTGGTCTCCTTGTCAAGTCAAGCATAAGCAGCGGTCGCAAGCAGTTGACTTGGTCTGAATTGGTTTTATTTAGTGTGGTTTAGTGTGGGGCTGTTCTATGGTGTGCTGTGCTGGTTGCCTTTGCTAAGTTTACTGTGCGGGCTTGTTAATTTTACAGAACTTACGCTTATGTTGCTACACTTAACACAGTATGTACCCATTTTCAAATCCTAAAAGACCCACAGCATATGCAACACATACTTATCTACTTATTTATATTGTGTGTGTGTGTGTGTGTGTGTGTATATATTTATGTACATATATCTACATCAGTTTTCTACGTCTTTGGACGTCTTATGTAGTCGTCGTCGTCGTTGTCGTCGTCGCATTTTTGTCGTTGTGGCGTGTGGACCTCATAATTTAATTGGACTTTGTGTGGCGCGCAAAACGAAGATGTTTATACTAAGTTTGGGTGATGAAGCAAATAGCGCCTGGAGTGTACATTTCATGTCTGTGTGTGTGTGTGCGTGTGTTTGTGTATTTGTAAGTTTGTAGATTTTTGTGCACCGGATTACACGAATTTGCGTGTCAGGCGTCAATGTAAAATCGCAATAAATGAAACTAAATTACAAACTAAAATGCAAAATGAGTTTGAGCATATTTCGATTCATGTGTAACTGGCAAATGGTGCAATGGCAAAAAAGAAGAAGTAGCTGAAGATGTACTTAGATGATGTTGCATATCTTATTTTTTTGATTCAAGGAATTTTCGTTATAAACAAAGATGCTGCTTATTGTTAGTAACAATGTGTAAATTACTCTAATGAGTTAAATGCTCTGGCGTACAATATATAATAACTTCTTTACTATAGTAATCCAACCAATCTTATGTTAAGGCGTCTTAGCCTAGGGGCCTGATTTGAGGAACCAGTAGAATTTAAAAAAATTAAGCAGAGTGCAGAAATCAGCCTGCATAGGAGTTACGGGGCAATATGAATTTGTTCCTCGGAAGCTTTTAACGCAATGCTTAATGACATTGAGAAAAGCGCATTTGCATCTGAGAGAATCAAGCCTTTTTGGAAGCTTCAACTGGGTATGGACACAGGATTGACAACTGACTTTCTATCCATAACTCCCGATTTTAAAAATACTTTAAGATTTATACCTATTTGGCAAAACTGGAAAGCTGATCTGCTGGAATGTAATGCGGATTTGTCAATTTACACCGTTGGTTCAAAGAGGGTCGGCGGTGTGGGTTCTGGAGCATAATTTACCTGGGTGTTGGAAAATCGTTTCGACTTCCGGGTGTCTGCAGTGTCCTCCATGTGGAGGTTCATGCTATACTTGTAGCTTGTGAGTTGCTCGTAGAAATGAATGTCCGCGTCTGTTCGGTGTTGTTTTTTTGGGCAGCCAATCTGTGGTAAAGGCTCTAGACAACCAACGAAACTCTATTATTCTCTCGTGGGTTCTGGGGCACTGCGATGTCCCTGTTATTTAACACACAGACCTATTTGAACGAGGGTAGCAGGCCACTATCAACTGGCCCAGGTAGAGATTCTATCAGAAAGCAACCTACTTGAGCGCCAGAATGCGCTGATACTGCAAATATGGTTATGGTGCCTTGTAGTCGTTCATATTAGACAGACATGCCAAATTTCAGTGCGATAGTTCCCTTAGTTTTGTTTTGACATCTGATTTTTGTTGACGTGTTTCCCAGCATGTTGAGTTTTGAAAGACAAAATGGCGAAGGAAACAAAAAATTAGTTCTGAGCACACACAGCATATATTGGGCGAAATTCTGCATATGAAAAAAGTTATCCTCCCGCTGGGTGTCGCGCATGCTCACTCCGGACCAAAAACACAAACGCGAGAGCACTTCGAAAGAGTATTTGGACTTGCTCATGCGGAATCGGAATGACTTTTGGTAACTGTTGATGAAACCTGGATCCACTTTTACACACCAGAAAACATTGCCCGGCAATAGCCTGAAGCACGAGTGCTCCAAAGCGGACGAAGGAGGCTTGATGAGGGAAAGGTTATGGCGTCAGTTTTCTTGGAATATCATGGCATACTCTTCGTGGACTACCTCGACAAAGGAAAACTTATCTACAGCAGCGAGTATTACTAAACATTGTTGTAGCGATTGAAGGCCTGAAAATTCGCTGCATAACGGCCTCACATGAAGCGAAAAGAAATTTGGTTTTAGCAAGACATTGCGGCAGCGCACAACAGCATTGCAACCACGGCTAAAATCATTGATATAAGTCGCTGGTACTATTATATCTTCCCAAAACTCAAAAGACGGCTCATCAATAAAAAAAATAAGCAGACCTTACGGAAAATTACTTTTGGACGAGATCAAGATGTTGGAAAATCGATGGAATATTGTGTATCGAGCTAAACAAATTTTGTCATTCCCAAGGAGGTTACTGTTTACCCCACGTAGTACCTGTCTATGCGTTGCTTATTCTTTTTTCCTGCCTGATTTACTTGAAAATTTATTAATTTATCAAATTTGTTTTGATTTTTGTCCAAAATATCTTGCACACACGGCACTGTGAGCACACTATGGCAAAATGGAAATTTAACTATTTAAGATGTGTAATCAATGGACTGAAGTGTATACCAATAATATTGTTTCTCTAAACTAAGTATACAACATATTGTCATTGATGAAATTTTATAAAAATCAAAATCAAAACTAAGACCTAGGTCCAAAAGGTTATTTTATATAGTGCAACATATTTCTTACGTTAATTTTACAATAATGCACAATTGCAAAAGCTTTGTGAATAACCTAAATACGACCTTGAGTACTCTATATTTAAATAATATAACGTATAGTTTCCAAATGTTCTAAGGTATATTAACATCTACTCAACGTGTACATGCAAAACAAAAAATCTTACACCCGCACCAAAACTTCCACCAAACCACAAACACATTGTATATATTTTGACTATTACGATTTTTAAAAAGGCATACATTAACAATTCATTAGCAACATTTATACTGCAGCTTCCATTACAGATCATTCTAATGTACACACTCGTACGTTCGTACCATTCCCCCATTTGAACGATCGTTTCGTTCAAGTTGCATGGCCCACTTCCTTATTGCTGCACGCACAGGCCAGGCCAGGCACAATTATCAACGGTCAGACAATGGACTTAGGACATTCAGCGCACCTTCAACGCCATTTAGTGAAGTAAGCAGTGTGTGGTTTGTTTTTGTACACTTCACAGATATTGTTTATAGTAGTATTGTAGTTTTACTGCAGAGCTAGCAGCATACAAAAGAATTATTATTCTTAAAAGGCTGACCTAAACGTATCGATCTTGGAATATCCATATGTGCCTTTTTTTTAACCTTTACTTCGGGCATATTAATTTAGGTCATATTTTGTTACTTTAGAAGGCTATTATAAAAGAAAAAGTATTAAAGCTTTTGTTCTACCAAAGTAAACATTTTTCTTTGTTTTTTATTTGTATTTAAGCGATTAGAAAGCCCGAAACAGAGACGATACACACATTTAGAAAGAAAGAAAGAAAAGCTACATGCTGCACTCAAGTGAATTGCAAATTATGTGTCTTAAATTGAAGTTTTACGATGTTAGCTCAAGTTCGTCTTGAATAGATGCAGCATAGATAGATGCATACATATATGGAGCAGCAACTTCTAAATAGCATAAATAGTCTTTGAAATAATTTTGTTGTTGTTGCGGTTTTTGTTGCATGCAAAATGTTAAGCCACTTTGTTGCTACCTAACATCTTTTAGATTCCGCTTTTTACATCTCCGCTGTGCCGCTGTGTGTTGCTCAATTCATGATCCTCTACAAGTTTCTGTTTTACCTTCTTCAGCTGTTGCTGTTACTGCTGCTGCGAATCATTTGCCTCATGTGTCTTGTTTGGTCTGTTTGCAGCATTTACTTTACTGCTTCATCTGCTGCTGCTGACGCGGACGCAGTTGCTCCGGCTGCACCGACTGCTGCTGTTATTGCTGTTGCCTACTTTAGTGTTTGTTTGAGTGTTGTATTTCATGTTCGTTGTCTTCTGCTTGTTGTTTGTGTTGTTTATGCGATGCAGGATATGATAATAATTACACCTTCTGCTGTTGTTGGCTTTGCTATCTTTTGCTCTCTCTTTCTCTCTCTCTCTCTCTCTCTCTCTTTTGTTTCTCTCGTTTGCTTTATCACAAACCTCGCTCGACTATTTATGCCTCATGTTGCATTTGCAATTCGACACAAAATGCGCGATCTTCGTGCACCATTCATAAAGCGATTAAAAATTGATCTCATTATAATTATATTTATAATTTATGAAGCCAAAAGTGTTTCTTCAACATCGTTGTCGTCTCTTCGCATACGTATCAAGTTTTTATGTTGCTTCTGCTAAATTCATTCATTTTATTTCAAAAGTATTCATTATGAACGCCATAAATTTTTTCCAGTTTATTTATTTTTATTTATTTGTATAAAAATTTGTATTTTTTTTTTTATTATAACCATCCTTCCTTTTCATATTTTATTGCTAAGCGTTGACTTTTTTTTAAAACGAGGTGCTTGAAGCGCAGAAAACTGTCGTCTTCAACTTAAAAAGTTTGAACTCTTTTCATATTACTATAGTTGAGCAGTCTTTTAAATTTGATGTGAACCACTTTTATTGAAAATATTTATTTGAAGACCCTTAGATACATACTATATGTATCTATTCCTATTTAAGATTGTAAAAAATGTACTCAAAAAATTAATTCATTAAAAGCATCTGCACTCCTGTTACAAAAACACTCAAACAAATCTCAAAGAACGTAAAAACGTTAAAGAACAAGTTTTAGGTAAATCAAAAAAAATTTTTAATATATCAAATTAAGCGACAATGAATCACTTAAGACAAATGCTGCAGATTTGAGACATATTTCGAGCGACGTAAATGTAGAAGAAGAGCAAGATTAAATTGACTTGTCGCGTTGTGCGTATTGAGAACCTAAGTAAATATATGAATAATTTGTGCAATATGCCACTTTTGATTTGATGCGATACATACACCTACTCATCAAAAAAAAGCTGTGCGCCTGTTCCAAAAGCACTCAAAACTGCAAAAAAAAACTCGTGTAGTTAGTAATAAAACAAAAAGTTGATTTTTCAACAAAAACTTTAAAAATGTGGTATATTTTGTATGGGGGCTCTACCTAAAATATTGTTGATCCTATAAATTGGGATATTTCATTGAGTCTATCATAAACATAATTTATACCAAATTAAGACTTCCCTAGAATGATAAACAATGGCGTTTTTATACAAAAAAATCAATATTTTGTAGATTTGTGTGGGGGTACCCTTAAAAAGGGAATTAAAGAAGCTGGCCTAGCCCTTCAATGTTGATCAAGAATATATGTACTTTGTAGGGTCTATCATGTTCCGTTCTACCTGTGACATATATTTGCACAAACTGAATATACCCTCCCCCCCTGGGTGCAGGGAAAAAAAATAAAAAAAAAAAAATAAAAACAGTTTGCATCAGCCCAGGACACAACAGGAAGGACCATTTACTTAGGTAGGACCAAAGCTTAAATAGATAGTATTTCCTAAAGGAGTTGGGTAGGGCTCAAGATCCGATACAACCCACCATGTTAGGGCTCATATATAGAAGAAAATGAGTCAAATTTTATCCTAAAAACAGATTTGTATAACATAATTTTCAAGCGAAAATCAAATAATGGAAGGGCGATATTGGCCCGATCCGTATCATATTGGTAGTGTATAAATAGGATGACACTAGAATTGGTTTAACCGTCTTTGGAGTGAATATATACTATATAATAACAATTTTTATACAAAAACTCGAATATGAGTGGTCGGTTTGTATGGCGCTTTATCAGAAAATGGGCGTGGGACCATGGTTCTGACATACATACAAACATTAGGACCAAAAAAGCAGAAATATTTAATTTGTTCACTTAAAAACTGGAAATTATGAGGTAGATTTGTATGGGTGCTATGCCTAAAAATAGACAGACAGCGGACATGTCGTGTCATCGTGCTGATCAAGAACATATATTCTTTAGTTCATACGATATTTCTTTTGTCTACATAAAATGACAATATGATTATTATAAAAAAATAATCTATACTAATATTATAAAGAGGAAATGTTTGTTTGTTCGTTTGAAATGAATAGGCTCCAAAACTACTGGACCAATTAAAAAAATTCTTTCACCGTTGGCAAGCTACACTATTCCCGAGTGACATAGGGTATGTTATTTTTGAAAATTTTGACCCAGGGCCTATTGGGGGCCTTGAAACTGGAAAAGCCAAATATTTGGATCAAAAAGACGTTAAAAAATTTTTTTTATTTTTGGGTTTTTTTTAGAATTCAGGTGAGCAACAAGACGGAATTTAGGAAAATTTTGACCCGGGGCCTAATGGGGGCCTTGAAACCGGAAAAACCATATCTTTGGAATGAATAGAGGTAGAGACTTGAAACAGGTCTCATTTGAAAGATGGTTAAAAAACCATTTTTGGCGTTCAAGGTGTTCAAGGGATTTCCGGAATTTGGACTTGGGACCCATACGTGGACCCAATATAGATTTTTTTACCAATTTTTTTATTACAGGGGAGCACTTAGACGGGGATTTTAGAAAATTTTGACCCGGGGCCTAACGGGAGCCTTGAAAAAAAAGTCATATCTTTGGATTGCATAGACGTAGAGACTTGAAACTGGGCGCATTTGTCGTGCTTAGCGATTTTTTGAACCGTGAAACTACTCAAAATAACAAAGTATTTTAATATATTAACTAAGTGCTAATACCCTACATACGAAAGTGATTAGTCTTTTATAGTGTATTTTTTTTTTTTGTATATATGAGAAATCGGTACTTATCGAATGTATTTTGAGTATGTACTTGTCTTAACGCATCCCTACCTATAGCATTATATATTTTCAAACAGTTTTGGCTCTTGTCTTTTTTATATGTCCATCTGACCTTAAAAATTATTACTACATTTCAAATATAAATTCTCCTAAAAGACAAAAATCTTTTTAAACATAAAAAACATTTTCACAAATAACTCCAAAAGGGCCAAGTACCGTTTAAGATAAATTTTTATGGGAATTTATGAAAGAAACGCAAAAGAAAAACATTTTTAAATAAAATAAAAGCTTGCTCCAGACAAGTACGACACAAATTTAAAAAATTTTACGCGCATAAAAATTTGTTATTATTGAATTTTTATGTTGAAGCAACAATAACAACAACACTAAGTCAAGCTATTCAGAGGGCTGCACAAACAAATACACCAGTTGGCGTTGCTTAAAGGCGACAAAAGTGCAGCCAACATAGAAAAGTGGTGTGGCATGTGGAACGCATGCGTGCAGCTGCGACTGCGCTTTCACATATCGCTACACTGCACTGCACTGCACTGCGCTGCTCATTACATTTGTGTAAATTTTTGCTGCAGAAATGGGCGAGGATGGGCTGCTGTTGTGATTTTACCTTTTGCTATCCAGACGACGACTTGCATCGTGGTAATTTTGTAATATCGTAAAGTATTTTTTAATTGATCGCTCCTCCCTGTTGGGTCGGTCGGATGGTCGGTTCTTGTACTATTCATTTGGTTTGTAGTCTCATGCGGCTCATTTAACTTGAATATTGCTGAATTGTTGGAACGGATCCACGATGACGCCCGACGCACGACGCCTCTTTCTTATTATTCCTCTTCTTTAAGTCGTCTCTCGTCGTACGTACCTGAACGCTTTATGATGTGGCAAGAAATTATGTTTGAATTTTCATTTTGTAGGAATTTTTATATTAATATTATTATTAATAATAAGCGCTAAGAAAACCAGTTTTCATTGCTTCGACTTAGTAGACGCCTGATAGCAGCTTTCAAGGTACTAGCTGCTGCTTTATATATTTATTATGTTGTAAAGCCTTTAGGAACTTATGGAAATCTCTTGTTGATCGCTTTGCTGTTTATATTTTTAAATGAGTTAGATTGTCTAGATTTATTCGACTAATTGTAAGTTTCGCTTTGATTTACAGATTAGTTTTTGTAAAAATTGTTAACATTTTAAATAGACTTAAAGCAGAAGAGACTATTTTTTCTTCACAATAGTTTAGTAATGAAATATTTAAAAAAATATATAATGTTCGATTAATTGGTCCAATAATTAACAAGAAAGAACGCTGAAGTCGAGTATGCTCGACTGCAAAATACCCTGACCCAATCTTTATGAACCTCAAGTTAATGTATTTTCATGCAAAAACTTAAAAAATGGTTTATATCTGTGTGGGGCTGTTCCTAAAATTGTTTTTGGTTCTACTCATTATGGGGCATCATTGGGACTAAATAAGAAACAAAGACGTTTTTCTGGAAAATCCCAAAAGGAGAGTCTACGTAGCTGGTAGCTGTATCTATAATTGTCTCCGAGATAATCATTTTCTTAAAGCAGACAGACGGACAGACAGACATAGCTAGATCGACTCTCCTTTCAATGCTGATCAAGAATATATACCTTTTTGGGGTTTCTATACCTCCTTCTGCCTGTAACATACATTAACTTAATATTCCCTTTACCCATTGGGTACAGGGTATACAAATATTCTCTATTTATAGAGAAAAAAGTCTAAAAAATGGTTACCAAAATTGCAAATTATCTATCGGGCTTAATAAAAATTATTGAGAGGGATCTCCGATATCCACAATAGGTCCATTTTTATACGCGTGTGTAAACGGGTATATTGAGTTTGTCGGAAAGTTTGTAACGCATTAAAGGAGGCATCGGACACCCCATAAAGTAAATATGTATTCTTGATTAATTCGATGAGACGAATCAATGTCCATCAATGTCTGATGATGACTGTCCGTCTGTCTATCTGTTTGACACTAAGCGATTCATCCGCTTAGTATTAAAGACATTGAACTGAAATTTGAAATTTAAGCTCTTTTCGGCAAAGACTAGGTTAAGTTCGAAAATTAAAGTGCCCCGCCCATTACAAACGTCCCACGCTCCATAAAAAGGTACCGCCCATTTTCAAATTTTTATGAAAATACGTAGCACGTATTCACTCCAAATCGAGTAAAAATACTTCTTTCTCCCATTTAAGGAGTGGCTCCCATACAAACTTACCGCCCACTTTCTGATATTTTTGAGGAAATTTTTCTTAAATCTGTATTTTTAGCTTAAAACTTAACACCAATATTATGTGTAAACTTGGAAAAAAACTTATTAATAATAATTTGTACTTTCCCAAATAAATTGCTACAAAAACAGTGGTGGGCTCAACGCTCAAATTCTGTGTGGCTTACAATAACGGTTCCTTTGCTACGGATAGTATGTGATATGTTAGGTAGTGAGTGTGTGCCCACCACTGATCAAAGCTATTCTATTTAACAGATTTATTTGTAGCACTTGATCACAGGTTTTGATATACTGCTGGCCAAGGCATCGCTTAGCTCATTTTGGCCGTTTGCTATTATATTTAAGAACAATACGCCTAGTATAGGGTTGAATGAATATAGTGAAGCTTACTGAATCGAATTTAAAAGCCAGAATTTGAGCAAAACTTAAAATATCTATATGAATCTGTTACTCTATTGCCGTACAAACCCACATTATATTGTTTGCAAACATTTTGGCACAGTTCAACCAAAAATCTTTTTTTTTACCTTTTCAGCCATGTATATGTAAATATTTCTAAGCATTTTGCGCAGTAATATGATTTATGTTTAAATACAGCCTACATTCTCATAACTTGTTCAAACTCGACTTCAGTCTGCAGCAAAAAAAAAATTAGACGCTAATTATGACGATCAAGCCAAAACGGAAACCAATTAAAACTCATTTTGTGCATAAATCAATAAATGATTTATGAGTCTAGCCGCCGAAAAAATATAAAATATGCCGCACAGATCCTTTTTTGTTTAACTTCTTCAACTCAGACAGATTCTTACTACTACTAAAAGTTCGTAGATCTGCATACGTTCAATGAAAAGCAAATTTCGCTTTGGTATTTTCGTAAACTTGAGTTAAACTTATTTAGGCCAACCTGTTCTGCAGCTTTTCGTTGACGACGCATAGCTGCAGATCTGCAGATACATTTTATAATTAGGCACAGTTCTTCCTTAAATTCTTCTTATTCTTATGCTTTTATATTCTTCTTCTTTTTATTTCCCTTAATGCATTCATTTAATGTTGGTAATATTTTTGCCTGCAACTAAGTTCTTATGTGTATGTATGGTATTCTTTTTATTTGCTTATTTATTTATGCGCTTTAGTTTTATTATTTATCTTTTGCCAGTTTTAATTTTTTTCAGACTTTAAGATACAGATACATGCATATAGTATACAGCATCAAAAGGTAGTTTTGCATTCTTAAACATAATTGCATGTGGGCGTGTCCGTATGAAATTTCTTTGATTAAAGTCGATTAAAATCTTTTTTTTTTTATTATTTCTTTTGCTGCTTCTTGCCTCATCTGCCTAAAAGAAACATACATACATAGGTATACCACATCTTGACTGTTCGCTGCGTTTTTAATTTGGTCTTATAAATATTATTTCTCAGTGAGTTTCTCCTTTAAATAAATTCAAGGATTAAGTTTATGTGCTCATGAGCTCTGCGTTTTTTTTATTTTCATAATCTTTTTAATTTTTTTTATTTTTATATTTTTTTTTTTTTTGCTCTTTATAAACATTTTTGAGATTTTATATATCATATTTTACTGTAATTATACTTCATAAATCAGATTTTATTTTGTTCACGACGCTATTTCAAGGTTATAATTAAGTTAATTATTGTGCGAAAATATTTTTAGTATATATATATAGATTTACTGATCTTGCGTTTTAATGAAAGAGAAAATGGGAGAGAGAGAGAGAATGAGGAGAGAGAGAGAGAGACAATAAAAAGAAAACACATTATAACTAAACATATAAGTACCCAGTGGACAAAAATCCCGAAAATAATAACGTTTTCGCACATTTTACGATATTTTTTCGAATAAAACTATTGCCACTGGATCCGAAAATAATAGGAAAACAAGAAAGAACGCTGAAGTCGAGTATGCTCGAATGCAAGATACCCTGTACCCAATCTATATGTACCTTAAGTTAGGTTCTATTTGACTACCATACATCATTGAATTTAATTTTCATAGAAAAACTTAAGAAATCGAGTATATCTTTGAATGGGGTTATACCTAAAATTTTGTTGGGCCTACCCATATTGGTCTATTTCATTGGGACTATCATAGACATAATTTATACTAAATTTAAATTTTCTAGAATAAAAAACAATGGCGTTTTTATGTAAAAATCCAAAATTTTGGGGTAAATTTGTATGGGGGCTATACCTAAAATTTAGTTGGTCCTACCCATATTGGGATATTTTATTGGGACTATCATAGACATATTTTATACTAAATTTAAATTTTCTAGAATAAAAAACAATGACGTTTGTATGTAAAAACCCAAAATTTTAGGGTAAATTTGTATGGGAGCTTTACCTAAAATTTTGTTGGCCCTATCCATATTGGGATATTTTATTGGGACTATCATAAACATAATTTTTACTGAATTTAAACTTCTTAGAATAAAAAACAATGACGTTTTTATGCAAAAACCCAAAATTTTGGGGTACATTTGTATGGGGGTACCCCTTAAAATGGGTCTAGAGAAAAACCGTTTGTAAGTGCACACTTGACGGCCTGGGAGAGTCTAAGTTTCAATTTTGAAAGCTCTACCTTTTATAGTCTCCGAAATAATCGTTTTCATACGGCAGACAGCATGACAGACGGACGGACAGACGGACAGACGGACGGACAGACGGACGGACGGACGGACAGACAGACAAAGCTAGTTCGACTCCCCTTCCAATGCTGATCAAGAATATATATACTTTATAGGGTCTATCTTGCCTCCTTCTGTCTGTTACATACATTCGCACAAACTTAATATACCCTTTAACCCTTTGGGTACAGGGTATAATGATACAAAATACGGAATCTAAAAAAAGTAAAGTTAGCGTTCCATTTGACTTCTTTTTTGTGTAATGTACCACTAGATATAAGAATAAAGGGCTGAAAAAGAACACATCCATTAGAGGCTAAAACCCTTTTAGAAAATGACACCGAACTTCAAAACGAGTGTTTTCAATTCCGCTGACAATTTCGTCAGAGCAATGCTTAAAAAATCACTTTCGGTGTTGGTAAAAAAATCACTTTCTGTGATATTTTCATAGTGATTAAAAAATCGCAATGTCGCACTGCGAATGAAAGAAGAGACTTTAGACTTTCATGTTCCTCAGTAATCGGCAATTTTGTGCATTGCAAAGCAGTCAAACTATTCATTAATCAGTGATTGGTGCTTTTATCATTCATCGCGAATCGTTCATATTCGCTTGAACACCGTACCTGTACAAATTCGTTGGTACATTTGCCAGTCACTTGATTCGACAAAACGTGCAATACCGAAGCTTAAATACCCGTCAATCGTATTTTTAAATAGTTTATGTGTTATCATCAGTAGCTTAGATAAAACTGCGAAATGGGATGGGAAGGGGTCAAAGGTATGATACAATTCAAGTTTAGACACAATTTTGGTATCAAATTTTAAGCTAAAATAACAAATATTCAAAGAAAAAATCGAAAATAATCGGTAACTTTGTGTGGGGTCTATGCCTAAAAAGGGCGTGGCATCTTGGATTTGATATTGGATGATATTAGAGGTGTTTTCACCCAATTTGGAGTCAATTCATTCATAAATAATAACCATTTTTATACAAAAATTCGAAAATGGGCCGTTAGTTTGTATGGGGGATATATAAAAAAATGGGCGAGGCACATTTGTTTTTAAATAAGATTACATAAGAAGTTCTTTTACCCAATTTGGAGTGTATATATGCATAAATAGTACCTATTTTCATACAAAAATTCAAAAATGGGCGGTCGTTTTGAATGGGGGCTATACCTAAAAATGGACGTGGCACTTTCATTTCGAACTTGACCTGCTTGTTCCCAAAAAAAGCTTAAGTTTCAAATGTCAACCAAATATCTCCATTAGTCTCCTAGTAAATCGAATAAACAAAAAGACAGAAAGACGGACGGACATGGCTAGATCGACTCGTCTCATCGAGCTTATCAAGAATATATATACTGTATGTGGTCTATGAGGTCTCCTTTAGTGCGTCAAAAGCTTTCCGACAAACTGAATATGCCCTTCACACTATGTGTGGCGGGCATTAAAAAAGTAAAACAAACGGCAAAATGCAGAATTTAAAACGTTGAAAACTTACTTAAACTGGCAATTTGAAAGAGAGGAACTAATTTCAATTTTAACAACAAAAGCAGTGCTTTATTTTTTCAATGAATTAAAACAAAGTCGGTTTGTTGTTTTGGTGTAGCAAAACAGCTCAGTAGCGGCGAAATTGTGTACTACTCTTCACGAACAGTGAACCTGTTCAGTTGGTAATTCTAACATTTTTCTTGAACTGCGATTTAATCACTGTTTGCAGTCACTGCAATTTTCAAGTCGCAGTCGTTAAAGACACTGCCACTCAAAAATCACTGTTTTTGCCAACACTATAAAAAACACCTTAAAATCAATTTTGATAAATATATATAAATCTTACTTATGGATAAATTCCGTTTAACTTCTGATTATCTGCATAAGAAAACCCAAACATCTGGGATGTTTATTTTCTTAAATAAATATTTTAAGGAATACACTTTTCAAAACATAGGCACACAAACGCCGAAAATCTTCAATGTTGACATCTTTTTGGAATAGAAAAGAAAATATTAAAAAATTGGCACCCTATGCATTCAATGAAAAAACACGATGTATCGTTGTCATGATGAAAATTTTCGAATATTTACACCAAAACACTTACACCACAACTCTGAGATTTCGGTGTCACCACTTATAATTTTATTTCTTAAAAAAAAATTTTACTTGTATACGAGTGTAAATTGATAAGTATTTGATCAATCATTTAAATGAAACTTAACTCAGTAAGGAGTCATGAGAGTGTAAAAGTGTTCAAGTCTTCCATACCCATTGTAAGAAGACTGAAGAAGTTTTTACCTTACTACAACTGAATACATCGATTATTTGATCTGTTATTGATAAGAGCTTGAGTACGAGTATATCCGCTCAAACGTAGGCAAAACATTGCATGTAATATTTTTGCATATCTGAAACATTTTCTTATAGTAATCCGCATTTTACGCATTTATTATGCTAATGCTCTGTTATGTTTTTTTTTTTTATTATAAATGTTTAATTGCGCACCGCTTTATTCCCGTTGACAATTTAATGCGTAGGTAAGTATTTTTTCTTATTGGCTATACACATTTTCTATGAGCTCATTTGACAAAATGAAAACGCCAACTTTTGAGTTATGAAAATGATCAGAAAAATGTCAACAGAAACAGTAACATTGGCAACATTGTGTATGGCGTTGACGATAACGAACACTGACGAACAGTGTTGGCCAGTTTCGATGGTAATGATATGGAACGACAACAACAACGACGACGACGTACTCAACGAAAACTTAAGTTAAACCAATGCAATGCTGCTCATAAAAATTATCACTTCAAAATATAAACTAAAACTCATAAAAAATCGAGAAAACACGAACATTATAATTTGTGTTGTGTGGAGTTCGAAACGAAAAGAAACGTGCGGAGAGGGGTACAAAACTAGCAACGCAATTTAATTTATGCAATAATATACATAAAAATTTATATTTGAACGTTCGAAGTGAATCGAGCTGCATGTTGCTGCTGCTACGACTGCGGCTGCTGTTGCTGCTGTAACTAAGCAAAAATTACAGAGGTAATTGATAAAGGAGCAGCAGCAATAGAAGCGACAAACCCAACTCAATGCCTTGCGATAATTACGAACGAAAAGCAGCAAATTATGGCACAGTGCAACAAATGGCAGCACACTCCACACACACACACAACATTTTGCTGTTGCATGTAGCTGCCTTAGAGTTGTACCAGTTGTAAAGCTATTGCGATGCGATTGCAAAAACAACGTATGTATGTATGTATCTGCTCTGCTAATTACAAAAGCATCCTGCAACATCATTTGAGATTTTTCCATTAACTTTGCTGCCGCTCAAGCGTTGTCAGTCTGTCCCCTCTGTCTGGCTACGGCAACGCTTAGGTTTGGAAGCTGTCATTGAAGCAAAAGACTGTGCAGTTAGGAGGGAGCTGCAGCTGAAGCATATTAAAATTAACCTGATTACTCCGGAGGCGCTGCGCATGCGCAAAAGTTTCAAACCAAAGTTTGCGTTGTAGAGCAGAACAGAGCAGAGCAGAGAGCCAGGAAAGAGCCAAATTAAACGGCTGCGCATGTGCAGATGAATTGCAATGTTAGAGAGAGATAGAGCATATTTACAAAAACAAAAAAAAAACAGTGAAGCATGCATATGAAGAGGTGTTTGCTGTGCCGAGCACAAACTAATTTCAAATAACATAATTCATTCGCATACCAAAAAATAAAAAATAAAGAAAACAAATGCAACATCAAACAGATACACACACACACACACACATACACACATATATATAAATATTTTGTATAATGACTTTGGTATGAATTAAAAATGCAACTGGGACTTGAACGAGGACGTCTCTCGTTTGCCGCTTAAAAGAGTACGAAGTGTGCGCGGATTGCACACTTTTAAGTGTTGCATTGTGGCATATTAAAATGCTTCATGTTGAATACCGGTTTTACACTAAATTAGTTTCACATTTAATGTTCAAAGTGCTTTAGTTCATACGAAGATTGTTTTATTCATTTATTTATTTTTATTTGCTTTGTTTGTCTTCCCAGTTTTTTTTTATTTTGTTTGTTTTGTTTTTGTTTTGCATCTTTTAGATTGCTTAGATACAAATATACTTACATGCAGCAACATTAATTTACAGCAAAGTCTTACATGTCATAACAAACAGTCGAACAAGTTTGCGTGATTTTGCATGCGTAAATCATAGTTTTACTATTTTACTAGTTTGTAACACATTTAAGGAGTCATTGTAGACCCAATAAAAGTAAATATTCTTGATCAGCAAGACGAGATTAATCGAAATGAATTCAAATTAATGGTACGGAATGTCAAGCAGGATTTCGAAAGCTGTCAGTATTCCAATAGTTAGCATTAGACTCTCCAAAAATCAACAGATTTTAAAAATTTTCCGGTTTTGCAGATTTCATTATTACAATTAAGTTTGTATGTGGGCATGGGTATGGTAGTTTGATGTGAACTCTTCTACGAAAAATAACAAAACAGATTTTATACAAAATAACACAGGGCAAAATGTTTTTATTATTATACCCGTTACACAAAGGGTAGTGTGAAAGGGTATATTAAGTTTGTCAGAAAGTTTGTAACGCATTGAAGGAGGCATCGGTAGACCCCATAAAGTATATATATTCTTGATCAGCTCGATGAGACGAATCGATCTAGCCATGTCCGTCTGTCTGTCCGTCTGTCCGTCTGTCCGTCTGTTTGTTGCTATGCGATCTTTTCGATGAAGATATAAAAGATATTGGGCTGAAATTTTAAATTTAAGCTTTTTTTTTTCTAGGCAACGACTAGGTTAAGTTCGAAAATGAGAGTGCCACGCCCATTTTTAGGTATAGCCCCCATTACAAACTTATCGATTTTTTTTTCGAAAATTTTTTTTAAATAGTAATTATTTATGAATGTACTCGCTCACAAATTGGGTAAAAAAATAAATTTTTTTGGTCATCCAGGGTCAAAAACCAAGACGACACGCCCATGTAACGGGTATTTCAGCTTCGGTTCCACCGAAGTTAACGTTTTTTCTTGTTTTTGATATGAGAATGTAGTTTTGAACACGATTCTGGTGTTCAAAAGTGCCCATCAAGCCTAGTTTTCAAGAAAAACTTGGGCGTTTTCACCCCTAAAGGATTAACTCCATTTTACTCAACATTGTTTATTTTTATATTACAGTAAGTTAAAGTCTTGGATATTTTTTTGAAATCATCAAAGGTGTAACCGTTTCCTACTTAGACGTTTTTAGATTAAATAAACAAAACAAAATTTTGAGGTAGGTTTTTATGATGGCTTCCCTAAAAACAGAAAAAGTTGAAGCGTTGGAGAATATAAATTTTTACTTTTATGGTTCTTTAATAGTTCTGTCTGCAGCCGGACATATCAGATGATGAATATATCAAGAAAGAATGCTGAAGTCAAGTGTACTCGACTGCAAGATAAGTTAAGTCGTATCTTGTTACCATACCTCATTGTATTGGATTTTCATGCAAAAACTATATAATGGGGTATATTTGTATGGGGGAAATACCTAAAATTTTGTTTTGGTCCTACCCATATTGGCATATTGGGATTATCATAGACAAAATTTACTATATACTAAATTTGGACTTCCTAGGTTAAGAAACAATGTCGTTTTATGCAAAAACCCGAAATTTTGGGGTAAATTTGTATGGGGGGTACCCCTTAAAATGGGTCTAGAGAAAAACCGTTTGCAAGTCCAAACTTGGCGGCTCAGGAGAACCTATGTTTCAAATATGGTGACCTCATACGGCAGACAGCAGGACGGACGGACAGACGGATGGATGGACAGACGGACAGACAGGCATAGCTAGTTCGACTCCCCTTCCAATGCTGATCAAGAATATATATATTCTTTATAGGGTCTATTTTGCCTCCATCTTTCTGTTACATACATTTACACAAACTTAATATACCCTTTCACCCTTTGGGTATAGGGTATAAAAAATATACTTCATAGTGTACTCCTACGCCTACTTCACTCAAGCATAATAAACGCTTTTATACATCGGATGTATTACCGACAAGCTTCTAGCGTATTATTCGAAGACGAATATCGGAGACATGAACAATATTTAATCTCTTCCAAAATTTTTATGAAATACATTTTTCGAAATCCCAATCAAATTAGTTTATCTGGCAACTTAGCAATCTGATTTTTGACTCATTTGGCTCTGTTGGCTCGATTCAGTTAACCGGACTGACTTCTTTCTGACTAGTCTACTCGGGTAAGTTACAGACTTGTCGGAGCTGTTGAAGGGTCGGCCAATGCCAAAATGTTAAAATTTACCTCGTTCGGACAAGTCAATGACTAGTTAAGGCTGTTGCAGAGTGTACCCACTGACCCATGACCAGACAGCTGTAGTGAGTTACAATTGACCCACGAGCTAGCCAGCCTCAATATTATTTCCTATCCCATTTTTACATTGCAATGTCCCTAGGCTGTTTCTGACTACTATTTGGTCGTCTCCGCATCAGCTTAGGATAGCTACTGACCAATACTGGGTTGTCTTTGCATCAACCTAAGACAGTTGCTGATCAGTACTTGTTGTCTCTACATTTAATGAAACAAGAAATATATATACGATATGTTACGACAAAGCAGTATAGTTGGACAATACCAGTACGATTTTAGACCGAAGAAGTCAAATATCGACTCCATATTTACACTATCAATAATATCAAAGTTCTTCAAAGCACTGACTGAACTTGGCATCATTGCAAAAATCGTTAGCCTCTATATGATGACACTGACAAACACTCAAAGCGTTGTCTCAGGGTCGGTAAAAATCTCTCCGACCCCTTTGACACCAAGACTAGTTTCAGACAGGCGATGCTTGTGGCTTCGCTCTCTTGTTGGTGTATATACTACTCCAATGCCCACACGTTAATTTGACTAGCGGTAAACGCAAGTAAGACGAAGTACTTTGTATCTACTCGCAGATCATTAATACGACCTAAAAATTCTGATGTAGGTCGCACAAACATGGGTCATGTCATGGCGTTGGGAACGTTTGAGAGAAAAATTCTACAAAAACATTTGGACCTTTCAGAGTGGACAACAAATATCATATTCGCACAAATCACGAGCCTTACCAGCTATATTACGAAATCGATATAGTCAGGCGCATTAAGTACAAACGATTGCATTGGGCTGGTCGCGTGCTTTGAATGGATGAACTGCCTCCGGAGAGACAAGAGTACGAAAAACGTGATCGAAATCAGAGGGACGCGACAGTGAGGAAGACTGCCGCCGCGTTGGAAGGACCAGGTACTGGTAGACGTCCAGAAGATTGGAATCCGGAACTGGTATCGAGTAGCATTGGACCATACCAGCTGGGTTAATATCATAAGTGAAGGCCAACCTTATAATAAGTTGTTTTGGCCAGACTAATTTTAGCATTTTTGCGATGATAGACTTGTGAGCAAAAGTAGCATATGATCCCGTCTTTAACTAGGCTAGTCAATGATTGTCCCACATGAGTCGGTGTTGGTATAGAAATGGGATAGGAGATAACACTGAGGCTGGCTATCTCGGGCACCGCAACTGATTAGTTAAAGGTCGATCTTCAGAACCGCTGGGCTTAATTAAAAGTGGTAAAGTCCCATTTTCTTTTTATATCCCCCACTCATACCAAGTCTATTCATATCCAAATTATATATGTATATGACGCAGCTTCGACAATATTGAGCTAATCGTTAAAACTTAAACATTGGCATTCATTATTCGAAAGCATTGCAGCAATATAAAAGGAGATTATCTCTTCTTGTGTCAAAAAGACTAGTTAAGAGTCAAACATGAGCAAATTCTAATCGCAAATGTTGCTTCCACTTTTGCCTTTAGTTAATTTAAAAAAAAAAAAAAAGTCGCTGCAAAAGCTGCGTGTGTGTTCTAACCAAAAGATGATTAAAACAACTTGAATCTACTTACTCTAAACCAAGAAAGCAAGCAATTCAATGTATTTAAAGCTGAAATGTTAGCCGGCTGGTGCGGAAAAGTGTGGCATGCAACGCAGGCATTTGCAACACAAAAACAAATTGTTGCAGAAATGTATACAAACAAATAGAATAAAAAAAATAAAAAATAACGAAAATAAAAAATAAAACGTTAATTTCGAATTTATGTAGAGCGCAAATACAGAAAATGCAACATCAACATTAACAACCAAAACAACAACAACAACAACAACAACAATAAAGAGCCCAGTCAGAGCAAACGAAGCATATTGAGTTGAGTGGCTCTTTCAAATGAGGAATATCAACGAGAGGAGTAAAAAAAAAGAAAAAAAAGTAGGATCCGAAGTTGCGAATGCATGTTAAGAAGTTGCTAAGAAGCCCGGAGGGCGCGTGCTGAATTTAATCAGTTTGTTGGCTGCTGCTGCTCTGCTGCTGCTGCTGCACTTGAAGCAAATGACAATCAAGCCAAAGCAAAGTGGGCAGTGCTGAAAGAGCAAAAGATTGCGACTTGCATTGCAGAGGCAGGCAATACGTAAATTAGACTTGGAAACTTTGTTGCCTGCGTTTGAGGATAACATTGAATGTGGCAGTGTGGCAAAGAGTTAAAAAGGAAGTTGCAGTTTTAGAAGCTCAGCAAGTCAAACATTTAACGGTAATACGCTTATATAGCTGCCGGGCGACGGCATAAAATGCTTTAAATGAGTGACGAAGAAAATAAAATAAAGCTGGCAAATTTACGAAATTAAGTTGATGAGGCTAGGCTAGGCAAACGATATTCTGGCTATTCAGTAGCAGCAGATACAAAAAGTATCTATTGGATCATAGTAGCGTGGGCAGCACTAGCAGCACTTAAAATGTTGACCAAAATTGGCTAAAAATAACAGAGCCTGAGAGTAGAAATTAAAAGAGAAGAAAGATTTTTGTCCGACATCAATGCCAACGTCATCGACACCTAGACAACAACAACAACAAAAACAAGAAGAAGAAAAAGAACAACAACAACAACAGCAAAAATAACAAGAAAATAAAGTAGCTACAGGAATTCATTCAAAAAATGAATGCAGTCTGTGCAACGTCGTCGACTTCAACGTAGTCGATGTCGTCACTGTCGAAGCAAAGCTTTGGTCAAGGTTTGAACAGCAACAAAAATATGAACAACAACAAAAACAGCAAACTTTACTGACGACACATGAAGTTCACAGCAGACAGCAACGAGTCGCAACGACTAGACATTCTGTGAGCAACTGACTATCTGAGCAACAGACGGACAGACAGACAGACGCACATACGGCAATACAAAGACAGACATACAGATAGATAGATAGATAGACAGACATACAGACGGACAGACAGACTTAAGGACAGTCTAAAGGACTGTTTTTTTGTTGTTTTTGTTGTTGTTGTTGTTGGCAAGCAGACGGTCATCATTGTATGGCATCGCATCCGAGCAGTTACCGTGTGGCCCTTACAGATACAATGTAACCTACCGCTTACTCTTTGTTTGCTGCCACGTAGTACATATTTCTTATGTTGCAACTTAACTTAGCTTCGATTCGCTTTAACCTCATTGACCAAATCGAGTCGTTGGGAAAGTCGTTCCGAACATCAATTGTGAATTAGTGCAGAAATATCTCAGAGTCGAGAGGTGTGAAGAACGACTAAAATTTTTTGATACAAAATTGTTTGATGTTGGTTTATTGATCTCAAATTAGACTTATTAAAGAATGAGTTGTCATTTAAGCATTAAATTTCATGTTAAACAATAAATTCATGCAAATAATAATGTTATTTTAACTTTCCTTGCAAATTTATCGTTGGAGTAAACAGAATTTGCATTGTAATTTTAAGACAATAATTTTATTTTTTTTTTTACTATTTTTTTTAATTTTCACAATTTTTTTTTGTTGCTTAAATTATTTCCAGACTAATAAAAAAAACAAGAAAAAACGATAAAGTCGAGTATACTCGGCTGCAAGACACCCTGTACCAAATTAATGTTCCTAGAATAAGAAAAAAAAATTAAGATCTACCCTCTTAAAATGGCACTAAAGAAAAACGGTTTGTAAGTGACCACTTAACTGCTCGGGATAGTCTAAATTTGAAATATGGTTGTTCTATCTCTCATATTGTAGTTTCCGAGATAATCGTTTTCTTACGGCAGAAAACATGACAGACGGACATAGCTACATCGACTTTACTATCTATGCTGATCAAGAATTTATATACAGTAGAATCCAGTTATAACAACTCCGCTCTTATTGACCGACCAATTATAACTACAAAATTCGATGGCATGGCTTGATCCCCATACAAGCTTGTATGGAACTGCTCACTTTGGTTAGTGCGACGTTCGGCTATAACGACGTAAAATCGTTGGTCACTTGGCCGTCGTTACAACGGGATTCTAATGTGTATACTTTATAGGGTTTACCATGCCTTCTTCAGCCTATTACAAACATTTGCACACACTTAATATTCCCTTTTACCCCTCAGCTACTAGGTATAATAAATTTAAGAAAAATTAAATAAAGGCGTCGAAGCCTATTTCGTGATCTTACCGGACTCTTATGGAGTTCGTATTGAACGACAAAACTTTTTAACAATTTTTTTTTATGACATCAAAAATGATTATGGGCATAAAAACAATATAGCTAAATGCTTCGTTCTGATTCCCAGAGTTTAAATACTCAATACATTATCTTATATTGTAAGCATATTTTTATTTCTAAGGGCTTAGGCTACAGCATGCATTTTAGATTTGGTCCGTATTGAACCATTAACGAACACATTTAATTCATTAACAAAAAATTTAAATTCCAAAATATAAAATGAATAAATTTAAGATTTTTTTATTTGAAAGAAATTTACTTTTTAATACAAATTAAATCAAAGATTATTCATGCAAGAAACAGAATAAATTCAATATTTATATTGTAATATTTATTAATTACAAGCAAATAAACCAGAAAAAAACAATTGTTTTTTAAATAAATATATAAATAACTAAAATCAAAAAAGTCACCCCTTTTTAACTTATTATCAACAAAAACAACAAATTAAATAAAACAATAAAAACAAAAACAAAAGCAATAATAATTGCCAAAATCAACAACAACAAACAATATAACACTAAACGCCTACACGACGACTACAAAAACCAAAACAAGAAAAAAAAAACAAAAACAATATAACTGTTATTGTTGTTGTTTGTCAAAGAAATAAAGCATAAATTCTCCTGCTCTGGCAGAGAGTGAACGATAGAGAGAAAGAGAGAGGTCGCATTTTAAGTTACACAACAACAATTTATACAGACTCATTAAACATAAAATAACATTCACACGCACACAGCTAGACACACATACAAATGCGCGTATACTTATGCTCGCTCTCTGCCTTACTATGTAGCATTATTGTTGTTGTTCTTCATAAAGCTTCGTTAAGTTTTCTCCTGCAAACTGCAACAAACAGTTAAGTTAAATTTCTGCTGCCAACAAAAACAAAAACAACAACAGTGCAGCAGCAGCAGCAGCAGCACTAGCGTAGCAGCGCATCGTTGTCTCCTCTCGGAACGGCATTCGGTACTATGCTATGCTCATTTGCTCTGACTTAATGACGTCATTATTTTTATTTTATGCACTCATAATTCTACTCCTGCGCTGAAATTTTCTTCTCGTATCTTCTCGTAAGTGGAACAGAGTTAGATAGATCTAGCCTCGCGTTTACACTTATTGATACCCATTTGTATTCATTCGTATGCTTTGCTTTGCTTTGCTGTGTTGTTTTTTTTTTTTTGTTTTTACTCGTATTTCGTCGTCGTTATTGTCGTGTTGCACTTCGTTGTTACTTGTTGTTTTTGCAGCTTATTATTCGTTCTTGTTGTTGTTTTTGTTGTTGCTGTTGTTACTGACTATATTTGTTGGGGGTCCACATCATTTGTTCATATAAACGTTCATTCAGTTGACGACTTTACGCCTGTTCGTACATGTCCTCTCTCGTCTGTTTGGAAAGCCGGCGGGTTTTATTTCTTAGATTTATAAGAAATTTCGTCGTTGTTGATATTTTAAATAAACAAAAAGAAAAATAATTAAATTAAAATTTATTAGAACAATAAAATATTTGTGTGTAACGGTCTGAACAAGCGTGAAGTGAAAATACTTTTAAAAATAGTTTATTTAAAAATATTAAAAAAAAAAAAAACAAACCGGCGTGTGCCAATATAAAATAACAACAACAAATAATTAACAGTAACAATTTAAAGTGAAAAATTACAAAAAAAGAAATATGTTTTAGAATAATTCTGTTATAAAAAAAAACTTCAAAAGAATCTCTCCAATCAAAGTTATAAAATAATTAATTCCTTTTGTTGTGTTGTGTGTTTTGATTTTATATTTATTTCTTATTGTACTGAATACCGAATTTTCCAACATGATTACTTTATTTAAAGTTTCTAATGTCTGCAACAAATTCTTATTGCCATGATTAATTACACTTGGAATTGATAAATTGCATTCAAAAACTTGTATGAAAGTTGTAATCACCAAAGTTTAATAGTTTTGTAATTACAATTAAATTATTTGTTAAATTAAATAACAACAACATCAAAATATAAAAGACATTTTTGACAGAGTTGTAATGTGTTAGTTTTGTGTTATAAAAAAAACTATAATAAAAATATTTCTTCAAATGTGAAAGTTGTTTAGGAAATGCAATTTAAAAAAAAAATGTGCTAAAAATAAATTCACATATGAAAATTTCAATGTGACTTGATATTTAAATGAATTTATATAAATTAATAAAAATAAATTAAATAAAAAATTGTATGCCGGAAAAATTTTATAGAAAAAATAGCAATTGCAAAATAAAATAATAATTAAATTAATTTTTTATTAAATATGTATAGTAACATATAATTTATGTCAACTTTGTAAAAATGATTAATAATAAAAATAATAAAGAAGTTTAACGCTACAAAGTATACGATTATCAGAACAGTCTACACAACGATCAAATCTACTGATAAGTGAAAACGGTAATAAAATTTAAATTATTTAAATATTTTGACCTTTGTATTAAAACAATTATTTTTTATTGCATACACCAAGGAGATTATATAAAGAAAATCTCTGTCCGTGCCTCTCTTTAAACCAAAAATATTTCAAAAATAAAAATTAAAAGTAGAAAATGACATCTTTTTAATAAATGTTTACTTAAGCTATATATCATTTCACACATATTCAAAAAGAATTACTACTTACGGTTCAGTTTCCTTACGGTTCAGTTTCCTGAAAACGTTTCTAAATTGTCCCTGCGTTAAATCCATATATAAAATGATTCATGTTAAAATTCGATATAACATCGATAATATCAACATTTCTACCATGCATACTCATAGATATGAATATACCTACTCTTCCATTAAACTAATTAAAAATAAAATCAAAATATTTTTGGTTTTATTTAATTTAATTTTGTCAAAAAATGATATATAGAATACGAAATAAAGTGATATTTTGGTATGTGTTTATTTAAACGAAGTGCTTTAAATGGCGCTTAAAAGTTTACAAAAAAAAAAAAAATAATAAAAAAAAAAAAGTTCAAAATATCAAAAAATTTAAAAGATCATTAAAGATCAAAGACTATTAACAAAAATTGATATAAAAGTCAAAACAATATTTTGACAGACGGACACACATAAATGCAGGCCGACAATTTTTAGAACTAGAGACTGGCCATAGAGTATTCGAAAGATTTTGGCACTTTGATTACGAATCTGTTATTTAGATATTTCAAAAAACTTGGTTAGTAAAATTTTTTTGAGAATGAATTCGGAATCAGCGTGCTAAAAATTCTTTGGATATACTATTTCCAATCTCTGGTTTCAGACTTTTGTAAAAAAGAGGCATTATTTAAGAGACTTGTATGTAGGTTGAATAGTGTTTGAAATAACCAATGAAAATGATTTTTGGACCACAATTTTTCCTGCAATTTTGTATTCTATAATTTAGTATTCTGAAATAGTTTGTTTTAAAGTCGGTTCAGTCACAATTCAAAATGTACAAATTCACTTTTTGAAGCTTAGTTTTTATTAAAACTTTCATTGAATTATTCAATAAAGTCTATTAAATTGAAAACTGTTATCGAATCCGCTAAAATTTTTTTTTTTAATTTTCTCATTTTTTATACCTGTCTCACAAAGTGTAAAACAGGTATATTCAGTTAGTTGGAAAGTTTGTAACGCAGTAAAGGAAACATCGTGGACCCTAAATATTCTTGATCAGTTTGACTAGATGAGTTGATATAGCTATGTCCGTCCGTCTGTCTTTTTGTAACTGCGCTACTTATTCACTTAGTTTCAAAAATATTGAACTGAAACTTTAAACATAAGCTTTACTAAGTCCTGTGTACTTTGTCTTTTAAAATCAATATGCCACGCTCACTTTAAGGTATGTCCCCATACAAACATAGAACATATTATTCAGTTCTTGTACGAAAATAAAGTTCTTTATAGAGTTGTTGGCTTTAAATGTGGTACAAATATTTCTCATATCAAGGCAAATCTTTAGTTTAAAATTGGTTCAAATGGAATCGCGAATTTCTTAATTTTTAAGAACATTTTTAATTTGTTTAGTATTTTAAGAAAAAAATTTAATAAAAAATGCAGAACACGAAGATGTATCTGCGTCTAATGATATAAGTTGCGGGTAGTTTAAGTTTTTCCTTGGTTTTAAATTTTTCTAATATATGATGTGAACAGCGATTTATTAAGCACTTCATTTATTTAAATGTGACCTTTTTTTTTTTTTTTTAAAAAAAAAAAAAATTAAAAATAATTAAACCAATGTTTTAAGTACAAAAATTTTAGATTATTAGACGCACAAATTTTTTCAGTACTTCTTTCCGCTCGAAAAGGCATATCAAAACGACTGAATTGATCAACTTAAGTACAAATTTTCCATGGGTTCAACAGTTTTTTTTATCCCTCGACTTCATTAAGAAATAATAACTCAAATTTTGAGTGCGATCAAAAATTTGGAGTCAAACCAACTTTTTATTATAATCGAAATAAATTGAAAATAAAATTCGTTTTTAAAATATTGCCGTCGGTAATTGAAAATTATAAATGATTTTTTTAGATAATAAAGTGCACCGAACATAAATAAATTATCTAATTAAATAAGTTGCAACATATGAAACGATTGATTTAAGCTCAAATTACAGAAAACCGTACATGCCACGCTGTCAACGACAAATTTATGCAAATGCAAAACCTTGACTCAAATCACAGAACCATAATTGCAGTTTAGTTAAATCATATTTTTTTAATGCATTTATTTACGTATTTATTACTAACAAATGCTAAAACGGCAATAATTATTTTAATTAAACATAATCATTTAATATACAGGGGCGCGCGTTGAATTAATTAATAAAAGTATCTAGACGTCATTACGAAAATATTAAAAAAAAAAATAAATAAAAATAATTAAAAAATTTCAGTGCAACAAATGGAGTCAATGTGAAAAGCGGCATTAATAAAAAAATTAATTAATTAATAGTATTTAATATTATTAAAAAGATTACATCATTTTAGCCATAGAATATTGTGCATTAACAAAAAAAAATATATTTAGCAACAATGAGAATAATAAAATAAATAAAAAAAAAATTAGATTCTATAACAATTTGCATTATGTTTGATGTTTAAATGAATAAATGTATCTGTGTATCTGTGTATTTTCATTAGTTACACTTAACCCCTTGGCACATATATTTTTATATTGTAAAAAAAGCAAATCAGCGTTTTTTTAATGTCATATAGCCTAGCTAACTATCTAATAGCCCCTTGAATATCTGGCTGTTGTGTGAATTTAAAAATAGGCACAAATAAATAGAATAAAATATTTGCTGACAGAGAATGAATGAAAAAAAATGACAAAAAAAAAAATCAAGTAAATGCAATAATAAATAATAGTAATAAGCTAGCAACAACAACAACAACAATAAAAAATATATTTATAATTTTTTTTTTTTTTTTTGCAACAATGAAACTAAAATTGCAGGCCTAACTTTTTAGATATCTGTCCCCACCAAATCCTCTCTTACACACAAAAAAAAAAAAAAAAAATAATAATAACAATTGCCTTATGAATTGCTTTGTATCTATTACAAACGCGCGCGTTTATCTAAGTATCTATGAGTACATATCACATTAGTATCTATAACTTAGCTTAAATAGCTGTGACTGCAACAGCAACAGTAACAGCAACAATGAGCTGCCAAATGAGCACCCAGTACTCGCCCCCACTTATTGTTGTTGTTTTGTTGTCATTGTTGTTATGTTGGGGATCTGCTTGCTTCAGTTCCCAGAACGCGTTCTAGATACAAACGTCAAACGTTGCTGCTGTCGCTGCCGCTACGGCTGCGGCTGCTGCTGCTGCTGTCATTGTTCAGCAAGCCGCGCCAAATCGAACCGACGCAAAGCAACGCAACGCAACAATGTCTAATGTCCGACGTTGTTATTGTAATTAAATATAATTAGCTACTTTATTAATTGTAAATTAATGCAGAAATTAATTTTGATGTTTAGCTACAAGCTTTTGCAGTACGTAATGACGAACGTTAAAAGTTAAGATAGAAAAAATACTAAATAAATAAGTTGTTGTTGTTGTTGTTTTGTTATTCTGTTGCATAAAATGTTGTTTGACAAAATAGATTTAGTTAATTATTTATAAAGGAAATCAGAACTGGTAAAGCGTGCAAAAAATGGCATCAGCCCTAGAGATTTTATAAAAATTAATCGTAAAGTTTGATTTATTGAAATATTTAAAATTATATAAAGCAAATGAAAGTTAAAACTGTGAGTGAGATGCTAAAATGCATTCTCATGAACATTAAATAAAAATGAGGTATAAATTAAGACAAATTATTTTAAACACTTTCTGAAAAAGAAAAAAAAACTTTGACATATGCTTATAGTAGTGTTTGCAAAAAGAGTGATTTTTGAGTAGCAGTGTCTTTAGCGTCTGCGACTTATAAATCGCAGTGACTTCAAATAGTGATAAAATCGCTGCTCGCGAAAAAAACCATCAGCGATTATTGAACAGGTTCACTGTTCTCGAAGAGTGATATACAAAATCGCCGCTAACTGCACTGTTTCACTAAACAAACACAACAAACCGAGTTTATTCATATTCGCTTGCTCGGTGTTCAAGCTGATTTGAATGATTCGAATAATCAAATTTTGATAGTGATAAAAGCACCAATCACTGATAAATAAACAGTTTCACTGTTCGCGAAGAGCCAATACACAAAATTGCCGAATAATTGAACAAATTTTTGGAAATAAATAAAAATTTCTTATATAAATCAGGACATTGAAATCTAAACCCACTACTGTTTCGATTTTTTTAAAAACATCGATTATAATCGATTCTCAAAACAAACAAATATAAACAAGAAAAACTTTAACTTCGGTAAAACAGAAGTTTAGATACCCAGTCACACAATGATGTGACTATCTTTTCTTGAATGAATATGCGCGTTCAGTTTATAAAAGGGTTATCTCTTACATATATGCTTCATATGATGATCCCTACTTTAATCATGTGTCCTATTGGCTGCCACAATATTTAATTTGAGTATATTTGAAAGAAATCGCTTCATAAATAACGAATAATTCATATAAAAAATCAAAAATTGGCGGTAAATTTGTATGAGGGCTATATGCTATGTTATATTGGACCCACCTCAACCATGGATCCTTTTTTTATACATGGGTTGCTATTAGAAGTGTTTTAACCGTATTTGAAAAAAAGTCACTTCATAAATTAATTATTTTTCGTATAAAAAACAAAAAAATTGGCGAGAAAAATTTGTGAGGGAACTATATGCTATATTGGGCCCACCTCAACAATAGGTTCTTTTTTAAACATGGGATGCTATTAGAAGTGTTTTTACTGTATTTGACACAAACCGCTTCATAAATAAACCTTTTTAATAAAACAACTCAAAAAATTGTGTGGGGGCTATGCCTCAAAATGGGCGTGGCACATTGGTTTTAACAATTTAACTGCTTAGGACTGAGAAAAGCTTAAATTTTGAATTGTATCTTAACATCTTTAAAACTGAGCAAATGAAACGTGTAACTACAGACAGACGGACAAACGGACGTGGCTCGATCGACTTGTCTCGTTGAACTGATCTAGAATGTATATACTTTATGGGGTCTATGGTGTCTCCTTTCATGCGTAATTTTAAAACTGTAATATAACAAAGTACCTACATAAAACAAAAATTTTTTATTCGATCGATCGTCAAAAGAACATATGGTCAATTGATCAAACTTTTTAAAATTAATCGATCAAGTGTTGTTTTTAGTTTTAGTTGCAATTGTTTTCTGATTAACATTTAATTTCATTAAATTTGAATCGAAAATATTTTAATTAAATTTTCCAAGTATAATTATTTTCGAAGCTTTAGATACTAATTAATTTTTTTTATGTTTATTAATTCGATACGCTATACAAAATGGTTATCTAATATCTTATTAAGCTTTTATAAGTTCAAAAGTTGAAGTAGCTAATTACAGTATCTACATTTTTTTTTTACAGATAATTTCCAAGTTAGTTTCTGATTTATTATACATTTGCATTTAATTAGTTGTATTTATAATGGAAGAGAATTTCGTAATTATCTAATTTTTGTTTACTACTTACTTAAATTGATTTATTAAAATTATTGTAGATACAATTTATATTTTTTAATTGAATGATTTGAATTCTAGTTGCAATGAATTTCTCTCAGCAAATAAATAGTAAATTATATAATTAATGGAATTTTTATTTGTTTATTATTTTTTATAATTTTATTATTATTGTTTGAATTTGCAATATTAAAGCAATTAGTGAAAGCATTTGGCACAAAACCCCCATCCCCTTCGAAACGTCTTAGCTCACTAAACGAAAAAAAAATATTTTAATTGCATTTAATTACCAAAATTAAATGAAGAATACAACATAAACTAAAAATAAAAATATTTAATTGCTAATTGAGAAAATGCGAGTAAATAATTTCAATAAAAATGAAAATGAGCATCGCGCGTGTTTTTTGAAAGTTTTTGGCTCTTCGAAACAAAACCAAAAAAAAACATTAATTCGTCAAAAATAAAAAGAAAAAATATTAAAACGCAAAGCACAAATTGTTTAATTACTAATTAAGAGAAAAAATAAAGTAAACGAACGAAAACGAGATACAAAAAAAAAAAAAAAATAATAATAATAAACTTATTAGAACACAAATTGAATGTATCTTTTATTTTTTTTTTTTGTTTTTTTGTTTTTTAGGGTTGCGCTACAAACATTCGCATTAATTACAAAAATACAAAACATAAAAAAAAATGTTCTAAAATTTAATTCGAACACGAAACTATTCATTATCACAAAAGACAATTGGCGTCTGTCTTGCTGTTTATATTGGCAAGCGTAAAAGTGTGCTGCATTTCTGCTGGACATAAACAAACAAACAAAAAAAACTTCCGCACCTCTGCTGTATCTTATGCGATCGCATATCTATAGATACATTTTTATAGATATATCTTTCAGATACATTCTACTGCAGCAACAACAATAACAGCAGCAGCCATTTGGACATTTGTGACATTTTCTTAATTGAAATGATGCGCGTTCGTTGATAAAATTTTCGTATGTTATATGCTGCGTTATTTTGCTGTAGATTATTATTATTATTCTACATTATTGTGTTCATTATTAAATGAGCTGAGCGTTTGTTTGTCCGTTCATGTATCTGTATCTCGTTCAAGTGGTAATTCATGTGCGTGTCTTATAAGACACTTTAATTTGCAGCGCGCGAGTGTATTATAGCATTTTTTTTCTTTTCGTTTTGTGTGGGTTTGGCATTTTTCATCAACATCAACATTGTCTTCATCAACTCAAATGAGCGAAATAAAAACAAAAAGCATTCGAAATGATCTTCGTTTTCATTTACTGCCTGAGATTATCAGCAGCTAAAACTACTCATAAACACCTACAAATTCTCCTCTTTTTCTATCTCTCTCTCTCTCTTCATAAAAAAATTATTTTTAACATGCAATTTGAATTAAATACTTAAATTTTAATTATACAAAAAAAAAAAAAAAAAATTAAAAGTGTGAAAAATGTTTTGTGTCAAAGTATTTTGCATGTTGGAAAATTCTTTTGAATATTGTACATCATATGAATATGTATCTAAGTGCTACAATAAAATAATTGCCACTAAAAAAAATACATATATATATGCGTGGAATGTCGCTGTGAGATCGTGATATGCAAAATATGGCAATAATGAGAATCTTAGTTAAAAAAATTTTAATTAAAAAAGAAGGTGAACTACAGAACGTATTTGAGAACTGTTTAAATTAATTTATGCGATTGTCAGTCGCGTATAATTGAAAATTGAATTATGTTCTAAATTTTAAGTTTGGTGGCTCCATCTTTTTTTTTACAGCGATATATTAAAAGAAATCAGCACAATGCTGATTCAAAATATCTCCGTCTTAAGCGATTTATAATGACTACTTCTGCCTTTTTAGGTAGTATAATTGTTCAAACTCCATTTAGTGTTTTAAAAATTAGAACTGCAAACCGATTTTGAACTGAACCTTTTTTGAGCCAAATTTCAGTATTTTCTATCGTTTGCTCCGAACCATAAACCGAAGCCGCTCTGCTGAAAGAAAATGCTTTTGAACCCAAAACTGAACCATATAAGATTCAAGAAGTGGTTCGCTTCGAACTAGTTCTCCATTGCTTTAAAAGATCTTAATAATAAATATTATCTAATATATAAAACTCTTGCGTCACAATGTTGACCGATTCTTTTGGAATTTTGTGTGTTTATTTAGTGGATATGAGAGTAGGAATTAACTATTTTTTTCCCTACATGGGGGCGTGGTCTCCATAAAATCGATCAAAAATTCGTTGATTAATTCCGAAACAACACAGCCGATTTCAAAGAAATTTTGTACATGTGCATTTTTTGGGTCATCTTAAAAGACAGGACAAATGTCGTTTTAGATAAATGAGCATGGGCAGTTGTGGCCACCATAGAATCGATACAGAAATTCATCATATTTTTACAAATATTTGAGAGATGAAATAAAATTCGGTATACATTTTATCAGGACCCGCAAAGTTGAAAAAAATGAGAAGTATTAAAAGCGATCCAAAAAAATTCATCCATTACTGCACAGTGAATAAGTTTAATGCATTGGAAAAATGGGTGGTAGGCGTGGCACCATATAAACGAACCAAAAAAATTATACGGTGGACCCTCGGTTAACGAACTTAACTCGTTCCAGAAACTTGTTCGTTATGCGAAACGTTCGTTATCCGAAACCGAATATTTGCATATACAGTTGCGGGAAAAAAAAAGCACCAAACAAATTTTCAAAATAAATCAAGCTTTTTTAAGAAAACTATAAAAGATATGGTGATGTTTTATACATGATTTTATAGGTGGAAATGTCTATTTTAATATCCGCCCCATATTATCAATTTATATCTATATATAACGATTTTGTGAAATATTATGTCTTTAAACCCAATTTTACAGCCGGTAAAAAAAATAGCACCATAACGACACTTTCACTGAAAAAAGCCACTTAAACTTAGAAATCTGATTCAAACAGTGTTTAGACTTTTAAAAACAAAATAATATAATAAACAAAACAAAATGCGTATATATTTTATCAAATATAGGGTTTAAATTAGAAATAGTTAATACGACTTCAAATTCATACAACTTGTATGAAAAGTGGAAAAATTCGTTTAATAAGGCCATATGGCTCAAAAACTAAAAGAGATAGCAAGTTGCGTTCTTCGAGACAAGTCAATGGCTATTAGATACCTTCATTTTCCCGAAGAGAGCAACTTTCTATCCATCGTAGTTTTCAAATGAGAGGTAGGGTAACGAAATTTTGATTTAATTTGGTAAATGGATCATTTATCAGGTTCGAGGAGATCGGTGGGCTCAAAAACGAAAAGAGATAGAACATTACTTTCTTCAGAGGAAATAATAAAGAATGTTATGGCTAAAATTTTTGTGAAGAAAATAATGTTCTATCTTTTTCGTTTTTGAGCTATGACCCGAGCAAGGCCAGATAGCTCAGCTAGTAATATTCTAAAATTTACTTGAGTGGGGTTGTTGCTTTGTTTATGACGAGTTTGATGTTAAAGATGTATACTATATACAAGTTCTCGTAAACGTATTGATATTAAAACCAATAGATAGTGGTGGACTATAAATTTAAGGTGGTCCTTTTTCCGTACGCTAGTTCATTAAGTTTATTAAGTTTTTGTTCTAAGTTCGCCGTATGAACGTTAAAGGAAAATCAATCAAACTAAATAGCACGTTGGGATCGGTGAAGAACGCTAATTACGATGATTTTACCAGAAGATGTCAGTAACAAAGCTCGAGATTGCTGAATCTTTATAGGTGTTCATCATCAAGTAGGCAAAATTTTATTAGTTGATGTGAGGCTTAATTTTTTTAAACCGAACCGAACCGTGGCTCGACACTACTTAAAACCGGTTTGCTAATTTTTTAGTTGTTTGCAGCCCTGATAAAAATAAATTCGAACAATTATATCTTGTGTGAACCTCAAAATTATGTTGGCTACTAAGGCTCCTATTTTCATTATATATTGTGACACCTCAAAGTGCTATACTCTTTCGATTTTATAACTTATTTTTTCTTATCTATTAAAACCTAAACTAATGAATGTGTGAGAGCGAAATTTAAAAGAGAATAATTTTGAAATAGCCAATGTAACATATGTAGCGGCTAATACAATATTTATAAGCAATTATGTTCCAAATATTTCAACGTAACACAGATAAAATTTCATAAGACAAAATGATGGCAAAACATAATTACATAACACATGTTTCACTTTAGCAATGCAGCTAATCAGACAAATGCATTAACAGCAAATAAGAAATTATATTTAAAATTTAATTAAAAAAAAAAAAAAAAAAAAATCAAATTATAAATAAAAAATATTTTTTTATGGCAAACGGATGACGGACGCATAAAAATTTGTAAAATGTGCAAAAATGAAGAAAAAAAAACTTATTAAAAATAGCGCCAAGAGGCAAAACGTGAGACGCATGGAGTAACAGTTTGGCTACTGTAAAGTGGCAACAGTTCGGAGTGAAGACGAAGGAGTAGGCGCATAAGCAGCTCATTATAGACGCCAACTGCAACTGGAAATGTGCAATAACAGCGGACAAAAACGCTGGCATACTTGAAGCATTTCTTGTGGCAGCGCCAGCTTACGTTTTGTTGTCGCTTAAAGCAGCAACAAAAAAGAAATAATAAAATAATAAAAATTAATAAATAAAAATTTACTTAAGACCAACATTAAACAGTTTGATTTTATGCGTAATTATGTATTTGATTTTGTTGTTATTTAAGTTGTTTCAGTTTCAGTTGCAGCTGTAGCACCAACTCCAGGCGTGGCCACACGCCGCCCACAATATACAAAACGTCATTGCCGCCAACGCCGTCGTGGAATGGTCTAATAAAAATTTTGACGTTGCATTCACTTTGCATTCAATTTGGCAATTGAAGTTTTTCATAAATGTTTCTTTTTCTTTTTTTTGGTTTTCGTAATTTAACATAATTAAATAGGTAATTATGCCCATAAATGCGCTCGAGCGCATTAAAAATCGTACAAGATCGTCGTTTATTTTATGTTTATGTTTTTTTCTACACTAAGGATTTTCACTATTTTGCTCTTTGATCTTTAATGTTTTCGCTATAATTGGCGCGATCTTTTCTTTCGTTGCAATTTATAAGTTGGAAATTTCCTGGTATCTTTTCGGTTATTTTGTAATATGCTGCGCAATTTTTTATTATCTGTTACAGTGTGAGATACTCAAGTAGGGTGTTGTGCTGTTGTGTGATTTTCTTTTTTTGTAGAGGCGCTCTTTTTATTTGTATGCGCTTATGGAACTATGAATTTAGGCGCAAGGAACTAGAAACAAATTCAGAAAGGAAACTTTTAGTGTAAAGAAATTAATTTGATATCAAAAATTATGATCACAGATTTTAAGTAGTTAACTCTGCTTGATGGAGTGCACCAATTTTCGCATGCGATTTAAAAGAGTATCAAGTTTGTTTTGTTCAGTATATTCTGATTATATTCCAAAAGAACTACCGCCACCATCATTGGAAACATGAAGACGAATCAGAAATTCCATACAATAGCAGTTGTTGCTAGTTTTGGCCAAAAATCACTTTCGGTGATATTTTCACAGTGATTTAAAAATCACAATGTCGCCCTGCGATATTTTTTTAATACAAAAAGTTAAACAAACGGCAGATTGCCAATTTTTTGTTCAAAATTGTCGGCCAAAACAAGTGTGACTTACTTAAACCGGCAATTGCAAAGCAAGCAACCAAGAACACGATACATATATTATTTGTTTGCTCAATTTCAAATTGTACAATAGAAACAGTGTTTTATATTTCAACGAACAAAGTCGGTTTATTGTGTTGGTGTGCTCCTTTAGCGGCGATTTTGTATATCACTCTTCGCGGACAGTGAACCTGTTCAGTAATCGCAGATTTTTTTTCACTGTTTGCAGTCACTGCGATTTTCAAATCGAAGTCTCTAATCACACTGCTACTCAAAAATCCGAGTTTAACCCGACTCAGCTGAATTTATCTAAAAAACAAGAAAAATGCTGAAGTCGAGACTGTTCTACTGCAAGATACCATGTACCCAATCTTTACGTACCTTATGTAAAGTCTTATCTTAGGAGCATATTTTATTATATTGGATTTTTATACAAAAACTCAAAGAATGTGGTAAATTTGTATGGGTCCATACCTAAATTTTTTGGCCCCCCCCCATACTAAGATACTTTATTGGGACTATCATAGGCATAATTAAGACAATATATGTTCAATATATGTTCTTTATAGGGTCTGTCATGCTCCATTAATTTGCACAATCTCAATATGCACTTTAACAATCTGGGTACAGGGTATAAAAATTAGAAATAAAAGTACTCTTAAGAAAAAAAAACCTAAATCAGTGAATCACAAAAACATGTTCCACTTCAATTGAAAAATTAACTCAACTCAAAAGAGAGAAAAAACGACTAAAAAGATTTAAATGCAAATCATGTGCTAAGCGAAGAAAGCCCAAAGCACTTAATTTACGCGACCAAACAACTCCGAAGGTGTTGAAAGCCAACAGCTACAACAGCCACACAAACCCAAGCAACAAATTATTCTAGTTAATAAGAAGAAAAAAAACACAGAAGAGCGCATTATATGGCAAAGGATACAAAATGAGCTGCCAGAAAAAGGAAGTCAATGCCATAAAAATAAAAAAAAGAAAAATAAACACGAAACCATAACCAGCCAAGTTAAACCAAATGCAAAAACCGCAGAAAGCAGCAAAAAAAAAAAATAAAAAAGAGTTAATGTAATGATGCACATATCCTTTTTTTCAGCATCAAGAACCTTATGAAGTCCTTTTTATCCCAGATTGACTTTGGTTTTAGCGGCATATAAAACAAGCTGCTTAACCCGAACGCCAATTGGAATTCTAAAACGGAGATAGAGAGTAAGGAGTACAGTAAAGAAAAATGTTAATTACCCTTTGTGTGTGTGTTTAAAAAGGACTTGAGTAGAAAGGACACATGTAAACTTGGGTCGTATAGAGAAAAAATGTAAAGAGATTGTTATTTGAAGCAATTAAAATTATTATTTTAATGTCAACACCACCCACAGATAGCACAAAAAAAAAAGGATAATACTTGTTAAATGAAAATGTTTTGCTACTTGCCTGCTTCCTTTTTTTTTTTTTTTTTGGTGTTTAAAATCCGTTAAATGTTTTTAAAGATTTTCCAATGTTGGCAAAGAAATCATCCAACAAAAAAATAAAATAAAGTAAAGTTGCCTAAGGGCAAAGCTCAAATCCACTAAACTTATTTCAGTAGCAAGGATAACTTGTCTTCCTTGGCATAAACTTTAACGTCAATGTTTGTGAAAATGTTTTGTACAATCTTTTGGGGTTGATTTTACGCTTGTACGTTCGCTTACCAGGCGTTGAGAAATACCGTAAAGTGTTTTTACGGTATTTTGGGGTCAGATTTTTCACTCTCTTTCGTTTTACAGCCGCTTAGGTCGTTGTACTTCGTCTTGCCCTTTGCAATTTGCTGTGTCTGAGTTTTTTTTTTTTTTTTTTTTTTTTGGTTGTGCAGATTTCAAGCTGACTGCACTTTGAATTTTGGCTAACTTGAATTTTATTGTGTATTTGGTGTGAGTATTTCTTTATGGTTTGAGGTTAACTTGGTTGTTATTGTGCGGGGACATGGTTTGTTTTGTTAGTGTGATGAGTCGTTTTTTTTTTTTTTGTAGGTAGATAAGTGTTAAAATGTTGACAGGTTTATTATTTGTTAATAAAAGTTGTTAATGCAATTAAAAGTGTTTATGAGTTTAAGTTTTTTTTAGATTATAATCAAAGGAAATTGCTACATATACTCAGAGTACAAAAACAAATAGGATTTGGAATTGAAAAAAAAAAAACATAAGAATTTAGGCCAAAAATAATGCGTAATAATTTTATTTGATGCGAAATTTTATGCCATTTATGATTTAAGCAAAATGTCGTTCAGGTGACCACCACCACATTTCTTGTACTGGTTTATACGATTCTTTCAATTTTTGTTAACTCGGGGCAGCATTTCCGCTAGAATAGCAGCAATAGTAGCTCGAAAGTTGGCCTGAAGCTCATCAACTGATGCTGCTTTGTTGGTTTAAATCTTTGACTAAAAATAGACCTAAAGAAAACAGTCCAATGCTGTTAAGTCACACGAACTATTTGGCCAGTTGTTAGGGTCATTTCGCGATATTATTGACTTACCAAACTTTTAAATTTCATCGTAATATTGACTTCAAACGTATGGCATCAAATACCCGCAACACGGAACTTTAATCCCTTTCTTGAAAAAAAAAATGGAAGGTGAGTTTGTATGGGTTCTATATGTTATATGGTTGTAGCATATTCATAGAATAATAGTAGAAGTGATTTTACCCGGATTGGAGTGAATATATCCATAAATAAGAACTATTTTCATACAAAATCCGATAAATGGGCGCTGGGTTTGTATGGGGGCCCTATTAAAAAAATAAGCGTGGTACCTCTCATTTAATATTGGATGCCATTATATGTGTTTTTACCCAATTTATAACAAATGCATTCATAAATAATAACTATTTTCATACAAAAAGTCGAAAAAAAGTGGTAAGTTTGTATGGGGGCTATACAAAAAAACTTAAATCTCAGGTCAGTATCTTTAAAACTTTTCGATAAAAACGCATTGCAACAGACAGACAGAAGGACAGTCAGACAGACGGACATAGCTAAATCGATTCGTCTCGTCGTGCTGATCAATAGTATATATATATTATTATGGGGTCTTCGATGGCTCATTTAATGCGTTAAAAACTTTCCGACAAACTGATAACACCCAAATCTTTCAATAGTTTATTTTAGACTGTCAGCGACTTATGTGTAGGTACAATTTTAAGAAGTGATATATATATATGTGTTAGTCAATGTTACGATAGACACAATAATATGGTCGAAAGATACAGTTATAACAATAATGTTCTTGAAAATAGTGCGTTACAAACGTTCTGACAAGATGAAAATACTTTCCAAAAAAAAAAAAAACGATTCAGACATGCCTGTCCGTCTGTTCATCTATCTGTCTATAGTAAGGTGTTTCATTCACTCACCACGGTTAATGCTGTTAAAAATCTATCTCGATTTTTATTGCTCTGATATTTTTTTTGACCACTCTCAACTTTTTTTGAAAGAAGCATCACGATTTGATCTCTACCGCTAACTTTGTATTATTTCGCTCCCGATAACTTTTATAAGAACAAAAATATGCTCAGATATTTTAGAAATCATATATCTTAAAAAATTCATAATTTATTTGCCTTCTATTTGTTCAACTCTTACATACTTCTTTAAGCTCAATAAAGTAATGAGATACTCCCAATGCGACATTTTATTTTCATTTTCTTTTTCTTTTGTTTAACGATTAACTACATAAACAGCACAGAGCAGTGTGCTTAATCCTTGCGCACTTAATCAAATGGCAAAAGAGAAAAAAAAAAAAATATATACAAACAGGACGAAATATATTGCAAAGGCATATCATTGTAATGTAGCTACATTGAATAGCAAGAATGAATAATAATACGAAAAAAAAATGTAAACTAAAGAGCAACTTGGGTCGTACGCCAAGTAGTAAGGGACATTACGGTACAGGATACCAGGACGACAACATGCTTCTCAGTCGCAGACTAGAGTAGCTATAATATACAATAAGGACAACGATGACTACATCATAAAAGAAAAACGTTTTATGAGCACACCGAACGAACATTCAAAAAAGGGCCAACACTCAAGCAAATAGATAGACAGACAGACAGACGGACGGACACACAAAAGACTGGGAGTTACTCGGTGTTTGTTGGCAAAACAACCTGTTGATTTTTTTTTAAGTACAGATTTAGGAAAAAAAAATATAAGTTGAGGCAAGTTAAACTTGTATAGAATTTGTTGCCATAATAGTCCACAGTGCACAGAAGTAACAGACGCAGACAAAGATTCAAATAGAAAAAATAGAATAAAGCAACAGAAATGCCAACAAAAAAAATTTACTTAAAAGGTTTTTTTTAATACATTTCAAATAAAATAAAGAAAATAAATAAGGGTCTAAATTACGATATAAACATACATATAAAAAAATTGCCAAGTAGCAGATTGTGTGCGTCGGGCCTTTCAGTTGTTGTGGTTTGGAACGAATAGTAACTTTTAAGTGGATTCTTTTAAATATTTTGATGCATATTGCGTTTGAGTTAAAGAGGTGTTTTTTTGAGTGTGCTCAATTATGGGTAACAATGTTTAAAGTGACTGTTTTTATAAAATAATTTAGCGAATAGATTTGTTAAACGTGTTAGAAAATTGATTTTGTCATTGTTTTCAATATTAATAATGATTACAAAAATTTTTGTAAACTAAGTTTTTGAAAATATCAGTAATATTAATGTTATAGTGGTCCGATCCGTATCATATCGGATGAAAAGAATATTGATTTTACCCAATTTGAATGTCATAAATAAAAACTATTTTCAAACCAATACTTTATAATCGGTGCTAGGTTTGTATGGGGGCTATACTTTAAAATGGGTGTGACACTTTCTTTTTCATACTTTAAACAGATAGTCTGACAGAAAAACAGACGAACATGGTTAATTCGATTCGTTTCGTCGAGCTGATCCAGAAAATATATGTATATATAAACTTTATGGGGTGTCTGATGCTTTATTTAATGCGTTTTGTGTAAGTTATATAAAAATCAAGTTTGTTTTGTTTGTTTTGTATACCCTGCACCCAAGGATTAAAAGAGTATATTAAGTTTGTGAAAATGTCTGTAACAGGCAGAAGGAGGCATGGTAGACGCTATAAAATATATATATTCTAGATCAGCATAGCAAGGAGTGTTGATATAGCTGTATCTGTCCGTCTGTCTGTCCATCCATCTGTCTGTCCTGCTGTTTGCCGTATGAGAGAGATTATCTCGGAAGCTATAAGAGATAGGGCCATCATACTTGAAGCTGTGACAATGCTTTTGGAAACGTAACGGCCTTAAAATAAAAAAAAAAAAAAAAAAAAATAAAACGAGGAAAAACGTTAACTTCGGTGGAACGAAGCATAAAACCGTCACGCGAATCTTTGAATAGTTATGTGTGATCATCAGTGGCTTATATACATTTAAAAATATATAGACAAAATAAAATTAAAGTTCAAAAACAATCGGTGAGTTTGTATGGGGGCTATATAAAAAAATGGGCGTGGCTTTTGGTTTGGAATTGGATGATATAAACAGTGTTTTACCCAATTTGGAGTAAATAAATTCATAAATAATACCATTTTTTTTTTTCAAAAATTGGAAAATGGGCGGTAAATTTGTATGGGGGTTATACCTAAGAATGGGCGTGGCACCTTAGATTCGACTTTGGATGACAATAGAAGAGTTTTTACCCAATTTAGAGTGAATACATGCATAAATAATACATATTTTCATACAAAAATTCAGAAATTTTCGGTAAGTTTGTATGGGTACACCTAAAAATGGGCGTGGCAACTTGATTTTAACATACAAAGTAGTCGTTGCCGAGAAAAGCTTAAGTTCCAAATATCTATATATAAAAAATGCGTAGAGGTAAACAGACAGACAGACGGACAGACGACAGACAGACAGACAGACAGACGGACATGGCTAAATCGATTCGTCTCATCGAGCTGATCAAGAATATATACTTTATAGGTTACGTTCCTTCAATGCGTTACAAACTTTCCGACAAACTGAATATACCCTTCACACTATGTGTGGGGGTATAAAAATAGTGTAAGATAAGACAAATTTTAAGGTATATAAAGCTATGGTAACCGTTTTTTCTTGTTTATTGTTGAAGAATAGAAATGAAGTACCGTTCAAAAGATAACGGTATTAAGCATTCTCTTGTTTTGAATTTCTAACGTGATCATTTTCGTAGATTATAGTTGGTACCCTACATTCATCCGTTTTCGTCTTAAAGCAATATGTCAAGTGGCGTTATAGGTGGTATTATTTATGTCTGATGGCCTTATTTATGTCTTTACCAAATTAAAATAGTTTATTGGGACTATCATAGGTATAATTTATACTAAATTTAAAGTTATTGATTATGTAACAAACATGTTACTTCTCAAACAGGAAAACCATTTGAAAATGACCACTTGACGACTCAGGAGATAATTTTTCGGATAATGTTTAATGGTGTCGCAAAGCCCCTCAAGTTTCCCATGTAATTTACATGGGAAAATAACACTTTTGCGTGGATGTAAAAAATTAATTTTTTTTTAACCGGATAACGACGACTCCCCTCATAAACAGTCATAGACGAACATTCAATTATTTATTATTTAATTTTTAAACATTATCATTTTTTATAGGCAAACGTATTGTTTTTGGTTTTATCATATTTTTATGTTTTTGGATTTTATTTAAGTATTGACTCCTTTTATCGGTCATATCATCATTTTACACTTCTGGTATAAAAAGCACCCATTATGCTGCTTGTAAGAATATCTTCTTAAACGAAGAGTCAAGGTTAGAGTTAGAGTCAATAGACCCAATAACAATAACAACAATGGCAGTAAAAGTTAAACGCTAAAAAAAAAACAGGTGAGTATGCACGTGATGCAAACAAACATGTTGACTGGCAGAATTTCTGAATGAATGAACGCTTGAATGGTTGGGATAACAAAAACGTTAAGATTATAAAGATTTTTATCGCAGCGCCATCACATCACAAAAAAAACCACAACAACAACAAAAACAACGAAAAACCGCAAAGAAAAGATAAAGCAACAAATAAGGTGGCAAAACACGCGCTTTCAACTGTGCAACTGTGTGCGTTGAAGCGACAAACAAACACACAACTTTGCGTCAAAAATAACAGCAGCGCAGCAAAAGTAACAAAATGATGTGATGTGCTGCAAAAGAGAAATAATATTAAAGAGGCGCCAAGCGAAAAAGATACATACTAACAGAAAAAAAAACAACAACAACAACAAAAGGTAAAAGGCAAAGATATTTTGACAACACACATACACAAGCAAAAACGACGACGAAGAAGAAAAAGTTGCGATAAAAGAACTTTTTTTTTTTGCTGCTTCGTCTTGTCTTAGTTGAACAAATAAAAAAGTAGAAAAAAAAACTGTTATAAAGTTGTAAACGCGTAAAACGACAAACAAAAGAAGAAAAAAAAAGCGCAAAATTCGCATAAGGCGCTAAAACGCTAAGAAGCAGAAGAGCTGAAGCTACAGAAGAAGAAGAAAAAAAAACAAATATGTACAAGCAAGCAGACAACAGGCACAACGCGATGTAAGCAAAAATTACAGCATAGTGAAGCGGAAGATGTGTAGAGTCAGGTCAGAGTGAGTGAGTGAGTGAGTAAGTGAGACGAGTGCGGAGAAATACGCGTGAGAAAAGGAAAAGAATTGCAAAACTGCAAAGAAAAATATTAGCTTTAGCCAAAAAACGGAAGTCAGCTAAGGAAGTTTATCAAAGTTGTAGGCAAACGTTTGCATTGTGGAAGGGGTCGGAAGGGGACGGGTGTAAATGGCATTGATAAAGTGACATGAGAAAGTAAGCTGTGGTATGGCGGGGTGTGCGGCGGTGCGGTGAGGTGAATTTGCAATAAAATGAGTTGGCGTAAGGTGTTTTGATTTGTTTGTGGTATACAGAAGTATATGATGAGCTAGTGGTGGTGAATAGAGGGGGCAGAGCAGCACTGAGTCAAAACTAAACGATTTATAAATATTTTGTTGTTGCTTTTTTGTTTTTTTTTTGTTTGTTTTACTTTTTGTGTAATCTTTTTTATTATTATTATTTTTTTTTCGGTATATGACTTTTGTTATTGTTTTTTTATTTGCTCTTTTTTTTACAGTTAATACAACATACAAACTTACATGTGTACCTAATGTATGTATGTATGCGTTTGTTATTGTTGTTTTGAGTTATTTTGGAATAGGCGCACAGATATCTTTCACACATTTCGCTGAATGAAAGTGCAAACATACATAAATATGTATGTAAAATACTTATTTGAGTGATTTCTTAGCTAAATTAAATGAGTTGTGCGTTTTTGTGATAAATTTGTTTTTGTTATTTAAAGAATAAACATTTGTACAGTGCGTTTGAAAAATGTTTTTATTTTTTTTTTAAATTTTATTTTATTATATTAAAAAAAAATTGTGTATGAAATTTTGTTGATGATTATAGGTGGCAATAAGCATATATGTATGTATATGCAATTATAACAAATCATTTAATCAAAAATTATACAATAATTTAATCAAAAAGTACCCGTCCTTGCTCGGGCGTCGCAAGTAGTTTTTTTACAATTTTTTGCAACAAAAACCAGCTTTTCCTACCGCCCCATTTTTCAAGTAATTATTCTTTTTTCACTCCTTAATACCCATATTTAAATGGGGCACCTCCCCTCCGCCCATCTCTCCAATGGATTATACTTTTCTCGTTCTCATTACCATGTGCATACTCGTACATGTCTTATTAGAGTAATATATTTTTATATTTTTAAATAAAAAAGCGATTCTATTCAAAATAATATTGTTAAAATTAATCTTTGAATAATTATTTTATTATTTAATAATACAATTTTTATTTAATTTCAGTTTACACATTAAAATTTCTGAAATTCTTGTATCGGAGAGAGAAATACGTGAATACTCGGCCAAGAAAAAGGTAAGCAAAACTTGCAACTTAAATATACAACAGTTATATAAATTATTTCCTCATATTGAAATTTAAAAGTCAGAATTCACATACAATATCAGTGACCCCAAAAACCCGCGATTGACGAGTTTTAGTTAAATCCGATGAGTGTATAAGAAGGATTTTGGGGAGATGTTTACGAATGTGTGCTCAATATTCTATCATCTAATGTTGTCGAGGTATTCTCAACCAGAAACGGTGAAAACATTAATTTGTTCAAGTTTTTTGGTAAGAATATCTCGAAATAATGGAAGATGTGACATTACTGAGCACAAATTCGAAATCTGCCGATCAACATCTTTCAGTTGCAAAACCAGTCTCTGGTTCCACTCTATCATTACATTTTTTTCGGTCTATTATATAAACATGATTCCCTTAAACTTTTTTGAGCTACAATTTTGTTCAATACAAACAACAAATGATAAAATTTGGCAAAGCCACCATTTTAAGATTAATATTTGTTGTAAATATGAAACTATTGGTGCCAATATATTTGGATATATTTCAATAAATTTTATGTACATATGTAGGTATACATATTCAAAAAAATTTTTTTTTTGTTTATTTATTTTATTCACTGGCACAGTGGCCACAAATGGCTATTGACTTTTTATAAAATTTGAGAGTTAAACTTTGTTGCAAACCGGTTAACTTCACCTTACCACACTTGAACAAACGATCGGTCTTGATTAAAGATTTTGTAAGAAATGAAATGGTGTAAAGTTAAAAAAAAATGTTTCTCTACTTGATAAACTATTTTCAAATGAATTTTTTTTTTCAATATGAACGATTGTTCTTAAAGAGAGAACCATGGTCTTGATAATACATATAACGATGGTTCTTGATAAGAGAAAAATTGTTCTTGATACAAGAAGAATTGTTCTTGATTAAAAATCGATTATTCTCGATACATGGATACTTTTTTAATAAATTTTAATTAAGTAAGTTAGTTCCTTCCTTTGGCCCACTGTTTGCTGGTTAAGAATTTATCAGAAATTATTACCATTCGAACATTAAATGCAAAATAAGTTAAGAGTTTGTCAATAAAAATAAAAGAAAGAAGCCAACGCTAAAAGTAGAATCATTGCCAATAATAAAATTGTACTAATTTTCTGCACATAAATAACAAAATGATCTCGGTGTATTATATGCCACAAGATACAAATGTATAACTGCAACTTCAAAAATACATAAAAATCAGATATTCGTATAGGATACAAATGTATATTCTATGCCGCTAATCAATGCTTTTAAAATGCTTATTGACTATTTTAAAATCAATGGTAAATTTAATAAAAAAATATGTTTAAAAATTATGCATATGAAGAAACTCGTTGTCTTTGTTGTTGTTGCAGTTCTTCTAATTAACAAATTATGTATATCAATTTGTTTAGCTCTAGTTTATATAATTTACGCAAATAGTACATATAAATTTTTAATATTTATGCATTATACACATTCATGGATACATCTGTTCATATATTTATAGATACACTTAACTCGCAAACACGCCTTTTATTGGACGAGTTTTAGTTTATAATTTAACTGATTCACTTATCTGATTCGTGCTAATTGTAATTTACTATAAAAATTATAAAAAACAACATTATATAGCATATTTATTAAAGCATATATACACTTATTTGCTCTCTTAGTAATGATTTGCTTAAGTTTGTAATGGAGTCCGTAAATGCAACCGGTTGATTTTGGAAAAGTTTTTTTCATTTAAAATGGTCGCTACTAAAATTTTAAAAAAAAAAAAAAAAAAAAATATATGATATTCATAGAAAGTATTGAAAACAGTTTAATAAGCATATTGCGGACGCTACATAAATTTATATTCCCATAAGCAGCTCAATTGTCTCACATTTCACTCACATCAAATAGCTTAACGCATAAACCGTTTCCTAGAACACTTAACATCAATTTCAAATAATTTGTTTATAATAAATCTGCCAACAAGCAAACAGAAAAAAAAATATTTCAACTCGCATTCGACATAAAAAATAATTTTTCTCAATAATTAAATCTGTCAAATATTGAAAAACGTTCAATTTCTAAAAGCTTAGAATGCGCATGCGTAGCTCAACCCACCCAATTGAAGTAAATTCTTAAAAAATGTTCAAAAACAAGCGAAAAATTATATTGTATAATAAAATAAATTATATTCAAATTTGTTACTTTGATTTTCATTTATTGGGAAAAAATTATTAAATGCTCAATTTTTGTATTATTGTTTGTGTACTATAAGAATTTTTTTAATTGGCATAATGCGACGCGCATGGATGTGTGTGATGTTGCTTGCGTCATTTGTGACGCCTATAAATGAGAAAAAGATAAAATTTTTAAATTCTAATAAGCACAAATTAATAATACTGCAAAGTATGCACATACAATACACAAGCATGGCAGATACATGTGAAGCTAGTTGCTACAAATGCGGGTCTTTCAATTGAAAACTCTGCAAATGACTTAATTAAACGCTGAAAAGACGCGTGCGTTACTTCCGAGATATTTTGAAAAAAAAAGAAAAATAATAAAAATAATAATAATAAAAAATCAAAGAAGCGCTCAAAAATGCGCAATCACTCATGTTTCCGCGCTTTCTCGCCATCTTAATAATCAATTGGCGCTTCATTAAGTACGTTTATTAATATGTCCCTGATTTCTGATTGGAAATAAATATATAAATGTATATATTATTGTATATAAGTAGTATATGAATTGTATATGTACGTGTAAGTATCTATGTATGTATATGAGAGTGTGTCGCATCAATTATATGTCGCATAAATTAAACATTGATGTGCTTTGGTTTATGATTTTTAATTTGTACCCTACGAATGTAGTGTGAAATGAGTGATATACAGAACAGACACAACAGTCTATTAACTGCGTTGCTTGAAAAACTTTATTATTTACGTTGTGACGCAAGCAGTAACAGTGACAGTTATTTTTGGCAGTGACAGTGACTTTAGACAGTGACAGTGACTTTAGGTGACAGTGACTTTAGGCAGTGACAGTGACTTTAGGCAGTGACAGTGACTTTAGGCAGTGACAGTGACTTTAGGCAGTGACAGTGACTTTAGGCAGGGACAGTGACAGTGACTTTAGGCAGGGACAGTAACTTTAGGCAGTTACTGTGACTTTAGGCAGTGACAGTGACTTTAGGTATTGAATTGACTTTAAGCAGTGTGGTAGTGTGTTTTTTAGTGACCTTCTCTAGTGCTTCTCGGTGAAAGTGGAAGTAACTATAAACGGTGACAGAGGCTTTAGGCGGCAACAGTGACTTTAGATTTTAAACTTAAGTTAAAATATATAGTAATTGTTTATATAATATTAACTTTATACTTAAGCGCTAATGAAGAGTATTAAATTTTCGATTCTATAACCCAAACTTAATTTAAATCTTAAATTTTATATTCGTTTTCATCAATCAAGCTCGTTAAATAAAGAGAAAAGAGTAAATTTTGTTGCCTGATTTGAGTTTCAATAATAATAACAATAATAATAGTAAAAAATTATTATATAAATTTATTATTTCTATCGGTTTTTCAATGAGACGTAATTTAGACTCATTTAAATAAATATGCAATTGGTTTGTTTTCTTATTCATTTTTTTCTCATTCGCACATTGTTTTGTTTTCCAATTGGCATTTGATATTCATTCGAATTATAAATAATACTATGAGTTCAATGTAAGGCTATTTAACCTTTTAATGAGCAGTGACTACTTAAGAACCAAGTAGAACATGCACTAAGAGTACAAAAAAAAAAATATATATTTTTATTCGCATAGTATGCAATAGGGCGGTCGGGCGTTACGCTATGCAATTTTTAATGGAAATGCGTTTAGAAAGTCACTTTTTGTCGTAGACGCGGCATGCGTGGCCCAAATATGTCGCGCATGCGCATAAATCGTTAATCGTGACACGACGCAGTGCGCTGCTTAAGGCACCAATTGAAGTTACACACACATATTGAGCGAGCGAGAACACAGAGAGTTGCTATTATACTTAAATATACTGCAAAACGCTGCCTTGAGTCATGCATTTATGCATGAACTGAACTGAACGAAACGTCAAATGTAGCTTGGCTTATGTCTGTCTGTCTGTCTGTCTGTCTGCCTACCTTGTCAAAACTCTACACCGCAGCTAGTCAGCGTTGCCACATTGTCTATATTTAAGTCGTTTTTTTTTTTTTTTTTGCTTAATTGTCTTGCACTAAATTATATTTCTAATGCTCTGCAGGCGTTACAATATGTTTTGGCATATAATATTCAACACTTCTGTAAGTCATTGTAGCTGATTGGTTGTCGCGCGCTGCTAGCTTTGGTGTTGCCAGATGCTTTAATTGTCTCATAATTTGCCAAATGTTACCCCGTCTGCGTTTTTAACGTCAACAAAACTGCAACTGCAAATTTGTAATTTGCATTAATTGCTTTTATTTTTTTTCTATAAAAATTTCAATTCAAAAAGCTGTGCAATAATTTTTTTTTTTGTAATTTTTTTTGTTTTATAATTTTATGCGTAAATGATCTACTTGCGGCATGAAGTGTTTATAAGATTTAATTTGTTTTGTTTATTATTTATTCGACAGTTTATACGTCTACGCCATATAAAGTTGAAATTGGAATTACATAATATTTGATTAGGCATTTTTGTTGGCTTTATAGTTATGAATTGTTTTAGGTCCACAAAAAATTGGGTTTATATGTTCTACTCTTCCTTTATTACAATAGCATACAATTTGTTTTACGGTTTGTCACTCATAGCCCCACTTGTAGGAAAGACTAGTTAAGCCATTGTACTGTAAAAATTTGATAAATACCAAGGCTGCGAACCGGTTTTAGAACCGGACCATGAATCGAACCAGTTCTTCTAAAGGATAATGGTTTTGAACCGAAAACCAAACCATACAAGTTGCAAAAGTGGTTCGAATTTAGTTTAGCTGTGGCTTGTGTGTACGACGAAGTATATGTGAAAACTTAGAAAATGTTAACAGATGTCCTCGTAGACTTTAGAGTATATAAAATATTGGTTGTCAGTGATTTTAAATTGCTCCTCATTCCGATCGTCAAAAAGTTTTTTCCTTAAGATCGCCGTTTGAATTTTAGCGGAAATGTAATATATCTGAATGACCCGTTCAAATCGGTGAAGAGCGTAAAATACGATGATATCGAATAAGACCTCCAGATTGCTGAATTTTTAAACAATCACGAATATTTTACCTACCTACCTAAAAATAGAGTTTTATTTATATTGAATTGGACAATAAATTTAAACAAAAATACACAAGGAATATCGAACGCCGTGTCACTGCTTCCGAACTGATGCTTCAACGATACAAAGCGAAGTCGTTTCTGCTTCGCATTATTACTGGCGACGAAAAGGGGATTCATTACGATAATCCAAAGAAAGGCTCTGGGACCCGAAGTTGTCAGACGATACACGGGGGACCTACAGTCAACAACTTATACGACGGAAGGAAGTGATTGCGGAAAAACGGACGAATTGGGCAAACAGACATAAGACATTAATTTTTCACCAAGACAATGCTCGGCCGCATGTAGCACATTTTTTTAAAACCAATCTAGATGGTAACGGATGGGAAGTTATACAACACCCGCCTTATAGCCCAACTCTTGCAACATCAGACTACCATTTGATTCGGTGTGGTGTATGCAGAATGACCTTACGGGAGTGCGCTTCACTTTGGATGAGAGTGACCAAAATTGGCTTGATTCGTTATTCGTTTTTAAAAGCGAGCAGTTTTATTGGGGCGGAATCTATGCTGTGCCAAAAACTTTCACTGTAGTACACATCTCATAAATATCAAAATACATTCATACATATGAGTCTATTTGAACTGAAATTTAAAAAATTAATAGAACAATTATGTCATTTAGACTTCCTAGTTTAATTAAATAGCACTCTCCTTGCAATTCTTAAAAAATATATTTTTTTTTTATGAATTTTAATTATTTGCGCACAATTTGCCATTCTCCAACTCTAACAATGATTGTCTCAGAAAGAATTAAAGAAAAGAAAAAAAAAACGTTTATTAATTAAAAACACTTTCACAATTTATTCGTACAATTTTTCTTTCTTTTTTAGTTCTTATTGTTCGTACTGGCCCATTTCTCTGAAATTCTTAGAAATTGTAAAAAATAGATTGCAGCATAAATTATCAGGTCAAATCTCAATTAATAAAAATACAAAAAAAAAAAAAAAAGTACACAATTTTCTTTTATGATAAATCTGTCTCTTTTACTCTATCTTACTCTCTATCTCTCTTTCGCTCTTATGTATTCTAATATGTTTTTTATCTCTTTTACTCAAGCTTTAACTTAACTAACAATTAAAAATATTAATAGAAATTTATTTCAATTGAAATCAAAAATTTCACTTTAGTTTTTTTTATTTTATTTTATTTTTTTTACTTTATTTTTTCTTATTGCCATCATCAGTAACAGTTTTGTTGTTGTTGTTGTTGCTGTTGTCTTAAACTTAATTTGCATTTTATAAAAATTTTGCACGCGATCTTTCGCTTATTTGCTTTCTCACTTACACAGCAAAGAGAAAAAAAAAATAATAAAGCATGCCACACGCTGTACTGGCAACTGCCTTCAGCTTCATTCCACTTTGTTTTTTTTGGGTTTTTTTTTCTCCAATTCGACTTGACGCGCTTTATCACATGCCTCAGTTTTTTTTGTTGTTGTTGCCATCATCATCATTATTATTATTTTAATCATCATCATCGTATTCATAGTCGTCGTTGTTGTCATCAGCAACATTATGCGCAACAGCAACATTTGAGCTTTTTTTTTTTTTTTGTTTTTGCTTTTTTGGTGTCGTGCTGCTTGTTGCCAATTGAAAATCAGATTTGCTGCCTTTTAAAAATGTGCTGAAGACACTTTCCTATAAACTCAGAACGAATGTGAGTAAATTCTTTTATTAATTTTGTAAGAAAAAAAAAAAAAAAAACAAAAAAATTAATAAAATCAAAGAGAAACTTTAACTTCGATAAATCCGAAGTTCAAATACCCGGCTCACATAATTTCAATTTTTAGATCAAGAAACTGAACTTTGAACTGGTTGGTTCTTATTGCTCAGGATTATCGAAAACTATTGAAGAGGTGAAAATTCTGTGCATGATATCAGAAGTAGCGTGCCAAAAAAAAAGCATGGGATGAGTTAAGTCTAGTTTTTGATTCTAGTGTTCCGTAGAATTTTTTCGGGTTAAATTGCCCGATACAACCCAAGTTTAGACATAAGCAATCGTGCCAAACTTTATCTATAAAATTATTAATAATTGGCCTTGTCAATAAATGTCTTTCCTACCTAATAAAAAATTTATAAATGATCGATAAAAATTTGCAATATACAGCAACGATTAAAAACGTTGGTTTTCTTTTAAAATCCAGGTAATAATAATCACATAACTTGTGCTATGAAAAGGCGTACGGCTGGGGAATACACTAGAGAACTCAAAAATTTGATTGAATACGAGCTTTACAAATTTTTTTTTTCAAATAATATTTAAATTATATGTTGCATTAATGATAATAACACAGATCGAAACGGAAAGTGATTCGAGCATCGGCCTGGGCTTGTCCTATAGACTTTTCAGCGCTGAATAGGAATCTGATCTTAAAAAGTTTCCGTCACATCGAGATTTTGAAAAAAATGAGTTTAATCAAAACTTTTTTAACTGTTTTTGATAATATATAAATCAAATGAACCTGTGGTGATAGAGGTCACGAATTAAACTCAAATTAATGATTGATAACGTTCCATAAAGTAGGAAAAGCCCGGAATCAATCTCACCCAAAAATGAAAAAAAAAAAAATAATAATAATTATAAAAATGTTATGGTAGATCCGATTCACAAAACTCGAGCCTTCTGTTGTATCGAAAGGTTCAAGCTTCAATAAGAGCCTGATTCGGGAGATCTATCACCTAGGCTTACTCTGCTATATATATGATCAAGAACAGTTTTTTAGGAAACCCATTTTCTTATTCAGTGATGAATGGTTTATGGGATGTACCAGGTCCGATGCTTTAATCAAATAAAAAAAGGTAATTTTTTGTCGACCTGTGTAATCAGTAATAATAAAGAAATAAGTTTATTGCAAAGATCGGGTGGTCAGACCCATTATTGCCTGTGAGTTGAGGTACAGTAAGTCTACATAGTGACCAAAGTAAAAACATCCAACATGTTTGATCGAACGTAACCATCCAATATTGTAGCTAGTTTAGTTTTAAAGCATAACCATTTGATATATTTTATTTTAAATTTTATTTGTTATAATTTTGCTACTAGTGTAATAACTAAAAAGTTTAAAGACTTGTAACATTGGGAACCCTACCACATTAAATTAAATGGTAATCAAATCTGTGATGTAGACATGGGTTCACATTACAATGATTTTTATACAATTTGAAGTAAATACATTCTCAAATAAAAACCTTTTTATTTAAAGACTCTAAAATACTAACAAGAAACTGTCTATCTCAGATTCAGTACGTCATGTAAAGGTACTTTGAAAGCTACTAATACATTTTGCTGTTGGGAGTTACGGACACACTGAAGAGTTAATACCTTAGAGTACTTAGATTGAGAGTTACTGATTCTACCTAAACCTAAAACATTGCCTAAATTATTTTAATAAACTTTTGTGAAAGTCACACCTTTTATAAAATCAAAAAGCATATGAAATTCTCGAGAAAGTATTTATTTTATAGTTACCTACTTCTTAGCATGATTTTGACACATTTTTTTCTAAGACAACTCGAGGCACTAATGCATCCACTTACAATTGGCAATCATTAATAGCGCTATTAACCCAAAAAACACAAAAAAATTATATGCATTTTTGCATTGCATTGACCATAATTACCGACTGATGACAATTAAGTAATATATTCGTTTATATATTTATATACTCGTAAAACTATCGATCATTTCGATGACGAATGTCTCTAACTTAATTACAATATTCAATGCTAAAGAGTAAAAATATTTTAATGAGGCATGACAATTAGTTTTTTTTTTTTAAGCAAATAAGTTGAATGCAAATGTGTTGATTATAATTTATTTATATATTAAATACAATAATTGTTGTTTGCCATAATATAGTTTATAGAAAGGAAAGCCCTTTGGCTGAAAGAATAATCCTGTTTTTTTTTAATTTTATTAATTAGTTGAAATGAGAATGAAGAAAAAGTGCAGATTAAAAACGGTAAACTATAATTAGCGTACAACGTATTACAATATAAATGAGTGTGTGAAAAAGAGAGAGAGATAGTGAGGGGAGAGAGAAAGTGTGCTGGAAATCGTATTGAAATAATTGAAATGACTTGAAGTACTTTGTTGTTGTTTTAATTATAATCGTTATAGGGAATTATAGACTCTTTTATATGGTTGTCTGGAGGTATTTAGTTTTTTTTTTTTTTTTTTGTATAGGGCTGTAGTTTGCATTGTTATTTTTGTTGTTGTCTCGCGTCATTAATCGTATATGCATGTATATTATACATATATGTACATATGTGGCTGATTATTACACTGAAAAAAATAAATAAATTAAATGAAAGTGATTAAAAAAATACTTTAAAAAATTCTTAATGAATTCAAATAAAATAGTCAAGTAGTTGATAGTCTGTACTTGCATGCGTTTATTCGTTAATTTTTAAAGATTTAGATCTGAAACTCGAAGCTTAAGCTTTCTCAACCCTAGTCAGTTTAGATTTTCAAATTTAAATGCGCCTATACAAGCTTACCGTCCAATTTTTGAATTTTTATAAGAAAAAAAAGTTTATGTTTTTGATATTTATTTTTCATATGGTAAACATATTTTTTGTAGAACCAATGCTTTCACTAAGATCAAACCACTAAAGCTTTCAATCCCCACAAAAAGTATCTCTCATTTTCGAGTTATGTGAAAAAATGCACTCTCTTCAAATTGGAAAAGAAATACTTCAAATGTCTTATGATGAGTATAAGGGTCTGAGACTGATTGTGAGTTAAAGTTGGGCTTATATGCTACATTCGCTGTCAAGATAATCGTCGCAAAGAATGGTCAAATTAATTTTAAAGTTTATCTAATCTTTATTTTATTATTATTATATCATATTTATTAATAAATTGTTTGAGAATTACTACGTTCCATTAAATGGAGGAACAACCCAGTGGTGGTCAGCATCTGTCCCAGGCTGACACAGAGACGAATCAGTGCTGTTCATCGACCAACCTAGTCATGAATTGTACGAATTGTAATGTAAAAATGGAATAGGTTAGGTTTGGTTAGGCAGACTGATCCCATTTTGGTGGGGTGTCACACATAGAACAATTTGATCCTTTGTGATGCCTATTTGGAGGTTTCGTTCAATATTCTCAGTTAAAAGCTGACTAGACATCAATCTGGCCGCATCTTCCAGTGCTGCTATTCAGGGTGAGCCAAGGTCAGTCATATTTTGGCGTTAGCTGGACAGTCGCAGATCAAGTGCTCCAGAGACTCTAGGGTATCGTGCTCTTTGGATTTAACTGTAACTGTCCTCAATGGTTATTCCTAACATTTTAGCATAAACAACCGCTAGGCAATGACCTGTTAGAATGTCGATTAGCAGCCTGCAGTCTCTCCCGTGGAGCTGCTGCAGGTACTGCGGTAGTTTTTTGCAAGAGTACTTGTACATTATTTTGAATACTTTGCAGTTGGACTTGTTCCTCCACTTTTTTCCAAATTCAACCAAATTCAGAGTCCGTAGTGAGATTGTTTCTTTCTGAGCCAGACCAACGCCTTTTTTTGCTAGCATGACCGTCATCTCATTACCGTTTATGCCCTGTTGGACAGGAATCCAGTAGTACATTTTTTAAAGTTCATAAAGCATATAGGGAGCAGGGAAACACTCTTTACGACATTTTTGGAGCAGATGGGATAGGAAAAACTGTAAGGCTGGCTAGCTCGTGGGTTATTTGTAATTAGCCACAGCTGTCTCGCCATGGGTAAGTGGGTACTCGTAGCGCCTGGAACCACTCTGAGTAGTTAATGACTAGACCGTACGAGCTAGACAATCTGGGAATTTCTAAAAAGGGTCACGAGCGGACTAGTCTAAAAAAAGTCAGTCCGGTTAATTGACCCAGTACTGCTGGAACTATATTTTTAGCTTAAGTTTGACATACATAAATTCTTCTTATATGAGCCCCAATGAAGAGATAAAACAAGGATTTTTACGGGACCATTGATCTTTACCAACACCCTTTTCCAAAATATGTATTACCTAAGCCACTGAAGCCTTGTGTGATGGATATTTGATCTTCTGTTTTTACCGAATTCTCGCTATGAAGCTTCCAGATTTTTTTAAACTAAAATTATATAATTTTTATGCATTTTACAGTGTACCTGTATTATAGTACCATGGAATAAAATACATGCAAACATATTAATGTGTATTTATATATCAACTATATAATTCATTTTTATTTCCCTACTTATTATAAACTACTTAGTAATCATGCCATCTCGCTCTAATTAGTCTAACAGCAGCAACTAGAATAAAAAATGAACAGAATTAAATCGCCAATGGCTGTTTTTAAACATTGTTCGCCACACACACACACACAACACAACATAACACAATACAACACTCATCGTTATAATTATAAGTTGCAATAGCAGCTTGCATGTGAGTCTCTATAGAAGTCATTTGCAGATTATGCAAGTTGTTCTATTATAATGAATATACTTACTTATTTTATATATTACAATATTTTATATATTTATATCTTTAAATGCATTAATTCACTTGCACTTAATTTATTTAATGTGCAAAAACAGTATAAATAAATATAAGTATACTATATATATGTATATATACAATAGGTAGTATACATATATAGCATTCTTTAACACGCTCTTAGAGAAATTAATTCAAACTAAAGCAAAATATTTTATTTAGTTGTGAACTATCATTAGCCATGTGCACATGTTCAACTTTAATCAGAATATAATAAATTCTTAGTTTCTAATTTATTTCTTTGTGATTATGCGAAATTTATAAGCAATGCTTTATGTTAGCCATTAACTAATTAACACCATCAATTGAAAGTTTAATATGAGAGGCACAACGTGCTAAGAATGAAATACTTTTATTATACTGCAATAATTTTTAAGTAGCAGAATTTAATATTTATTAAATAACGAACCGATGGAAAAAATAGAGTTATTGAACATGATGTCTAGACCATAGCGTTGTATGGAAAACTTTAAAATTTAATACCCAAAAGTTTTTGCATGGAAAAACATAATGCTTTCACACGAAAAACGTAAAGTTGGAGTTAAAATATAGCGCTGATTTTTTTTTTTTTTTTGAAATAAGTTTTGGCGTCTTCTAGTAGTTTCAATCGGAACCATTCGAAATCGACGGATCGCGTTGCCAAGAATTTTATATTTATTTTATTGCCTATCTTGAATTATTCCATGCAGAATCTTTTAAAAATTAATTTTTAAAATATTCCGCTTTTCGCTGATTTTTTATGATTTGAAAAAATTATAAGTCATGATTTGTAATTCATGAGTAAGCTTTCCGGATCGGCTGATTATAAATAAATTTTACAAATAAGAGCAGTGAAACGGGCTGATAAGTTGTTCCATTTTTTCTTTTTCTGCATATATTTAAAATAGTTTATGTAAAAGTTTCTTTTTGATCGGACCTTGAGCCTGCTATAATTCATCATAAAATAAGTATTCGACTTGATTCAGATTCTGTTATAATCCAAAGATATCATTGGTGTAGTTCATACCAAAATTGGTATATCTAGATTAGAGATGCGCGTCGGGCGGAAACCCCGATCCGGGATCCCGCCCGTCCGACCCGAATCGGGCGGGATTCCCGCCCGACGCCCATTTCTAGTCTAGATTAGGTAAGCAAAAGATTTTCATACGAAACCCCAAAATATGTTCTTAGATAATTATTCTAACAGATTCGTAGTCTTTTATTCCATGTCAGATGTGGGTACAATAAAACCCTTCTTGAAAACGTGTAGATTGCTCAAATTTGAACTTATTGCATTGAAAATATGCTCAAATATTTAAAAACTTGACGAATTATGATAGTTTTATCAATGCAATATTATCAAATTTTAGCAAACTAGACGTTTAAGGGTCCATATCGTTTTCTAGAACATACCATTTTATTTGCATACTCGTTACACATAGTATAAACGGGTATAATAAGTTTGTCCGACAGTGTTAAATGCATTAAAGGAGGCATCGGAGAACCCATAAAGTATTTTTTTGTATTATTGATCAGCTCGATGAGACGAATCGATTTAGCCATTTCCGTCATATTTTAAACTTAAGCTTTTTTGGGAGCCAAACAAATATGCTGTCCTTTTTCGAATTTTTGTATGAAAATAGGAATTATTTATGAATACATCTACTCGAAATTGGGTAAAAACACTTCTTATGCCATCCAATATAAAAAAAAAACTGACACGGCCATATTTTGGTATAGCACCCATACAGACTTACCGCCCATATTCGAATGAATTCAATTAAAATTTGTAAAAAACAATTCCAATGTCCACCTTAATGAACACTACCGATATAATAACGATCGGTCTAATATACGATAACATATGGCCTTTTTTTACTTTCGATTTATATATTAAATGAACATTTTTTGTGTCGGCTGGGGCTAACACGGCCCATCCTCATCTCTAGTTCGAACTGTGGTTGAAAATTAACTTCATTTCGATTATCGGTTCATCTCAGCGAATTAAAAAATTTTGATCGAAGTTCGCCGTGTGAACAATAAAGGAAAAGCTATCAATCGGAATGTCATGGTACGATGATTTTAGCATAAGACGATATGAAACACAGCTCATGTCGAGTTTGCTGAATTTTTACCCAATCACAAATATTGGATTTCTTTTTTTTTTATTTTTAAACAAAACTTCAATAATATTTATTTTAAAACTGAATAACCGAGCCAGCGATTCAAAGGCATCGACCACCACTAAACCGAACCACTTCAAATTTTTGAGTTGTTTGCAGCCCTTGCACGTTTTTAGCAACACAAGAACTGATATGATTAAAATTCCAATTAAAATGTATGCTGTATGCATGCAGGTAAAGTTTTTCCATTTTTTTTCGAAAATTTGTTTGGAACTTAATAAAATTAGTGAGTTCATTTGGAAAAAAGTGTTAAAAATATAAAAAAAGAAAAGACTTGAATCGATAAATGAATGTAGTAACAATTTCAAAAGATACAAAATTATTTATGCAACATTTATTTACGCACACAAAAGTACATTTGGCTTAATTCAAATTAAACCAAATCGTGCATATATATATTTACATATATATTTATACATAGGTACATATTGTATGTATATACAAATCGTCATAAATATATAAATACTAATTTACAAAAAAAAAATATATATTTTGCATACAAGTTTATAGCTAATGTTTGTGTGTTATGTGAATAACATAAGTGGGTGTAGCACTACGTCTGTATGTACGAATGTAGGTGTAAGTGAGTATGCGTGGCATTTGCTGCATTTAACCCCTTCAGTACCATTCCTATTGACTTTGAATGCTTCACCCAAATCGCCCCTCAATGAGTTGGTACGACTGTTCGCTTTCGTTTAAGGTAAAACGTGCAATTTTCTCAAAATTACACACGATTAAACATTATTATAACTGCAAGAAGTGATTGCAAAATTTATATATGTACATACATATATGTAAATTTATATAATATGAGTCATATATGTACATACATATGTATGTAAATATTGTGCATAAACTCATTATTATTTTGTATAATCATTAAAAATCAGATGTGGCCAGAGGTATGAGAAATAATGAAATTTGCGTGCCACATGAATTGAGCACGCATTTACCAATAAGAATTGTGTTTGATGGTAACAAAAAATTATAATAATAATAACAACAAGGACAGACGCATGTAACAAGCAAGCAAGGTTTGATTCAAAGGTTTTTGAATGTTACAGTATATTTAAAAAGTTGTACAGGTGTTTCGGCTGCTCTTACGGTTCTTTTCCATTGCGCGTCTTCTGGTTTTGTGCAATTCTTTTGCAATTCTTTTTGTAGCATTTTATTTTTTTCTATTTCAGCGCAACCAAAATATGTTTGGTCTTGTATGAAAACATACTAAAAAATACCAGACCACATATGTTGGGGCTAGTAAAAACATACAAAAAGCAAAACATTTTGTATAGGAAAATACGAAAATCGACTTCATGAATAAACCGAATATGTTCAATGCACTGTTTTGGTGGTATTTTCATATTCTTGCATTATTTCCTTTCAAATGAAACTGATTTGGGACTCATCTTTTTGGTGGTTTGGACGTCCATAGCGGACATAGAGATATTTTTACTATTTTATGTTTATAAATTCTTGAAATTATATAAATTTTATATATTTTGGATAATTGTTAGGTCCATATGTCCGATCGAACGCATGAAACTTAGTTATTGTCTCAATTAAATAAGTAAAGATCTCTTTTCAAGTTGTGACAATGGAGAGAACGACAGGGCTCAACTCTACAAAGTCCAAAAAATGACAAATTAAGGGTTTGTTTGGCTTTTAACACCTGTTTTGAAGGTTTTCAAGATCAGATTCATGTTCAGCACGAAAAATCCCGCCGGAAGCTTCAGTATTATGTTTAGATTCATTAAAGAGTGTATGAACCTGGTAAATGTATTAAAGCTTTAGAATAACCAAAGTTTAAGATCAAAGCAACTCTAAAAGTTTTCACTCAGACTTTGCATCTGTTACAACAACATATTCAAGGCATACAATTGATATAACAAACAACAAAAACAACGATAAACAATAAATGGCATAAAATGCAACGAAGTCAAAGTCAGAACAAAAAAAAAAAAAAACAATAAATAAAAAAAGACCGAAAGCAAAGCAACCCCAGACATGTCTGCGTGATTTTGTTTTCGCTTAAGGGGCTAACAAAGATCTCCTTTACCAAACTTTGCTCCTTTGCGCCTCCAATGTACATTCGAACTCCTGCTCTAACAGCTGACCCATATGTTGTCTAAGGACTATGCAACACAATACACAAAAAAAGAATGCAATCGTGTGTGTGTGTGTCCTTGTCTAATGTTTGCCACGTAATGAGTAATTCGCATTTCTGTTCACATTTGCATTAACCCATTAGTGTCTAGGATGGGCTTGAGACTGCTTACATAACTAGAAATAACGAAGAGGGACAGATAATTTGCAATTTAGAATGCATTACACAAACTCTGACTGAAAGGGGAAAAATTTTAGCTTTAATTTTGATATAAAGCATGTCCTTTAACGTTAGTCCTGGCTGTAGCATAATTTCGCTAAATTAGCGAAAAACAAAAAGGAAATGGTTTTAATGAGTAAAATGAATGAATAAACCATTTTATAAAAAATATACAAATGTACAAGGGCTCGACCATTGTCAAAAACGCCCCAATTGAGCACGCACTGAAATCGTCAAAGCGTAAGAATGGGAAGTACTAAGCAAGAAGAAGAAGAAGTAGAAGTCGGTCTATGCTGTAGAAAGAGTTTTAGGAGGCATATGAATTATAATAAGCAGACATATAATAAAATAAGAATAAATCATATTTAAAATGCGCCAAATGCAGTTTTGTTGTAAGCTCAAATGCCGCATTTTGAGGGTTAAGTATGTACATAGTAGCGTGGGTTGCATGTTTTAACTAATTATAATTTTTTTTTTTTTTATATTTTTTTATTTCGCAACCCTAAATAATAATTCGCGATGCGGCACATCAAGCGCTTTCATTAACAGAAAAGATGCAAAAAAAAAAAAAATGAAACCCCTTTTTAAATTTATTTGCACTAACAGACGACTACGACGCGCGAAAACAGTATAGAACGAGAAAGGGTCGTGAGGCGTTTTAATAAACGTAGTACGGGACGCTATGTGTACGTGCTCATTATGGAAATTTTGTAAAAATTAATGCAATTTCAATGAATTGAATAATGAGTGAGAGAGACAGATAGATAGAGTTCTAACGGTGTTTGTCACTCCCAATACGTAGACAAATAGAACATTCTTATAGCATTTGGTGGATTGTTTCAAGCTTTCAGTTAAATTTTTTGCAGTTTTTGGGGTGTTTTCAATGGTTTTAAAATACTAAAAATATATTTAAAGGGTTAAAGATTTGGTCAAGTGTTGCCAGTGTGTAAAAAAAAATTAAAATTAGAAATAGATTACATAGGTGAAGAGAAATCAATAAAAAAATTTAATTGCGTCTTTAGTAATTTTAAATGAAATTGCTTTGGAAATTTAAGCCTACATCTGGTAATAAAAAACATTTTAATTGAGGATATAAACAATCTCTAAAATTATTAAGTTCCTAACAATAACAAAATATTAATAAAATACTTTCAAACGTTCAGGAAAATCGATATTATATTTTTTTTTTAGTTTTATTTTAAATTCTACACATTTTTCAACGGAACTTGACACTTTGCGTGAAAATATATACTTGAATAGAAAAGTATCTTTAAATATGTGAAAGTTGCCAACAACAATTTGGAATGTGTTTCCCGTCAAATGACCCAAAAAAAAAAAAAAAAAAGCGTCAATAATATTTTAAAGATTTCCGTAATTATGCGCAATTTTAAGGAAAATTATAACGAATATCAAGCTTAGAGCGTACAAATTCATAGATATAACCATAATTTGCTTTTACAATTACAGCTACGACGCGACGCGACTGTGTACAATTTTGTATGAGAGCAATTTCCACAGAGCGATAGTATCAACATGAAATGATCGGCAGGCAACATGTTGCGCTGATTTCCTGTGATTGGCATTCGCGTTGTTGTAATTAATATGCATTTTATGATAAACTTATTAATCAGTTGAAGAGAATTGAAAAGAAAGTCTGTAAAAGGGAGTGAAGAAGAGAGAGAGTGAGAGAGAGAGAGAGAAAGATAGATCGAAAGATATAAAAAATTGATCATTCAGCGCACATGATCAAATAGCACAATTAATTATCCACGCAAAGTACATACATACATTCATATAATTTCATGCAACATGCAACAAGGTTGAACTTAAAAGTTCTTACTTAGTAGCGGTGTCTATTTGCTTCGCCTCGACTCCGTTCTGGATAGAACTTCTGTGCCTTATTAATTATGCCGAAAATAATTTGAAGATTCTGTGTTGGCAAAAAGGGTGATTTTGAGACACAGTGTGACCAGCGATTGCGACTTGAAAATCGCAGTGACTGCAAACAGTGATAAAAGCAAGTTCTCGAAAGAACAATCACCGATTACCGTTTTGGTACATTGTTTTGATTCATTGAAAAATAAAACACTGCTTTTATTGTAAAAATTAAAATTGCACCAAAAATAATAATTTCGAAAAACATTTGTGTTTTTTTCAGTATTCGTTTCAATAAACCGCGCTCTAAGTGAATTGCACGTTTTAACGAATAAAGTGACTGGCAAATGTATTAATGAATTTGTTCGGTGAATGATAAAAGCACCAATCACTGATAAATGGACAGTTTCACTGTTCCCGAAAAGCGATAAACAAAATCGCCGATAACTAAAAATGGTCACTGAAGACTTTCAGTCGCAATATGACATTGCGATCTTTTAATCACTGTGAAAAAATCACTGTGAGCAAATCACAGTGAACAAATCACTGTGAACAAATCACTGTGAACAAATCACTGTGAACAAATCACTGTGAACAAATCACTATGAACAAATCACTGTGAAAAAATCACTGTGAAAAAATCACTGTGAAAAAATCAATGTGAGAAAATCACCAAAAGTGATTTTTTTCCAACACTAATACTGTATTTCTGTATTGAGCAAATACACGCTTTCTTCGGTCTTTTTATATTTACGTAAAATTTTATCTTTGTATCGAGCATAAGTTCTAATGAACATGAACTGAATTAGTAGTGTCCACCTCTTATTTCAAATGTTTCAATAGAAAATTTCTTAAACTATTGAATTGTACCAGTTAAATTTTAATTTGAATTACACAAAAGTGTGCGGTAGGAGGTTAATTTAAACTTAGCAACCAGTTTAAAAAGCAACATCATCGTCATTATCAACATCGACAACAGGCGACATGAACGCGTTTGCAATTGGAATACTTATGAGCAGTCGCTTATGGAAACCGGTATAATTATCCTCATTTTCCTGCTCTTTTGCAGCATATCAAAAAAAAAAAAAAAAAGTGCCCAGCAATGCCAGCTTCTTCATCGCATTCCCTCCTTTTTGCTGCAACTTACTACAACTGCGGCGCATCACTGCCAACGCCTTGATTTCTTACGTTATGCTGAACGCATAAATTGTAATTTTTGCATTCAATAACAAAGTTGCAACTTTCTATTGGTAAATTTATCATTAAAAATAAAAAAAAAAAAAAAAAATTGAGAAGAGCCAAGACAACGTTGAAGATCATATATACTCGTACTTACATAAATACTTACTTACTTATGTATGTATGTGAAATGAAATGACAGTGGCAGCAACAAATTAAGTTGAACATATTTAAACGCGTGCAACGTTTTGTTTTAAGATGTTGCAGCAACGCAACCACGTTCGATATTGAGGTACGGGATGGTGTGCAATTTTAAATGATCAGCAGACCACTCCTGCTACTTCCTTTAGCAATGGCAGCGTACATAAGTATTGATACATGTTCAGTTTGTCTGTTTTAGCCAACGATTCGCAACGTTATTCAAATTAATAAAATCATCAATAATTTTCTACACTTGCAACATTTCGTTGCTGTATTGCTGCTACCTATCTATCGTCTTGTTCTGTGGCTTTTTGTCTTTTTTGTTTTTTGTAGAAGTTGTTGTAATTAATAGTCTTACCAAATGGTATCAGTCTTTCGACATCGTCGTTTGTTCATCGACTGTCAATCCGTCTGTCTGTCTGTCCGTCTATCTACTTGTCTGTCTGTAATGTGGCACAAAGCAATTTTGATTAACTAACTCGTCGGATTGGTGCTTAAGTCTTGCTTCATATTCATCGTTTTGGTGGTCCGCCATAGATTTGACGCGTTTTTAAATTAATTTTGATTGTAAGTAGCACAAATGCAAATTAAATGTATTGCAATATTTTGCTTCCGCATTGCTTTTTCAAGAGGAAAAATAATATAAGCGGATGGAAAATATCTATTAAACGGCTTTTGTAAATTTTTACAAGATTTTTTTGTATGTTAACAGGATATTTCACATTAAAAAATTTAATAAATGTAGTAAGGTCTAAATCATAACAACTTTGATCAGCCTAATTTTTATATAAATAAAATTGGGTTCAGATATTAGAACATTTGGTGGTTGTAATTTTTAAGGTTTTATTGTATCAAGTTTTTATGGCTGTATTTTTTATAATTACCGAGCTTTATGCCTAACTGACAGCAGTGCAGACGTATTAACAGACGGAGAGAAATTCTACAAGAACATTCCAAGTAATTTATTTGCAAAAATATATATATTTTACCCTATCACAACTCCAAATCTAGAAAAAATAGAATATATGTAGTTTGCTTCACAAAATCATAGCAAAAGACTTTAAATTCAATAAATTAAGTATTCGGAAACAGTTTTCTTTGATTATTGTAGTTCACTTTGATTTTATACCGGATGGTCAAACGATTATTAAGGTTTTATTATTTATCCGTTTTGGGAGCCTTCGCGACAGCATCCACAGAAAACTGCTGGAATTGTGGAAGTACAACTTGTGGATTATGCACTACGACAACGGTCTATCAAAAAATATTAGGGAGCAACCACGTTATTTGAAAATTTTGGCTCCCTATGAATTTTTTCCCTTTGCAAAAACTAAAATTGCCTTTTCGGAGAAGGCGTTTTGAGTCAATCGATGCCATCAAACAAAATTCGTCGAAATAAGATTGGACTAGCCACTGAAATCATTGTGTCGGCTCAAATGAAGCCAATTAAAGGCGACACTGTAAATTCCGATAAATAAATTTAAAAATGTGTTTTTTTAATAAGTTTTGGGTACTTATTTTACAGAATGTTTTTCCTTTTACAGGACAGAGGCAGTACTTGATGAAGTTTTTATCTTTTTTTTTTAGCCGTCAATCACAGTGTGGGTGCTATTATCATTTTTCAGAAACTTTGTAACGCATTAAAGGAGTGACCTTAGGTTAGGTTAGGTTGAATCGGCAGGAACGATCGTGGTCAATGCAACAATTAGACCATGAATTTGGTCCATTCTGATCCGTTCTTCCTTATTAAAAAGGGATAAATTTACTGCCACCAACCGGACTTTTCAATGTATTTAATAATGCTGCGACTGCTGCGAACTTTATTTTAGACAGCTCAGTTAGGTCTAGAAAGTATTTTCCTAATAATTTAAATCAATGTCCGCATAAGACTGGGCAACTCACAAAGTAGATGCTCATCGCATTTCTGTTTATCATTATTGCCACAGCTTTTGCAGGTATCGCTACTCCCAGTCGTCTGTCTGTGTTAAGGTAGTTGAGACCTATTTTTTTAATCCGGGGTTTACTCTTATAGGAAAATATACTTTAAAAATAAAAAACCCTCCTACTATAGCATTACAGCTCTAGCTAGTTAAAATATTAAAACCAGCAAATTTTAACCCCTTACAAATTTTTGAGTTTTTATAATGAAAATGGGTTGTTTATGAAGCGATTTATATCAAATAAGTTAAAAGCACTACTAACAGAAACTCATGTTCAGAAATGACCCCTGGCTTAGTTGGGCCACTATAGCATACAGCCTTTCACAAATCTTCCGCTAATTTTTGAGTTTTTAAATAAAAAATGGGTTATTTATGAAGCGATTTGCTTGTTCAAAATACTTGTAGCGACCCATGTTTACAATAGGATACTTGATGTTGTTGCATATAGTCCACAACCGAACTCATTTTAGGAAAATTTAGTCTAATCATCGTGTGACGGGTACTGAAGCTTCGATTTTTCCTTGTTTATTTACGCAATTTATCTTAGCAATGTTCTAACTTATAATTATAATCTTAATTACCTTTTTGTTTGTATTTTAATCTTTTTTATTCTAATTAGTGCATATATTTTTGTTGTTGTTTGTTCTTTTTATAAATTACGTAAATTATATAAGCTTATACACATATATAAAATGTGTGTATATACACATAGATATGTATAGAAATGTATGTAATTAAAATGCAGCCACAACAATAATAATAAACGTTGCCACAGCTAAAGCAGCAACTACCACCAACCACCAGCGTCAGGACATTCTTTGCAATGCAATGCAAAGTAACTCATACTTAGCTTTTAAACAAATAAAACCAACATAAATACACCACAAACACATACAAATACTTGCCGCACACACAAATATAAATACATGCATACATGCATACGCATATAGACACATGCAACTACATACATACAAGGATAAACGTCATTGACCAAACAGAACAACAACAAAAACAAAAACGTGCAACGCTGCAGGACGTCGCCAAAGTTTCTTCGGTTGCAACTGCAGACAGTGAATTGTAAATGCAAGATGTTGACTTCAAAAGGAGTAGCAGGGCAGGGAGTATAAAAATTACCCTTAGCAGCAAGAGAAGCACACGCACACAGACACAGACACAGACACACACACACATACATATAATACATAATTTTGCATTATAACCAACTCAAACTGACCACTGCCAACAAAATGCAGTCGAGTGTTGTCCTTTCTCACACATATTCTCTTTTCTTTGTTATGCTTCATATGTTTTATATGCATAAATTGTATAAAATTGTTTGTATGTATGTATGTGTGTGTGTGTGTGTTTGTGTGTTTGTATATGAATATTTAGTTGTGCTTCTCAGTTTTGTTGGCGTTGACGCATACCTTAATAATTTTGTTTGCTGCTATTTTGTTGTTTTTGTTATATTTTCTACTTATGCGCAATACAAATGCAAAAAACCAAGGCTCACACAAACACGCATACACACACACGGATACACATTTACAAATATTGCAAGCAATGAACAAAAATTAATTATTACGCCCGCTCCGCACTTAAGTTGCTTTCTTATTCCTCAGGCTATAACAGAAGGCATTATTTTGAGTAGGACTTTCCATTGTAGTAATTCCATACAGACATATGTTCGCACGCATACATACATATGCATATATATATGTATATCTATATATTGCATATGCATGCAAAGGATATGAAATCTTGAATTCAGCTCATTATAGCCTAGGCAGACAGTATTGAGTTGGGTGGAATATTGCTGTAGGTGGTTGGTTGCCGATGATGACGACAACAACAACAACAACATCGACGACGACGACGACGATGACGACGTTCGAAACGGAAACAAGCAAAAGTTCTGCTTATGGATTTTGCATTACAGCTGGACAGTTGCAGAAAAGTGCTTCTGTTCAGTGGCATAACATAATCTGTGGGTGTTATATTCTAGCTATGCAATGATGCTGTTGCCTGCATTCATTATGCATTAAAATCAACGCCAACACAAATGCCGAGAATTGACTACTAGTACGTTTAGTAGTACGACAGCCCAGTGTACTAGATTTTGGTATTGCTTCATATATACCTTCTACTATGTATATATCGTACATTCGCATACATCCTTATAAATATCCTTTACATTTAGCATAGACTCATGCTATGTTCAGTGTCTAGTTTGTGCGTTTGATTTGGTTTAAAAACTGCGGTTGCATGTTTTGTTTCATAAAGATATACCGCATCTGCCGCCCACTAACATGCAGTTGCAGTTACAGTTTGGTTTTGACGTTCTTGTTACTTTTTTTCTTCGTGGTCTTCTTGTTTTCCGCCCAAAAGTAGGCTGCATAATTTTTTTGCATGAAAAAAAGACAAACTAGCTTTTAAATCTATTTTTTTTTTGGTTTGCTCTTCGAAGTTTTTTATCAATTTTTAGTCTTGATTATATAGTTTTTGGTAATAATGCAATAAGTAAAACTAATTTTGTAGAAATAAAAAAGTTCCAGATCATTGAATATTTACAAAGCCCCAAAAATTGTTGTCAGAAGGTTGAATATGACACAGGAGTCTGTGGACTCTGTGTGTAACTCGATAGAATTCTTTTTCAGGTTTTCAGTACAACTAAGTTTTCTAAAATTAAGTTTCTCGGGGTAATACATCATGTTGCATATCTCTAAATTCCATACCCAGATACATAAGCATGCCGGATATACACATTACTTGCAACTCTGATCTTAAATTGTTGTTTTTTATACTAGTCGTCTGTCCGTCCGTCTGTCTGTATGTTGTGAGGTGATTCATTCGCTCAGTTTTAAAGATATTGAGCTGAAACTCGAAGGTTTAAATAAATTATTTTTTAAAAATTTCAGCTAAGTACATCACCGATATGATACCGATTGGGCTACTATAACGTTTAGCCTACTATACAAACTTTCCTCTCATTTTCTGATATTTTATTTTTCTGTCCGTCTGTTTATTTCAACACGATTTACTCGGAGACTACTGGAGTTATTAAGCTGAAATTTGAAATTTAAACTTTTCTCGGGAACGATCAGATCAAGTTTGAAAGTGTAACGCCCATTTTTAGGGAGAGCCCCCATACAAAATGTCAGCCCAATTTGGAACTTTGTATGAAAATAGGTACAATTTATGATATATCGTATTCACTCCAAATTGGGTAAAAACACTTCTAATGCTATCTATGTTAATGTCAAATCAAATGTGTCGCCCTTTTCTTGTTGTATTCCATTCAAACTTACCGCCCATTTTTGTAAGGAAATGGTTATTATTTATGAATGTATTGTCTTCAAATTATGTTAAAACACTTTTCATATCATCCAATATCAATTCCAAGGTTCCACGCCCATTTTTGGCATAGACCCCATACAAACTTACCGATTATTTTAGATTTTTTTTTAATATCTGTATTTTTAGCTTAAAATTTGATACCATTATTGTGTCTAAACTTGAGTTAACCCATTGACTCCCTGCCATCTCATCTTGAAGTTCTATCCAAGCCACTGATGATAGCACATAAACTAATTAAACATACGTGTAACGGGTATTTAAGCTTAGGTTCCACCAAAGTTGACGATTTTTCTTGTTTTCGTATCAATTGATGTATTAAAGTATATTATTGATTTAGCTATATCGATATTTTAAGTTACTCTAAAAAAAAATCAATAAAAAATCGAAACACCAATAATTTTGTCTACATTAAAAAAATATTAAAATGTCGATATTTCTTGCAGAATTCGATAAAGGATATTTTGACAAACGAATATGTTACTCTAAGCTAGATTTGTATCCTTATTGCATTGGTATCTGCTATATTGTTTTAGCAATGCTATAATTCAGCAAAAGTACTCATTACAACAAAGCCGACTTGGCCATAATAATATATTTACACAACAGTAAGAAGAACTTTAATTGCCCAAAACCCAAAAGGGTCAACTTTCTTAGGCAGAATGGCAAAGACAACTATCTATAAATGTACAATAAAAATAATAATAATAATAATAATAATAAAGCGATGCTAGAGACTCAGACATGCATAAACAACGTTGCATAAATACTTATACAATATATAAGAACGTACGGGCATATCCTTACATATCTGTATTTTGTCTTGTATATAAATTATAATGCGGTGGAGGTGTAAAATTTTCGATTACGAGACGACAACGAACATAAAAACAACGACGACGACGGCGACGACGACGACGAATATGAAGGAGACGTCTTATTCCTGCTGCATGTCCCGTACAATTGCGTCTGTAAATTTGTAATGGTCAGACTTGCATACATATACATACATGCGTGTGAGAGTGTCTCTGTGTGTGTGTACAGCTTTGAATCCTTGCAACAGTTTTTCGTAGTATAAGAGTTAAGTTCTACTTGGATTGCGTTCGGTCAAGTTTGTGCAACTGCTTTTCTGTACGTATTTATATTTCTGTGGCTGTGTGTGTGTATGTATGTTTGCATTTGTGTGTGAGTGTTTGTTGGTTGCAATACAACTTGTTCTACCTACTCTACTTATAAATACGTGCTACAACTGTTGTAAGTATATTTGTATGCATATCCTTGTTGCTGCATTTGTTGTTTTTGTTGTTGTTGTTTGGTTTGTGTTGTGCAAAAGGATAATTAATGAAATTAATGTCGTAGTGTGAGTATTTAAGTGCACGAAATAAATTCGATAATGTTTGCATAAAATGCAAATTCTAAATTATGAACATTGCTTGTTGAGGAAGCGGCAAGTGAGAGGTGAAGCGTTATAGCAGAAGAAATGCGGGCTTACTACGTACATTTCGTATATAGACTATGTACATATGTATATAGACTATGTGTGTACAGGTATATAGAAGCAGCAAAGAGGAGAGGGAGTACATATATACAAATTATAGCTAAGAGTATATGCATTTATTTATGTATTAAAGTGCAAAGACATTTCCTAAAGTTTATGCAGTTATTTTGGTATGGGTTTGCTCTAAAAATATATTGGTTTAAATAACTCTCTCTCTCTCTCTCTCTCTTTCTCTTACTCTCTCTCTTTATATTTATAGAGCTAAAGTACATGTTTGAATTAAGTATTTTTTTGTATTAAATTAAGTAATAAGGAATAAGTTTATAAAATGTTTAAATTTTTCTCAAATAGGACTATTGGTATTTATGTTCGGGGTTAGTTTAAACAGCTTTGATAAAAAGATCCACTCCAAAAAAGAGTGGCAAAAAAAATTAATAATATTTTTTAAAAGTCATTAAAAAAATTGTCACTGCAAGTACCCTGTCTTATTGTTTTGGATTGTAAAATATGGGGTTTTCCTAAAATTTTTGGTCCTACCCATACTGGGATATTTCATTGGGAATATCATAAGCATAATTTGTACTACATTTAGACTTCCTAGAATAAGAAACAATTACGTTTTTATGCAAAAACCCAAATTTTTGGGGTAGATTTGTATGGGGGGGTCCCCTTAAAATTTTGTTATAGAAAAACGGTTTGTGGATGCACTCTTGATGGCTTAGTAGAGTCTTAGCTTCAATTTTGAAAGCTCTACCTCTTATAGTCGCCGAGATAATCGCGACAGCATGACGGACAGACGGACGGATTGACTGACGAACAGACTGACATAACTATTTCGACTCCTCTTTAAACGCTGATCAAGAATATATATACTTTATAGGGTCTATCTACCATCCTTCTGTGTGTTACATACATACGCAAAAACTTAATATACCCCTTTACCCTTTGGGTACGGGGTATAAAAAAAGATTTATCCTTTCTTAACTTTGAAAATCGATAAGATAAAAGTTGCGTTTTTTATAAAAAATTTAGCCCATCGATTTATCTTCGTTTCTTTCGAAGACCGTAACTTTCTATGTATCCTAGGTATTTTTTTTTATCTAAAATCTTATTGAATTTACCGATAAATACCTTATATAAATAGTTTATATAGTTTCTGACATGAAAAATGCCACGCAAACCAGTTGTGTCCTTTCAACACAAGTTAGACAAAGACTACTGATCACACTGAAACTCCTATATTGATATGCTTAAACTGTTTGAGAATTATAAGATTATAAGAATTCATTTGAAAAGTAAATCAGTCATTTCGAAAATGGGAGCTAACCATGATACAATTACTAAAGGTAGTAGCAAGCGGTCTTCATCGACGATATTGTGAAACGTATGAGTAAGAAAGAGATGGCAGATTTTCTCAATTTCGTATGTAGTTTTGCAAGTGTGAAGAAGATAAAGTATTTTTTGTTTTCCTCTTTGACATGATACAATCATGCTCTTTGATGTTGTGTTTTTTTTAATAAGAATAGCAAAGAAAAACGCACCACAACTTTAAGTTCGGTTGAACCAAAGATGAAATATCCATCGCTTAAATGTTAGATTTATTTGTATGGATTTTAAATTGAGTATAAAAATATTTATTTAGTGTTTTTTCCGTAGACAAACAGTTATTCGGTTATTCGGTAAAATGAAATGTTTTTTGTGTGGACAGACAGAAAGACGAAAATATAGTCTACTTTTTTTAAAAAACTTAACTTTAAAGAGACAATCGAGGGTCACTGTTGTGTTTCTTTGTGAACTTTTTTTATAAATCAAAGTTAATAAAATAATTATTTTTATTTTTTTATCCTTTTTCCAGTTGTAACAAAATGTTGCCGCTTCAATGACATGGCCGAAGGCTGCGAGGAGACCGAGAGTTATCAACAACAACAACAGCACCAGCACCAGCAGCAGCAGCAGCAAACACAACAAAAACAAAGTGCAATACAATTACAAAAATCAAATTTACAAAAACATCATTATAAACATTTTTAATCAAGAAAATCAGCACAATAACGCCGGTAAAGCTATTTTTGAAGTCGACATTATGCTCGGCACTGTGCTACCCTGTGAGGCGGCTATAAGCGCCTCACTGGGCGGCAGCACTAACGCTACAAATAACGTAACTAGCCACGTTGCAGCCAATAGTCTAATTAAACGTGAATTGTGCGCTGTAGATGCAGCTAGTGTGTTGGGTACAAGTTTAGCGTGTCCACAATCACCATTGCAACCGGCAGCGGCTAATAATAACAATAACAACAACAATACTAATAACAAAAACAGCAAAAACAGCAACAATAACAACAACAATAATAATAACAACAACAACAACAATACAAAAATGCTGGTCAATAGCTCCTCATGTTCATCATCATCATCGTCCCTCCTCGTCGTCATCATCATCTTCGTCAACATCCTCTACGTCATCGTTGACAAGCGCTACAACAGCATCCTCAAATGCAACAAGCACTGCAGCCATTGTACCCTCAAACTCCTCAAATGCCAATAAGAGTCCAGCCACAAGTCTGGTTGATTCACATTCGCCATATGCCACAAATTCAACGCTTGCAAAATCACCAGCGCCACCAATAGTATCCACAAGTCCAACGCTTACAGTACGCGATCCAAGCGCATTGAATGAGAGTATTGTTGCAAGTTTAGCACGCGCAGCAAGTCATTCACCAGAGGTTGCAATCACTACTACAACTGGTGGAGGAGGTGGTGCAGGGGGAGGACGTGGTGGTGGTATACCAATGGATGTGGATGCTGAACAGCTGCTATCACAATCACCAGCTGCTGCATCACCGTCTGCAACAGCAACAACAACAACAGCAGCCAGCATACAATTGCATACGTCACAATCACAACCGCTGCCGCCGAACATGTTGGCGCTCAACATTAAGACAGAGTCGGTGAGTGAAATCGAATCGAATTATATATTCGAATATATATTGCCATATATACACAAGTACAGATACATATTTTATATGATTGCTTATCAGCATCAAAGCTATGAGTAACTGTGCCGCGCCTCATAGATACATTTTTTTGGTTTTTGTAACTCATTAAACCCCAAGACCGCCTATAGATCTTGTTTCGCTTATAATTAGACATTTAAAGCAGTTGCTATGCGCAATCTTTAATTAGTTAAAAAATCGCGCGAAAATGTCAATTTAAATTAGTGCAACATAATTTCGTGCGAATCTAAAAACTGGCTGAACTGAAGTAGTGCGAAAAATAAATAAATTAAATTCTTGAAAAAAAAAAAAAAAACAAAAACAATCAAGGGCAACATTGTCGCGCCGACACTCGATATCGTATTTAGCTAAAGGCGATAAGTAAAACAAGCTAAAATAAATAAAATTGTCCATTAGATCGGGACTTGTAGACAGACAGACTGACAAACGCCTCCAACATAGATACACGCTGCAAACTTAACTTTGAAAATATTTGTCCCAATTTTAATGACCACAAAAATAACAAAAACAAAAATAAAAAAATTTAAAAGTTAAAAAAAGAAAAAAACATAAACGCCAAAAATGAAATTTTGCGATTGTCAGCAATAAATAAAAATATTCGCATGTCCTCGAAAAGCTTGAAGCTTGAGTTCAGTTGAAGTTTGCCGGTTTAATGTCTCATTTTATTTGTAATTTTGTTTTTGTTTTTGCAGAGGTCGCATTTTGCCTTGTAGCATTTGTCTTTAGTTGCATAGTTTTGAAACGAATCAGCAATTGTGCTTTGGCTTTTAAGAAGTCCAGTTTTTGAGTTTCTTTTTTTTTTTTTTTTGTTATTTATTTCTACGAACTTTTTATTAGTGCTCATAAATGTTCAATGATGTTTACTTTTTAATGGTTACTTTGTTTTGTTGTTGTGGTTTCTATATAGCCCGACATTTTAAAAATTTTAAGTACGAATAAATGTAGAAGTACCTAATGATCTCTCAACTGAAATTTTCTTGAGCTAATTTTTCAGCTGATACCTTAACCTTTTCTTCTTAGAAGTACATTTACAGGAAAAGCTGACACAATTTGTTACATTAAAAAAAAAAATTTGCGAATGCAAATATAAATGCGAATATAAATGCTAGATGCGAATATAAAGGCGAATATTAATGCGAATATAGATGCGAATGCGAATTTCCTTTATTCATAAATGCGAATACTACAAATTGGAGTCTAAGAATTTTGTATTCAATAAAGATAATTATTCCAAAGTAACCAATAACCAATTATAATAAATTCTCACAACACTAAATTAAATGTATAATAAAAGTAATTGTTTAAATTATATTGCTTGTAACGCTTTAAGCCTACAAATGTGTACAGCAAAAATAAAAAATCAATTTTTTTTCTCTTAGAGCAATTAATAAAAAGATAAAAACGCAACATTAAAAAAAAATCATAGAAAAATCGTTGCTGTAAAATTTATGTGCATACATTCAAATGAGTAATCGCCTTCGAAAATGGTTACAAATAAAGAAAAAAAAAAAACAACAACAAAAACAAATATAAAATCGTATAAGCCAGAGAACGCACGAAAATGTATCTAGATACAAAAAGCCATAGAAACAATCAGCAATCGGCTATAAAAAAGGTGATCAGCAGCAGCAAAAAAAAAAAAAAATAAAGAATAAATAAAGTAATAATAAGCACAAAATCAGCACAAATGAGACCAAAAACTAAAAAAAAAAAAAAATTTAAAAATGTGAAAAAAATCATGCGAATGTGATTGTATTCATGCAGAGCGAAACAAGAAAATCCAGGTGCAATAAAAATCATATTAAATGAACAGAAAAACTGCAATAATAACAACAACAACAACAATGAAAACTCTGGCTTAAAATAATAATGAAATATTACAGATTGTATGATGTATTATGTGATGTGAAGCAGCGTTGCTGTTGGTGGTGGTGGTGTGAGGTGTTTGGAAAATATATATCACAGCTAATAATGAGTTACGCAGCATGAGATACAAAGATAAAAAAGATACTTTTTTGTAAAGTATTAAACAATTTTTTTTTGTGTTTTTCGATTCATATATCGAGTATTTTGTAGCTCTATTGATTCTATCTATGAATAAAAATATATACAAATTTTAGGGTAAAGCTTTAAAAATTCTATTAACTAATAAATTAAAAACTAATTCAACTTTAAGGGAACTATTATATTTCGTCATATTTTTTCAAAAACACCTTGAATTAATTAGACTTCGGTAGAGCCAAATAGCTTCGAAGAGCTTATTTATGATTATAGCTGGCGGAGATAGTACTACGTAAAGGGTGTTCGTTGGAGATCTATGGTTAGATGCAATCTATGCTTTGCTTAATACTCTTTAAGCAGGATGCACATGGATGGACATTAGAAAAATTTTTACCCAACTGGAAAATAGACGGTATGTTTTTATTGAGACTATATGCTATAGTGTTCCGGTCATAACCGAGTTCTAACTGAAAATACGGTTTGACATAAAACGATTAGTTTTATCTTGTATGAAAGTTAGCTTCAAAATTTTTTTTTTTTTATATAAAAACTCGAAAATGAGCTGTTAAGTTTGTATGGAGAACATGCCTTAAAGTGGGCGTAGCAGTTTGGTTACAAAAATAAAATGTCGAGGGTTGAGAAAAGATTATACTTCGAATTGTTATATTCAAAACTTAGCAAATGAAATGTATGAAATAAGCTGAAGGATAATAGACCATATATTCTTGATCAGTTATGCTGTCATGTTGTCTGCCTTATGAAAACGATTATCTCGGAAACTATAAGAGATAGGGCCACCATATTTGAAACTTAGACTCTACTTAGCCGTCATTTGGTCACTTACATTTTTGGTCCATTTTAAGGAGTAGTCTCCAAAAAATTTTAGTTATAGCCACCATACAAAGGTACCCTTTTTTTGAGCATTTGTATATAAATCCAATACAATGATGTATGGTAGCATAATATGGCTTAACTTAAGGTACATAAAGATTGGATACAGGTTATCTTAAAGTCGAGACTTCGGTGGTCTTTCTTTTTTATACCCGCCACACATAGCCATGTCCGTCTGTCCGTCCGTACGTTCGTCTGTCTTTTGCAATGCATTTTTCTCGAAAAGTGTTAATGATATGGAACTGAACTTTTAAATTCAAGCTTTTTTTGATTCTAGGCAGTTTTTAGGTATAGCCCTTGTACAAACTTACCACGATAATAGCTTTCATTTATGAATGTATTTGATTTAAATTGGGTAAAATCACTTCTAATGTCATCCAACATCAAGACCATAAAAACCCCCTATACAAACCTTGCGCCCATTTTTGATTTTTATACCCTGTACCCAAAGGGTAAAAGGGTATATTAAGTTTGTGCGAATGTGTGTAACAGACAGAAGGAGGCAAGATGGACCCTATAGTGTATATATATTCTTGATCAGCATTGGAAGGGGGAGTCGAACTAGCCATGTCTGTCTGTCCGTCCGTCCGTCTGTCATGCTGTCTGCCGTATGAAAACGATTATTTCGGAGACTATAAGAGGTAGAGCTTTCAAAATCGAAACTTAGACTCTCCTAGGCCGTCAAGTGTGCACTTACAAACGGTTTTTCTCTAGACCCATTTTAAGGGGTACCCCCCATACAAATGTACCCCAAAATTTTGGGTTTTTTGCATAAAAACGTCATTGGTTTTTATTCTATGAAGTTCAAATTTAGTAAAAATTATGTCTATGATAGTCCCAATAAAATATCCCAATATGGGTAGGACCAACAAAATTTAAGGTATAGCCCACATACAAATTTACCCCAAAATATTGGGTTTTTACAAAAAAACGTCATTGCTTCTTATTCTAGAAAATTTAAATTTAGTATAAATTATGTCTATGATAGTCCCAATAAAATATCATAACATGGGTAGGACCAACAAAATTTTAGGTATAGCCCCCATACAAATTTACCCCAAAATTTTGGGTTTTTACATAAAAACGTCATTGTTTTTTTATTCTAGAAAATTTAAATTTAGTATAAAATATGTCTATGATAGTCCCAATGAAATAGACCAATATGGGTAGGCCCAACAAAATTTTAGGTATAACCCCATTCAAAGAGATACCCGATTTTTTAAGTTTTTCTATGAAAATCCAATTCAATGAGGTATGGTAGTCAAATAAAACCTAACTTAAGGTACATATAGATTGGGTAAAGGGTATCTTGCAGTCAACATACTCGACTTCAGCGTTCTTTCTTGTTTTATATCATACAGACCCCATAAAAACTCAATTTCCATGATCATACAAGAACGAATTAATGTTTCGTGTGGCGGCTATTTGAGCTTCGGTTCTACAAAAGTTACTGTTTTTCCTTGTTTTTTTTTTTTTTTGAGAAATTTAAAAAATATAAATAAATAAATGTTTTAAAAAAATCTGAAATGCTAATCTCAAAGCAAAACATATTCAAACGTATTTTCAGGACAACGCTATAAATTTATTTATTTATATTTTTTTTTTTTTTTTTTTTTTACTTCAAAAATATTCTACAGCAATTTGTCAATGTCCAACAATTTTACATGTTTAATATGACAGAAAAAATTATAATAAAAAAAATGCAACAAAATATATGACACAAATTTTTGAGAAAATTGTCTATTAAGACTCAAATCAAGCTCAATTAGTTTCGTTGAAGAAAAAAAAAAAGAAGAAAATATACACATGGAAAGTTAAAGGCTCTTCAAGCAGAATTCTGGCACAATATCTTGCTATCTCTTTCACACTTTTACTTACTTACTCACGGTATGTTTTATTGCCGCAGTAACAAATGTTCGCTACGTTCAACTTAATGTTTTATGTATTTAAAAGTTTTATTGCACTTAGTCATGCTGACCATTAGCTATGCAATGTTTCGTTGGTTTTACTTTACAACAACGTTCAAATATCCAAAGCAACATTTAAAATAAATCCAGTTTGAAGTTGCCAATAATAACAAAAAACAACAACAACACAAAAAGCAATAAAAGACTGAGAGGGAGAGAAAGAGAGAGTACAACTAGTAACAGGAATCTTTAACTTGAACTCTTCGGTGTGGCCATAAGGCTTTGTGAAAGTCATAAAAAAGAAAGAAAAAAAATTTAAAAAATACTAGAACCGTGCTTTAGAATCCAACACGTACTCTAATTTGAGTCACTAATTATTACTGCTGCTACGATCCTCAAAAGTTAAGCTGAGACGCATGCGCAATGAGATTGCAATAAAAAAAAAACAACAACAACAACAACAAGGAAAACCAAAAGCAAAAAATGTTTATCATTTATATGGCATTCGCTTGAGGTATTTGCACTCTAAATACGAAAAATTTTTTTCTTTCATTTAATACACTTCATTTCTTATTTGAAAAGTATTATAATTTTTTTACACATTTTGTAATTTATCCAATCAAATTTAATTTCTCTTTGGATCAACATGAATTTTAATTGAATTTATTGAGCCATCTACCACTGAACCATTTAAGAGGCAAAAATATTTCGGTTCGAACCGGTTTTCCATTTCTTTGAAAGATCTTTATATTAAATATTATAAAATTCTAAAATTTACTTGAGTTATGTTACCAATTTTGTAATTTTAATTAAATTTTGGATGTTATTCTATGACCGTTTATAAAGAGAAGCATCGTTATCTGGTTAAAAAAATTATTAATTTTCCAGGTTTCTACACTAAATTTAAGAAAAAGTTATTTTTTTCAATGTATAATATATGGAAACCTTCAGGAGCTTGGTGGCATTATTAAATATTATCCGACTAAAAAAAAAAAAAAAAAAAAAATACGTGTCTTCTTGTTTTTCACATAGCACAATCCTAGGGGTACACCCGGGTGGGAGAATACAAATTTTGTAAACATTTTTTTTCATATCTTTTTGAACCATCCTGGTGGGGATGTTGTTTGATGCGAAATTGTAAAAAATGATAGATGTGGCCTATAAATTTTAAATGGTCCTTTTTCCGATAGTCTCTGAGTTCGCCGTGTGAGCATTAGAAGAAAATCAATCAATCTGAATGCCATCTTGAAATAGGTGAAGGGCGCTAAGTACTATAATTTTTCTAGAACACAACTCGACATTGCTGACTATTTAACGCAATCACAAATATTATACTGATCAGTAAAATAGACACACATATCAAGTTAGCCAAATTATATTAATTGAAAATTATATGAATTAAACCTAACCAAACCGTTGTTCGACACTGATTAAAACCAGGTTTGGAACGGTTCAAAGGCGTCGCGAACCACTTAACCGAACCACTGTCAGTTTTTTAGTGGTTTGCAGCCCTGAAATAAACACGAAAGCTTATCAAATGGCAGCCCGAATATTGGTATCGCTTGTGATAAATAACCGTTAGTTCGAATGAACACTGAGCATTTGACGGAAAAAAAAAAACAAACATCTTATAACGAAGACCAGAAGGCGCTCTGAGCACTCTTTGTGAAAATTAAATTTGTGCAACTCTTCAGAATATGCTGTTTATTTTTCAACACTAGAATTACACAGATGCATTGAGATTATGAATACCTTAAATATTAGCAAATCTCAACTTATATGTGAAGCGTATTAAAGCTTTTAGCTCTTTTTATTATTATTATATATTTTTTTTTCTTTGAAGCGGATTTTAAGTGGGGGAGTCCAAATGAGCATTATTTTTTTAATGTTTTCCATGCTATGCATTTGGCTTTGGTTAGTGTTAATAATCGGCATTATGATAATGATGATGATCATCATCATCATCATCATCAGCAACGACAACTTGGTCTTGTATGTATATCGCATATATGTTTGTATATGTATCGTATATAATATACTCATAAGTAGTTGAAGTTGTTGTCGTTGTTGTTATTTTGTCGTCTTCACCGTCTTTGTCATAAGAGTGTGTAACCGGTTCTTCTTAAGTACGAAATAATATTGCAATACGGATTAGCTTGAAATGTGCGCATTTTGAGTTCGGGACTCTTTCGAGACATTTGACTTGCATGTAAATTGTTTGTAATTAGTTGAAATGCATTTTCTTTACATATACGCGTACCCGTACGTGAATGTAACTCACAAATGTAAATTAATAGTCTCATCGAGTTATAATCATTAATGTTGTATTAGTAAAAAATATGTTATAGCCGTCATACAATCTATAATTTATAATGGCATGTGCCATTTTTCATCGAAGTAGCATTTACTGTAGAAGTTCTTTTAATTATAAAGCTAAGTAACCAAAGTGATTAGCAAAGTTCTTGAGATAAGGCAACTCAATAGCAATAATAATTATAATACAATTGCATTCAAAATTAACAAAAAAGAAAAAGAAGCTTTTGATGTATGATGATGATGAAGTTGATGTTGCAAAATGCGTTGTTAATAGGCTACTGCAAATGCTAATGGAAAATTGTTATGCTGTTCTAGATACATTTGTGCCTAATGAGCATATTTGAAATTAGCAGCATAGATTCCATTAACATTTTCCGGTTTGTTATCAGCGAAAACATTAAAAATGAAGTAGAGAAGCGTTAAAATTATAATCAATTCACAATAATTTAATTTATTATTTAATTTTGTTAATACATTTTGTCATTACAGTAGCTATGAATTGAAGTATGCAATTCTATAATTAGCAGCGTGTTTTGTGTATGCAAAATAATTAGCACATTTGATGAGAAACACTGATAATGGATATAACATAGATAGTAAGATATGTAGAAGTGATGTCACAATATCTCGTCTATAGAAACCTGCTTCGCAAAGCTGGTTATGACTACTCAAAGCTTGCCAGCACTGTTGAGGAAAGAGCGAAGTTTAAAGGGGCAAGTTTTGGACAGCTCATTTAGCGAGTTCGAAGATCACCGTCCAAGAAATCGGAGTTTCTGGGATCAGAGTGCGGTGCAAGTGCATGGAAAGTGTTCCAACCTTTCTGTTTCTTCTGCTTCCATGCAGCTTCTGAAATACCTATTTTACGAGATTCCCAGTCTGGTCGCATGTTCCTATATGTCCTAGTGAACAGTTACGGTTGCTATTAGTTTAGCGAGGTCTTTTCATGAGTTCTGTATTAACTAGCGATCTAGCTTTCCTACTATTCAAATGTGATTTTTAATGGCGGAGATTTTTGCACTTGTTTCGATAGGGAGTCACTAACTGATAACTCCCTAGCTCAAGAATCAGCGTGTGCCTAGGAACCCATGAGAGAATTAGAGAATTGTAGTGACCTGCATCATTAAGCCGGTTTTTGCAGTCCCTATAACATATATAGCCTATAATACCACCTTAACTGTTCGAGAAGATGAACACCGATCTATCGCAGACTTTCAGTTCTACAAGCAGCTCGCAAGCTGCAATTCCGGCTTTGCGAATGTCCGGCTTTGACCCGCTTCAGTTTCATTCTGTTTAATCGCTGTCTCATCGCAACCGACCAAATCAAAGTCGCCCCGAGTAAGCATACACTTCTGCTTATTAAAGAGGCGGAGAGGATTCTCTGTCCATTTTTCACGCCGGGCTTGGGTACAATAGACTCCTTTAGAGTCGCAGTGCCCTTATATCTTCAGTTTCGGAGGGCCTATCATGTTTTCATCATACTCTGTGCTAAGGGTAGAAACGTGTGGTGACTTTCTTTTGTCTCCACTTGCGCTCTGACCACTTGCTTGTCTTGCGGCCTCGGCCCAGACACAACGTTAGGCTTTTATGATTATGGTTACTCTTATTGATGTTTTCCATTGAGCTGTGTTTTCTCCTTTGATTTGAAGAATGCTGCAAATAGAATGTAGCGATCGCTTATAGAGATCTTATTGTATGGGTAAAAATTCATGAATCCAAGTTAATACAATTGTGTATAATAAGCTGTTTAAATTAAATGAGGACATCACAAGCGATAAGGGGCGGATGAAGTACGCTCTCTTGGGCAGCAAATACTTTTGGGATTTTGGTGTTTTATCTCATTAAATTTTCTTCAACATAGGAAATCTATGATCGAAAAGTACGCTCAAAAAAATGTACAGTTCCGTAACGTCCTTTCAAATTATCTAAGTCATACATCATATTATTTTTTATCTCCGTAGCATATTTTGACCTCATTTAGGCGTTACAGATATGTTTTAATATACAACGACGACTAAATAAGCAACTTGGTTAAAAACACGCAAAGTTAAGTTTGTCTTTTAAATTATGACAAAAAAAAATACTTCTCAACATTTTTTTTTTAATAATTTACGACGACGATGTCGACGACCAACAGCAACAATAACAGCAACAACAAAACGTCAGCAACATTGTTTATAATTTTTAATAAGCTATAATTAAACTGCAATTTTCTGCGCACTCGACAAAAAAAAAGAAATAAAATAATAATAAAAAATATAAAAAAAAAACGAATTGAAATTAAGTCAAACTCTTAAAAAATAAATAAATAAATTATTTAGTCTTAACGTCAAAATCAAGAAAAACCGCTTAAATTGAAATTATTATTGGCGTACATCATTTGCAATTGCAATTTTCGTTTAATAATTAATTTGATAATTAAATGCAAGATAATTACAATATTATTTTTTTATTTTTTTATTTTTAGTTTGTTGCTCAAGTAAGCAGTTTGGCAACATTGTAACTTGACAGACACAACATATTCAACAAGACAAAAAATTGGATTTTCGCAATTAATTTTAAATTAATAAAATAACTAAAAGATTTTGTAGCATAATTTTAGTTTCTTACACCGAATTGGCTTAGTCATCCAATGCATGCTTCTAAATCTTCACATAATTTATGCTTTTGGCATTTTGCGCTACAAATGCTACATATTTTTTTTTTTTTGATAGTTTTAAAATGTTACACTTCCTTTTTTGAAAGCAGCCACAAGTTCTGCTTCAGGCCATTCTCTCTATATTTCAGCATTATTTAAATTTTTTTTTTTTTATTTTTATAATTTTATTTTTCCAGAACCAATACAAATACGCGTTGAAAATTAATTGACCTCACATGCAGCTGGTTAATGCTTTTGACCAGCTTTGGTGTACGAATAAACGATTAGACTGTCTGGCTGTCTAGTTGACTATCTGGCCGGCCGTCTGTCTCTTTGGTTAGTCTTGCACCAGTGCTGACCAACTTTAGCGGCTTAGTCAGCAGCAGAATGAAGCGAGTAATTGCATAAAGTTGTGCTGCCATAATACACTGTAAGAAAATACAAACAGAAATGTAACTCTTTAAGATTTAGTAGACTGATTTGTAGATTATCTTTTAAACCGAGGTACAGATTAAAAAACTTCGAAACGGGATCCAAGACTCAGAGGATAAGAGTTTAAAGTTTTCTTCAAATGTTCTAAGCTTTCGCCAACAAATAAAATTTTAATAAACAATTGAATCGGATACTCGAAATGAAACCGATTCAAATAACTCAAGCGAACCGCAAGGCAAATAATCGACATGTCTAAATTCGTTTGTCGGTTACTCGGTTAAGTTAAACGGATACTCGGTTTAGTTAATCGGACCCTCGATTGACCGATTATTTAAAAATTATTTCAAAATATTTGTCTTTGTAACACATTTAATGGATATATTTGAGGGGTACTGGCCCCCTCACCTAAACAACTAAAATAAACAAATTTTCAATGAATCGAGAAAAACCTGAAGTAATATTCGATCAATCGAATAATCGTTTCAGAGATTAACCGTTCTAGTTAACGGCTCGAGTCGTTTAAGAGTCGATTAGATCCGTTTGTCGAGTTAGCCGTTGTAGCGCTTTGGTTTCCAATTATATCTGTTTCTCATATAACACATAGGATTTAAAGTTTAAGTTGCTTATTACAGAACAAAGTTTATTATTTAAACCCTTTTTCCAAACATTTTATTGTAACTCGTTCTTTGCATCCAGTCCAGGCCATAACTCGGTTACACACTTCGTACACCCTATCCGTCTAATAATTAGCGCAACGCGATTTGGTTCAAACTCTTATTTTTTTTTTTTTTTTTTTTACTTATCCATTGCTTTAAATGACACGGACATTTAGGCCGGCAGCTTAGAAAGCCAGCCAGCAAGTCAGCCAGTTGTAGTCATCAGGAAGAATAAAAATACAAAAAAATTAATACAAAATAAACCAAAGATAATGTAAACGTCTACACAACTACAACGACGACGATGACGACGACGACTAATAATAATGAAAAACAGTTCAAAACTACAAAACTTAAATGCCCAACGGCAAAATTGGCAAACGAGTGGGCAGCACCGTAAAGAGTGCGGGCAGAATGTAGCGTAAGCAAGAGAAAGGGGGAAAGAAAGAAGCGCACACAAAACGAGTGCATTTAAAATAAATTTAATATTTCTGACGATTTCTCGTTCGAAGATCGTTTGACTTGAAGCTTGCTGACTGGAAACGAAACTTGAGTGCTGCGCACGCGCATTGAACTTGACTTGGCTTAGTAAAACTAAAGCAACGGCGGCAGCAGCAGCAGCAGCGCTCATAATTTGCAAGAGCAGCGCGCAGGCGCAGCGCTTCAATGTGGCGTCTCGAATTGCAAGCTCTGCTCAATGCTTTTCAACGTTGTTGTTGTTGTTGTTCCATTGCAGTTTAAATAGTTAAAGCCAAAAATAGCATTTAAACTCATTAATTTAACGCGTGATTATGACCATGTTTGCCTTTGTATTTTTGTGCGCGGTGCGTGGTGCTGTATGGGGTAAGAGTGCATTACGGCAATAGGATGCCACATTCGAAACGTTGCCAAAAGGTTTTTTTTTTTGTTGTTGTTGCTTTTATCTATTATATTTTGTTTTGTACGTGCGCTGCGCATTGATGTTTAATGCATGTGCGGTCGTTTATTCTGCACTAATCGTATAAGTACACTGAGAAAAAAAATTTTCAATATAACTGTCTCTTTTGGTCGCTCTTTATTTTTTTTTTTTTTTTTTATTCGTTTTCCTTTAAAAAATATGCCCACCTCACTTCTAGATGAATTGAATATCGCAATGCTCCGTCATTTTGTTAAGAGATCTGCGGCGCTCAGTGATCATTATTTTTTAAAAGTGTATTTCATACGCTGCTTTAGAAAGATACAAAAATTGTGATAATTTTTCTATTTGTTATTTAGACGTCCTCATGCTTTCTGGCCAAACCAAATTATACATGTTTTCCCCTCAATCAACGCTTCTTGCTACCAAACAAATTAAAAGGAAAAGACAAAACGTTCTAAACAAATACAATATGTACAGCATTTAATAATATTTTATGCATCTCTACGTTTGTTTGCTGCATTTCCCAATAAATACTAAGAATGTATCTGGAAGACTGTGTATTGTCTTTAAAGATATTTCGTGGCAGTCTGTATTGCTTTGGCAGTCGATTTTATGCTGCTTTCTATGCTTTTACCATTTTTTTTTGTTAAATGCAACAAAACGATAATTGCACCGGAATGCATTTTGTAATGCATTCTTAGTTCTTAGTTCTACTTTAGCCGCAGGCGCTAATTCGTTGCATTATTATTGGTTTTTTTTTCATGAGTTTTATTTATTCTTTACAAGCAGATTCATTATATTCAGAAGACAAAAGTGGGTGTGCTGCTGCTGCTGCTTATTTTTATGCATTGTATACTGACTTTATAAGTGGAATACATATGGCGTATTTATTGTTACAATAGTATTTTACCTAAATTTATTACTCATAATTGGAAGGTATCGATAAGTAACTAAGAAAAATTTATCTTTTATAAAAAAAATATTTAATCTATCTACGAATTGTATCTTTTAAGCGTTTTAAGCGTTATCTACGTATCTACAGCTGCTTAACTGTTTAACTTTATGCAGTTAAGTCGCTTATATATGCTGCAGCACACTTTATAGTAAATTTAAATACAACCTCAAATATATAATTAAGTTGCAAACAAATGAACTTGTATATTCAATCAATTGACACGTGCAGTTTGTGCAGCACATGTTGCAATGCTGGCTCTGAGTCAGATATAAATACGTATCTAAATAAAATGCAAAAAGAGTGAGAACTAAACAAAAAGTACATCAAGTAATATAAAAGCCAATAACGGCGCTAAACTATCCACTTAACTCAACTTTTTTCTGTTTTGTTTTTGTCTGAGCAAGGGCGCCAGCATGCAATAACATCCGGTCGCGTCACTTTTTACCTTGCCACACACACACACATCTATGCATAATATGAGACTTGTATGTGTTCATATAGTCGTATATGCAAAAAGGTTTCTATACACGTGTGACTAATTAAAACGAACAATACGAAAATTAATTACTAAAACAGGTTAAGTTGTGCGCAATATAATAGTTTACCACATGCCACATGCAACGGCAACATCACTATCAGTGGTAGTGGCAGCAGCAGCAGCAACTTCATCAATTGCGACAACAACAATATCAGCATCGTCGGTTGTCATCATCAGCATCGTCGTCAACATTATGTTTGCTGCAACATGAGTAATGTGGCAGCGAACAGCAGTTGTTGAATATGTGTTGCTGCCACCTTTGCTATTACTGCTGCTGCTGCTGTGGTCATCGATTAGCCACTTGGCTTAAATGACATCGAAAAAAACACAAAATTTGAAAATTGCGGAAAAATTATATGCAACGAGTTTTGATAGATATTTTGTGAATATTACTGCTGCAGTTGTATACATAAAATAGATAAATATTGCGCTGTCGATAAAGTGAGAATGTTTCTGTAATAAAACAAAATTAAGTGAATTGTTACACACTTCATCTCTTCTGTTAAAGGGAAAATATGGCTAGAGTTCAGGTCGTATTATACCTGGCAACTATTTTCTTATAAAAGTGATCTAGGTTAGTTCTAATAGAATTTTAGTTGTTTAGGCCATTTGTAATCAAATAAGGTACCAACATTAACGATTCTATCGACTAATCTATATATATAATCTATAATCTATATATTGTATATTAAAAAGGTTTTTTTTTTTTTAAAAAAGTCCCAAACCGGTTACATTTGAAAGTAAACAATGCAATGGAACCGAAGCTGAAATACCCATCACACAACACTTTTATAATAGTTTATATGTTCACCAGGGGCTTAGATTAAATTTCACTATTGATTTGGTCTAATTTGTATGGAGGCTTTATGTGATATCAGCCCGGTCCTTATCATATCGATAGTGTTCGCTTAGGTGCACATACTCCTAAAAAAATTTAATTAAATTCAGTAAGTAAAGTTTTCATAAAAATTCGAACATGGTCGGTTGGTTTTTATGGGCGCTATATCTTAAAATGGGGGGTGGCTCCTTGGTTTTGACATTGGATAGTATGAGAAGTGTTTTTACCCTATTTGGAGTGAATACATTCATAAATACATACATATTTTCATAAAAAACTCGAAAAAAAGGTAAATTTGTATGGGGCTATACCTTAAAATGGGCGTGGCACTTTGATTTTAACACTTGAACTTGTTTGGACCGAAAAACTTAAGTTTTGAGTTTCAGGTCAATATCTTTTAAACTAAGCGAGTGAATCGCATAAATACAGACAGACGGACATGGCTAGATCGACTCGTTTCGTCGTGCTGATCAACGATGTCTCCTTTAATGCAGTACAAACTTCCTGACAAAATGAAAATATAAAGCCGATATGGACCTACGGTATCCCAATTTGGGGCGCTGCCAGCAGGAGTAACTGTTCTATTATTCAAATATTTCAAAACAAGGCGCTGAGGATTATGTCAAACGCTCACGTGTTCCACACCAACAAAGAGATACACGAGGAACTCGGGGTACCTTGGGTATACCAAGAAATAACAAGATTAAGCATCTCTTATATAAATCGGCACGACATGCATACCAACACACTCGCCATCAACCTACTCGACAACAGCTCCAGTATAAGAAAGCTCAAAAGGCTTCACCCGCTCGATCTCCCTCATGGGAGACAATAACTCGTGTTTATTTTTACTTTTTGTTTATTTTCTTTTCCCATCCTCATCCCTTTATTCCTTATCCATAATTGCTTCGCCAACGCATTGTCAACTGTTCTTTATTCAAGCAACTTACTGATTGTCTTTTAAAGACAGATTGCAAATAAATTTATTCGCTACAAAAAAAAAAAAAAAAAAAAAAAAAACTATGTTTGGTGGGTAAAAAACAACTAATTGCAGCTTTCCCCAATCTATTTTCGGTACGATCAAAAAAGTTATATTTTTTTAGTATATTTTAAGGTTAGCCTTAACCCATTTTGTTGCGCACAAATAGTAAAAAATTCCTTCAAAGAGAATTGAAACACAGCAGATGCGAAATGGAAAAAAGTTGAAATAGCAGCCGAAACGACCCTACAACGTAGTAGCACACGCCGGATATCCGCTAGTAATATTATATATTGTTATATATTTTAGTGATTATATCGATTGTTGCGATTCTATTGACTTGTAATTCTATCAATTGTAGCGACACTTTCGATTATAGCGGTACTTTCGATTTTAGCACTGCTATCAACTATAGCAATACCATCGATTAAAGCGATACTATCGATTATAGCGATTCTATAGATTGTATTGCGTAATACTATCGATTATAGCGATACTATCGATTATTGCGATACTATCGATTTTAGCACTGCTATCAACTATAGCAATACCATCGATTATAGCAATATATAGCTACTTTCGATTATAGCGATACTATCGATTATTGCGATACTATTGATTATAGCGATACTATCGAATAAAACGATACTATCGATTATTGCGGTACTCTCGATTATAGTGATACTAACGATTACTTTATTTTCCCAGGCAAGACGCCAGTTTTATTATTGACAAAGAATTGAAAACGACTGAAATTAATTATAAAACGCTACTTTCCCAAATCAATTATAACTGAAAAACAACAATTAAAATTTGATCCTAGAAAACATTTTCGATAATTGCTTTTATCTCTATTAATCGTTTTTTTTTTCGTTATTTTTGCGGATGACTAATAGTATACGATACCAAATTGTTTGGGGGAACTTAAAATACGTTAAAGAATAAATGTCTAAATGCGCAAATGAACAAACGAATAAATATCATTTAATTGAAATAATTACACATTAAATGCTTTAATTATATTTCTCGCGCACTATTTTCTTATTTTGTTGTTGTTGTTGTTGTTATTATTTTTTTCGTAATTTAGCAAGAATTATTATTGTGTAGCGTACAATTACACATACTTCTATTCACATATACATATGCACATACATATATACACGAAAGCTACACGCAAGAGAGCAGCTTACAGGCTGTAAAACAACAAAACTGACGCCGTTGGCAACTTTTTAATAATCAATGACGTCGACTTCATTGGCAACGGCTGCGGCAACGGCAACAGCGACGTAATTATTAATTTAAACACGCTTTTTAGTCCGTTGGGCAATTTAGCTATCTTACTTACACTTATAGTTTCTTTAATACCCTAGAAATGACCAATGGACGCTAGGTTAAGTTAAAGAATAACAAGAACAACAACAAAAACAATTATAATTATCAACAAAGTAGTAAGTAATACTATTTGTTGTTGTTGTTGCTGTTTGTGTTGGCGTTTCTTGTACTACATCATTGTTATTGCTGTTATTGCTGTTGTTGTTGTTGTAGTTATACCATAATTATTGCCTTTAAAATCCTAATTAAAATTGTATTTTCGTTTTGAAATATTAACGTTCAACTCAGCAAGCTAATTCAGTAGAGTTACGGAAATGCAAAAAAAAAAAAAACTGGTCAAGAAAATTGCATTTTTAAATACTTTTGTTAGTAGTGCTGTTTAGTGGTTTATAGGAAAAGGGCTATAAAAAATGTTAAATATTAAAATCAAAAATCGATAAAAAAAAATATAGGAGAATAGCAGTGCTGTTATTAGCGCCAATCTACGCAGATAAGTATAGTTGATGGCATCTACATTTTTTCTCCTAATTTTCTGCACATAAAGATTGTTTTGTTATGGATTTTTCGAAAAGGTGCAAAATTGAGCAAATATTTTCCATGATATTTTCTTCTGCACTCTTTTATTAATATCTTTTATTGAAAACTTGTTGGAATCGCTTGCAAAAAAATAACTTTTGAACTATATTGCAAAAATAACGTATTTTTCCGATCTTTCTGTTGCTTAAGAAATTAAAAAGTATTTTTTAAAGCTAATAAGTCTTGCGTTCTATATACAAAAAAAGTCTTGTCCCGTGCTAGCAACACTTAGATTTCTTTGACACTTTACTTGGCCCAAGTTATCTCAAATAAATAAATTTATACAAAAATATGTGCATCTATATACATTTAGCGCCGAACGCGTGAATATGCTGCACTTATCATATACATAACTCTACTGTTTTTTTTTTTTATTTTTTTTTTTGTCATTAGACTTAACTTAAAATGCTATTTCTGCTGCATAGCATAAAGATTTTTGTTTTGAGTTGTTTAAAGGAAAACTACCATAAGACGCCTCTGTTGTTTGGTTTTGGTGCTACTTCTCCCACCATGAAATAAAATTCAAGAAAAAAAAATGCCAACAAAACATTCAATTAAAAAATACGCATTATTCACATGCAAAATGTTGCATGTTGCATGTTGTTGCTGCCATGCAGTATTCTTAGGAGCAGCAGCAGTAACGAACTCATCTAGAGACAAAATTGTCCATTGGCTTTGTGGTTGTTGTTGTAGTAGTGTAGTCATCTCTGTTGTGATTGACAATGGCGATTTTCTATGCTGTGAGACTCTATGTACAATTTGCGTATGTTGCATACTGCATGTTGCATGTTGCATATACTGCTTGTGCTGCTGCTGCTTAGCCACATCATTAATTGTTGCAATGTCTCTCGTTGACTAGTTTATTTTTCTTTTATGTTTTTTTTTTTCTCAGGCTGCGTGCAGCGCTAAAATGCGCAATTATTGTGCGATTAGAAAGTTTGATGTACACTTATCGATAAGAAGACATGCTGCATGCTGCGTTCTTGTCACCTGTGGGATACATATTCGTATAGTGTACGGATACATAAATGCAGCATTTGGCAATGCAGCCCAACTTTAATGTGGTGCTGGTGTTGCATTTTTATAGATAGCCAACTTAGTGATTTGGGTTAATGGCAATATCTTTTATTTATTTGTAGCTATTTAAAGTAATTTACATCGTTAGATGAGTTGCAAATACACTAAAAGTAGTTGGAGTGTATGCATCTAGAAGAGAATGAGAGACGAAAAAAATTGAAGCATATTAAAAACTGGATTTTATAGAGTATGGAATGCGGTATTTTAAGAAGTTTTTTTTTTTCAATTTTTTATTAAAAGAAAAGCAATCATAGACATGCATAGTGCAAATAAAGAACCAAGAATACAGTTAGAGTTAGAGTTTAACTATTTAAAAATTTATAATTATTCAATATTTAACTGAATATTAAGTAAAATGTGCCTATATGAATTTAGTGCAATATAAAAGTATCTTAAAGATACATTTTTGTTTCTTAGATACTTTTTTTTTTTTTGAAATTTTCTTTTATACTTACTCATTTAGCTATCGTTATTTCTCTCTTACAATAACATTTTATAACAGGCGCACATGAACTTAAGCGGAAAATTGATATAAATAGATACATAAATATTTACACTTAAGTTTTCCTTAAATTTTCTTTTACATTTTGCTGTTTGCACATTTTTCCAGTTTCTTGGTGCCTTATATGTATTTAAATGAATAAAAATTGTATAGCTTAAAGTAAAAGATACTTGAAGCCTAAAGCTAAACAAAAATACTGAGGAACATACAGTTATGACTGCAGAAGATACAAAAAATAAAAAAATATAATTAAAATATTTAAAATATAAATTTAAATAAAACTAACTCATTGCATTAATAAATCACATACACACTTGTATCATAGTATAACGCTTAATGTTAACAACGAATCTGCAGTCAGTCAGTATTTAGTTCTCATGACAGACAGACAGACAGGAATTTCATTAGATACATTTAATATTTTATTTTTTTCGCTTGATGCACAAATGCCTGGCAGCAATTTTAAATCTAATTTTCACACATTTTATTATTTATTTATTTTTTTTTTTTTTTAATTTTTCATTATTTTATTTTCTTCAGTGTTTTTGCTGCTGTGTTTCTGTCTTTTATTTAATATTTTAATTTAAAGCGCACAGACGGACATATGTATTTATGGTAGTGTACAAGATATATGTATCTATGTAGCTACTTGATATAACGAAGAGCCATTAGTGTCCTTTAGCGTTACAGTATGACGCGTTGTTTGATGTATGCTAATGAGCTGCATTGTAAGCGACCAAGTATGCTGTTAGAAAACTGACTGACTGCTCGCCTATTTGCATGCTACATACTCATAGAACATACATATGTGTATTTTGTTTTTATGCAGTTTGAAGCATATTTAAATTAAATATGTGTTTGTGTGTGTGTGTGTGCAGCTAATATGCATAATGTAATTATCAACTAAAAATATATAATTGCAATAAAATAAAACAAACAAACACATACATACATACACTCTCATCGAGGTGGCAACAACAAAAAGAATAAAACAATGACGACGTCGAGACTGACGACAAACAGGCGACATGATTTGTGCGCACAAGCTTTCGCCTTTTGGATAACTGGCGCCTGCATCAAAACACAGCGAAAAGTATCTATGCATCTAAAAATGTGTGCTGTGTGTGTGTGTATATAAAGCATTCCACGCAATGCCAGATACAAGTAAACATCGAATAGATGCGCTAGGCTAATAGTTACTTTCGCATTGAAGTAGTTTGCAGTTTGTTTATTTAGTTCTCAAGAGAGAACAGGTTCGCCTCGTAGCAGATGCGCAAGTTTCGTATATTTTAATTAGGCTATTAAACAGCCGAAAGCTAACTTGTTGCTGAATTCTTTAAATCAGTAAATACCCTTTAGAAACTTAATTCAAAATACTAAGTACAAAATAATTCGTATACACTTTGTTTTTTTTTTTTCAAGTAGATAGCGTAGCGTATATATGTGTCGTCTTAGTTGTGGTTTATTTATTTTGTTTTTTTTATTTGTTATTTTAATTCTAGTTCTATTTTAGCACAATTCGATAACCGAAATTCGCGTATTTTTAAGTAAATTCATTTTTATTCTTATTTTGTCTCAGTCACCTCTGTTGTCCGCTTGTCTTTCTGTCCAATTGTTCGCTCGTTTTCAGAATGTGGGTTAAATTTCGCATAAAATGCGACAATTTAAATTGAAATACACGTACAAACGTAAGTTGTTGTTGTTGTGGTTGTTGCTGCTGTTTACTTACTTATTTACTTGTTTCATAGCTTTGCTTCTTTTGCATTTCAAACGTTTGACGCTTTGTGTAATTCTTGTCTTTCAATGCGCATGCGTTCTCCACTGGGCAATATTTATCTATGTACGTACGTACGTACGTACGTAGTTTTGGTGAACGCAATTTTATGTAAAGAAACACACACATACTTACATACAAATCAACTTCAACAAAGTAAATCGTTTAATTTGGCAAAATGTTCAATTAAACGAAAAACATAAGAATTGCAATTGTTTTTTATTTTTTTTTTTTTTTTTCAGTTCTATTTCAATTTAAGATCCGTTTAACGGTTAATTACAGTTAAATGACAACAAGTGAAGTAACTTTGTGTAGATTGGAGATTGTTACGACGACTTGATATATACAAAGTTTATATTTTATTATAATTAATAAGCTTGAAGGAATTAATCCGAATCAGAATTTTGATAGAGTTTTAAAGGCGAAATAATGAATTTATTTAACATATATCTGCGGTGTAAAGGTAAAAATGCTTAGGTGGACTTAATCAAAAATTGAGTTAAGAATACAACGCTAATCTCTCGTATTAAAAGTACTCTCCAGCAAAAGGACAAAATCAGACTTAAGCAGGTCAAATTATCAAATTTGGAAAGAAAACAAAACATATTTAATTTAGCGACCTCTTTACTATTATATTAGAAATTTTAGCAGGCTCAAGATCCGTTCAAATAAATGTTTACATAAGCAATGGAACAGCAACATAAATGCAGAAAAATGAAAAAAAAAGGAAATCTCTATCAACCCAATTCCAACCAAAAGAGATTTCAAAGTATCTTTAAAATCTCCTTGGGTTGGTTTTAAATCTATTCCGTTTTCCTTAGAGAATTATATAAGTTATATTGGCAGAAACTTTATTCTTTTTCTGAATTAACTGCAGCATTGTAATCCAAAATTGTTTTGTATAATTGTTCAATTAGCATTTTACCAAATCTCTAGTAAATTAAATGCAAATTAAATTCTTAAGCAAAACCAACCGAAGAAAAAAGAATGCCAACTTGCTCGAAATGGTCTTTTAAATTTTTCAAAGAATAATATTTGTTTTCATAAATTTAATGCGAAATCACCTTGAATTAAATGCTCATTTATGAAAAGTATTTGCGTAAAATATTAATGGGTCTGAGTTGGCAGGTAAGCATACTAATGCAAGTATCGCTAGTATTAAAGATAAATTTCCCGCACTAGCATTTATTGCTTGATAACTCTGCACTTAGCAGAATTATCAAACAATTTTTTATGTTTGGTGGGAAAATTGTTTTAAATTTTCTTTAGTTTAATTTAAAAATTACGATCACAAATTCCAAATTTATTTATTTCTCGTATAACATAAATTAAACTTTTGTAGGTTGGGTTATAAAAAATCTAAATAAAATATGAAAATTAAAAGTCTACAAAAGTTCAGCTTGATGACAGCCTCTTACATATATTAGCAAAACTGTATTCAAACAATGAAATCATTTGAAGTTCTGTGACACCGAGATTTTATTGTTAACCAATCGAAAGCTGATTTACAAGAGATTTCCCGACCCCATCTGAAAATAATAAAGAGGTCGCTAAATAAAATATATATTGTACATATGCCACGGAGGGTACGCCGTCGTCTAGTAATTAATTAATTTAATAAATAAAAAAACATTTAATTATTAAACACAGGGAACCAAAAAATGCCAGTTTAAGAACTCATGATTCCTGAGGCTTGGAATTTTCAGTTTTTCCAAAAAATCATGACACATAGGTAGCTGTATCCCGCAAGCGAAGTTCGCAACGCAAATTAAAGATTTCTTCAAAATAACAACAACATATGCATTTCATTGAGTCATGGATATAATTTTAAAATTTATAATTCATTATTTGTAATTCATGAGTTAGCTTTCCGGATCGGTTAGCTATAAATAAATAATACAAATGAAAGCAGTAAAGTCGGCTGATGAGTTGCTGTAGCAGACAATGACACAGCGTTTATGTTGGTACTTTTCTCATTTAAAATTGTTCATGTAAACATTTCTTTGATTCATATTCAAAAAGCTTTTATTATTTTTTAATGATGCTCTTTTCATTTTTTTTCCACAAGCAGTCATATATATTTTAATATATTTTATTTAAAGTTTTTAAATAAATTAAATTTCGAAAAACTATAAATATTTTATTTTATTATTAATGCATTTTTCTAAGCACCCTCTATCTTGTGCTTACATTGAACACTATTCGAATATCTCATAAAAGTTGCTCAATGAAGTACAAATCAGAGTAACTTGATATACCAATGCATCACTGCGCTCTGGCCTAGTAGTAGCGACTTTATCCATTATTGCAATTCGCATTCTTGACGACAAAAACAAGATCAACAATTACAATCAAGGACACTTTCGCCTTCCACAAATGCCACGCTGTGCAAATTTTGCTTGATAAGAAATCATTTCACACATTGCTCTTTTTGATAAACAAAAGCATTCCGTTGGACGTTCCGGCAATATTGCCAAATCGGGGTGCTTACATTCCGACCAACTGGGCATTGGCGCACAAAGTTTAAAGCAGCATGTTGAACGCTTAGTTCTTTTACAACTTGGTGGCGAACGTGCCGGGCCACAACAAGGCATTGTTATTTTCGGACAACGACCTGCAGGCGGACAAGCAGTCTTCGGTCGACAGCATATAGGTCGCGGACAACGACGACAAGGTGGCATTGCGTCTAATTGCTCATAACAGCACTTAGGGCGACGTATACGTTCAGGACAGTCGTTCCAGGTGCGCTGATATGGACCATCTTTACATGATGGATAGTAATAAAGTTCATCGAAACGTGGCAACGGCTTGGTACAATCATCTTCGCAGCAATTCGCTGATTTTGATAAACGAAATGGATAGGCTGGTGGCAGATTTTCTGGCGGATCCACATTGATTTTGCACGAATCGGTGTTATTGTAGGTGGCACACATTCTTTGATTTGGCAAGTTCCTGGAAATTTACATCTAGGTCTAGCAGCTGTACCAGAACAAAAGCACGTAGAATAGGCTTTTTCAGACATAATGGAGAGTGGCGTTATTGAACTCATGGCTGCTTGTTTGACATTTAACACGATGCCTACTAAAGAGCGCAGTGGTGTATTGCGTAGCATTCTTTTTTATTCCAAAACGCTTTCTGATCTAAAATTATAATTTGAATTTCATTTGTTCCGAAAAATATAATTTTTTTTTTTTCGTTTTTGTTTTTACTATCAAAAATACTTGTTTTTTTCTTTTTGATTGCAGTAATCTTTGATATTTCAAATCCAAAAAAAAAAAAAATTTTTTTAAAGAAATATATTCTTTTCACTTTATTAAACGTTCTGCACTTATGTAAATTATTCGATCGAATATTATATATAAGAAAATAGTTTTGTATTAACCGTTTTTGAGTCATTATGTTTAGATATCATCTGATTGGTCCATGCGTTCGCTTTTTTGTTTTGGTGTTTCATTTTTTCTTTGGTTTCGGACACGAGTAAACTATATTTGCTGTTACATCATTGCCTTCCTGGAGTTTTTGAAGCGCAAGTTGCAAAGCACGACACACTACTGATCTGAATTTGGAATCTGACTCCGAAAAATCCTTCGATGTGAACGATTTTGGTGAAATCAGAACGGAACGCTGCATTTGTTTTCATGTTTAAATTTTTATTGGCATGTTTTCGCTTTGCTGTTTGTTCCCTTTTAACTAGAATCTTCTCTTGTTTCACCGTTGTCAAACCCATTTCTTCCAAGTCTTCATCTGATTCGGATACCATTTTGGTTGTTGTTTTTGGCGACTGTACTGGAACCAGCTTTTGTTTCATCGTTGTCAAACCCATTTCTTCCAAGTCTTCCTCAGGTTCAGTTACCATTTTGGTTGCTGTTTTTGACGACTGTACTGGAAGTAACTTTTGTTTCATCGTTGTCAAACCCATTTCTTCCAAGTCTTCCTCTGGTTCGGATACCATTTTGGTTGCTGTTTTTGACGACTGTACTGGAAGCAGCTTTTTTTCATTGTTGTCAAACCCATTTCTTCCAAGTCTTCCTCAGGTTCGGATACCATTTTGGTTGTTGTTTTTGCCGACTGCACTGGAAGTAGCTTTTGTTTCATCGTTGTCAAACCCATTTCTTCCAAGTCTTCCTCAGGTTCGGATACCATTTTGGTTGTTGTTTTTGACGACTGTACTGGAAGTAGCTTTTGTTTCATTGTTGTCAAACCCATTTCTTCCAAGTCTTCATCTGGTTCGGATACCAATTTGGTTGCTGTTTTTGACGACTGTACTGGAAGCAGCTTTTTTTCATTGTTGTCAAACTCATTTCTTCCAAGTCTTCCTCAGGTTCGGATACCATTTTGGTTGTTGTTTTTGCCGACTGCACTGGAAGTAGCTTTTGTTTCATCGTTGTCAAACCCATTTCTTCCAAGTCTTCCTCTGGTTCGGATACCATTTTGGTTGCTGTTTTTGACGACTGTACTGGAAGCAGCTTTTGTTTCATTGTTGTCAAACCCATTTCTTCCAAGTCTTCATCTGGTTCGGATACCAATTTGGTTGCTGTTTTTGACGACTGTACTGGAAGCAGCTTTTGTTTCATCGTTGTCAAACCCATTTCTTCCAAGTCTTCCTCTGGTTCGGATACCATTTTGGTTGCTGTTTTTGGCGACTGTACTGGAAGTAGCTTTTGTTTCATCGTTGTCAAACCCATTTCTTCCAAGTCTTCCTCTGGTTCGGATACCATTTTGGTTGCTGTTTTTGGCGACTGGACTGGAAGTAACTTATGTTTCATCGTTGTCAAACCCATTTCTTCTAAGTCTTCATCTGGTTCGGATACCATTTTGGTTGTTGTTTTTGGCGACTGGACTGGAAGTAACTTTTGTTTCATCGTTGTCAAACCCATTTCTTCCAAGTCTTCCTCTGGTTCGGATACCATTTTGGTTACTGTTTTTAACGACTTAACTGGCACCTTTGCATTTGCTGTGATAAATATTTCTTCCAAACCTCCGGGTTTAGATTCAATTTTCAGTTCAATTTTTGATATTATTCCATGAAGCGGTTGTTCTTCAATTCCTGAAAGAACCACTTCTTCAAAATAATCTCTAGGTTCATGTCCCAATTGTGTCTCATCTATGGATGTTGTGCTAAATTTTTTTGTTCTTTTTTAAACGTGATGTGCCCGAGACGGGGGAAGTTTTATTCTTTGTGTTGTGGCAGCTGTATCTTCAATATTTTCTACTAATGTAGAGGTCTCTGAATCTGATTTCTGCGATGCTAAAATACTGCTTTGCATCATATTTGAAGACTGCGATGTAACAAAAGCGGATGACGTTGTCTCAGAATTTGAATTATAGTCAGATTGTATATTCGAATCTTCTGTTTCGGAATTCACTCCCTCAGATGTCTCCGCTTTTGACACTACAATCTTATGTGATGCCGCTTCAAAAGCATCATCTTTGGAAGTCAGTACTTCAGAGACCTCTATATTAGACATTTCTTCAGACACTTTGGCTTCTGACATCACTGCTTCATGTAATACTTGAGACTTTTGCGACTCCTATTTCGTCAGACACTTTAGCTTTAGATTTCATTGCTTCATTCAATATTTTTAACTTTTGTGTCTCCATTTTTTCAGACACTTTAGCTTTAGACTTCTTCGTTTCCATTTTTTCAGACAATCTAGCTTCAGCCTTCATTGCTTCATTTTGGGTCTCATTTTGGGTCAATTTACTTTCAGACTTCACCGCATTCGTTTGGGACTTTTGCGGCTCTATTTCTTCAGACACTTTAGCTTCAGAAATCAATTCTTCATGCGTATTTTCTAATTGAGTATCTTCTTTATGATTGTGAATATTCTCATAGTTTTCTGTCAATTTATTTTGATCAGTATCTAACAGCTCCATAGTCTTGAGACGACGCAGCTCTTCAAATGGATTATCCGCTTCGACAAGATCGTCCATTAACAATGTTTGACTTTTAAGCTTTGCACTAGCACGTTCGTTTTCTATATATCTCCACCGATTACGACGTGCCAAATCAACGAATGGATTCTCATGCTCAAACACATCGTCGAGTAATAGTTGCATATCATCAGAATCATTTACATCTGACTCACTAGCAGACATTTTAGGCACTCGTGGATTCTCGCTTTCTGAATTAGTTTGATATAATTCTCTGGTCGGAATGCTAATGGTTACTTGGTGAATACCAAGGCTTTTCTTAATTTCACCAGGATGTCGCTTTTCTAATAGTTTTATATGCGCTTGTCCATGTATAATCTGCATTTTCCTATCAGCCGAACTAATATTCTTGCGTTTTTTGCTTTGCTGTGTGCCAACATCATATAAATCTCGACAAGGGATCATAATGGTAACGTCGTGTGGACCCAGATTTTTCATAGCACAACGCTTTCCTGATAATTTTATATGCGCTTGACCATGTATTATCTGCATTCTCTTCCCATTTTTATGTTGTCTGTGTTGCTGTCTTTCGACAATTTGCGGGAAACGTAATTTTAAAGCACCACTTTTGAGTGAATATGTTGTGGATACTTTATTATTGGAGTGCTGGGAAAACGCTTTTTGACTTATACTTGGCTTGATAATCTTTTTTATTAAATTAATATTATAGGCACAGCTACGTGACAATTTATTGCACAAGCTAGCTGCACTGGTTCCGCTTGACATTTTATTTAATTTATTCGAAAATATTCTATTCAGACCAAATGTTTTTTTTGTTGTTTTTTTATAGCTTTTTTTTTAGTTATTTTCGTAAAATATAATTTAGACCGAAAAGTGCTGTCAGGCAGAAAATTTCTGCATAAAAGAAATTTCATAAGCTACTAAGTGAATATATAATAACAAATTTAATAACATTTAAAAATTGAGCATATGTTATATAATATTTCACATTTTTGAAAAATTTTAACAAAATGCTGAATGCGATTCAAGTGTGAAGAGAAAATAAAAGACGATCCGAAATTTTTAAAAATTTTTTCCGAACCAAAACTAAACTGACACAAAAAAATAAATGTCGCTCTATAAAAGACAACCAACAATATTTTTCATTTTATACAAATAATACTGCTCGGTGTTTGTTATAGAACGTCTGTCTGTCTGTCTCACTTTCACTTCTACTGTTTCCATACACACTTCTCACTTCTCAGTTTTCACTCAGTAACAACCACAATCTTCTTTATGACACGGCCAAATGCTTAGACAGTTTCTATTCGCATAACGTGCGTACTCATTTAACTCGCATTGCATTGGAGTTCTTAAACATCCGCATTCGGGTGCACGCTGCGGTAGAATCGCCATATCATCCTTAGATTTGCAGCACTCGGAGAAACTTGGAAACGGACACTTGAATTTTGTGCAGCAATCAGCTGATTTCTTTTTCTTGCAACAGGGCGGACAACGTGCTAAACGACAGCAAGGCATGCGTAGACGTGGACAACATTTATAATTCTTCATGAGACACTTTAAGCGTTCCTTCTCATGGCACGGATCACAAGAACCGGTGCAGCAAATTGGTGGAGGACAACGACGTTCCACCTCCGGTGGTGTTGCATCACACCAGCTGCAAATGCGTTTTGGTATCCAACGTGGACAACATTCCCACCAAGTGCGTTGATAGCGGCGACACTTATTTGATGGTCGATAGTACAGTTCATCGAAGCGTACAATATCGCATTCGGGACAACACTCGGCTGGGAAATCCCATAAATGTGTGGGTCGCTTATCGCAACAGTTATAGGGCGATGATCCCCACATGCTCACGAATGGCTGCTTCGGACACTTTGGTGCACATTTACACGGATCGCAGGCAATGCTATGACTTAAGCAGTAGCCGCAATTTGATGGGCAACATGAATCGCTGCACGATGTTTGGTGGCATGGTTTGCAGCAAGGCGCTGTTGGTGTGCAGCATTTGTCGTCACATACGAATTTTCGTGTTAGCGCAGCGCTCTGATGCAAGAGAGCCGCTGTTTGCTTTGGTGCTGCGACAATTTTCTGTAGAAAATGGCGTGTAAGCAGCTGCAGAGCATTCATCTTTAGTGTGCGCAAATTTTTGCAGTTGCAGCCAAAAAGTTTAAAATTTTGTACAAAAGAGTTTTATATCGAAAAAAAATTATAATTTAGAATTTAGAAAAAATCAATTTTGACATCGTAAGCTAAAATTTTTGTAAATTAAATGCCGAATAATGTAAATTTAGAGGGGCGGCATGTGTATTGGTTAACTTTAAACACGAACATTTATTTCCGAAAAATATGTAGTTTTTTTTTTTTACTTAGTCAACAAAATTAACTTAAAGCACGACGTAGTTTAGCAATCGACCCATTGCTGGTACACAGCGCAAAGTGGTTAGTTTTTGTTCTATTTTAATTTTTTTGCAAAAGCATCTTCCACTTCACACCACAAACAAGCAGTGCGCAGAATGCTTAAAATTTGTTGACACACTACGATGACGATGATGAGGACAGCGACAGCTTAGAAACAGGCACGAAACAATTTAATACGATCCACAGCATTATCGTGTTTCGCATAGCTCAAAAAGGTTTCAATACGTTTACCTTCCTTGGCCAGATATGGTTTACCCGCAACAAATGCAAGACGTGCTGCCTCCACAAAGGATACTGTTTTGATTCGGACTTGTGAGCGGCGTTGGTTTCGCTGCTCCAGCACTATCACCGCCAGCAGCCAGAAATTCATTTAGCAGCAATGAATTTGTTTTTGGTAACATCATTTTGTGCTTAAATTTTTGCTGCATTGGCTTAACTCTTTTTAAACGGCGTACGCGGACACCGCCTATGCCGCCACCACTAACGCAACCGCTACCGCTGTTAGCATTGAATCCCTTAGAAACACGCTTAGGAGCCTCTGCCGCAGCCGCTGCTACCTTGCAACCGGTTTTTCCAACGAAAGTGTTCAGAAGTGCATTGCAATAAGTCTTCGGATTGTGCTCGTCCTTTAATTTCATTGACTTGGGCAGCTTAAAGAGATCAAGCCAAGTGCGTTGTATCTGACTGCCGGCATCTAGACAACCACGTGGTTCCATGCTTAAATGCTCTTGACAACGTTTTGGTAACAGGCGCTGATTGTGCTGCACCTTCGGTGCCGTTGGTCGCACCATTACCGGTGCAGTTTGTTTGCATTGAGGCAGCTCAGTGAAGCCGGCATCATTGCTGCATTTTCTTAGGCACATGAGCAGACGGCTCTGTGCTGCATTGTTATGTATGAGCCACGGTTTGGCTTGGGAGTAACGTGCAACCATTTTAGCGATGCGCTCAGCGCATATGCTGGCCAAAATAGGTGCGGCCATTGTGTTGATATTTTATTGCAATCCGGAATATGGATTTTACGTTGTTATTAAACGTTGTAGTAGAAAACAAAAACTCGATTTTGGTATATTTGAATACGTCCGATTTGGATACGAATTTTTATGTTTTGTGTTTTTATTTTAACCAAATTTTTAGAAGACAAAGAAAAACTATTAAAAATTAAAGAAAAAAAAAAGTAAATGCACGGCTATCTTTGATATTGCTCGCTTTTGACTAAATTAAAATAAAGAAAATGAAAGTGAAAATGAAAATGATTTAAACTAAATAAAAAACAAGGAAAACGTTACGTTATGCTTTGGAACCGAAGCTGAAATACCCGTTACATGGGCGTGGCGTCTTGGTTTTGACCCTGGATGACAAAAGAAATGTTTTTTACCTAATTGGGAGCGAGTACATTCATAAATAATTACTATTTTTAAACAAAAAATCGAAAAAAAATCGGTAAGTTTGTATGGGGCTATACCTAAAAATGGGCGTGGCACTCTCATTTTCGAACTTAACATAGTCGTTGCCGAGAAAAGCTTAAGTTTAAAATTTGAGCCAAATATCTTTATATCTTCATCGAATGAATCGCATAGCAACAAACAGACGGACAGACTGACAGACGGACAGACAGACGGACATGGCTAGATCGATCCGTCTCATCGAGCTGATCAAGAATATATATACTTTGTGGGGTCTCCGATGCCTCCTTCAATGCGTTACAAACTTTTTGACAAACTGAATATACCCGTTTACACTATGTGTAACGGGTATAAAAATAGTAAAAAAAAAGTAAAGTAAAATAGTAAAAATAGTAAAGCATATTTATATTTTGATCTTTTTTGTACACCAAATGGTAGCTTCCGATAAACGTGGTTGAAAGCTCGGACAGACAGAAAACTATGAATAAGATATCGAAACGCGTTCATTTTGATCTTTTAGTTATAAATTTTTCAATAATTTTCTACAAAATTTTATTACAAAAAATTTTTGTTTCACTTTGTTTTTGAGAACACTAAACAACAATACATTCTGTCCGAGTAGTACGAGTACCGATTTAATATTTAGCACATTAAGCCAAGTAAAAGCGATTGTTTAACTTACTGGTAAATCAGGTACTTGTGAGTCCTTGTGCTACAAGTGCAACTCAAGTAGTTCCTAACATGCTAGTAAGTAGCACATTCATAATATTTGCCCTTAATTCTCAATAGTACTCGCACTCACACTCATGAGATTTAATTTTGTACATTTCGCGACGTTTTGCCTCACGTTGTACCTCACAATTGCTAACATCATAATTTCGACACTCACGGTATTTGGGCGGCGGTATTAAACGTTGTCGATTCATTTCCGAAAATGCTGGAAAAGGCGTACGTAGCTTACCACAACAACTGGGTCGACGTTTGCGTTTACATGTTGGTGGACAACGCGCTTTGCTACAACACGGCAACTGTACCTTTGGACAAGTGCAACTGTCTTCAGGAATGCCACAGATCTGACGCATACGATAATTATCCATTTCACAGGCAGTATTTACACAACGTGGTCTTATGCAACGCATTACCTCTGGCGGTTCTATGCAATCTAAAGCGCAGATTTTTTTTGGACGCAACTTAATGCGTGGACATTCTTTCCAGGTGCGTTGATAGCAGCGTTGTTTATTGCTCGGGCAATAGTAGATTTCATCGAAACGTGGCAGCATATAATTACAGTACGGCTGCTGACGCCATTCAAAGTTGCATGGTGGTTCCCACATCGAAACAAATGGCAACTCTTCAGCGTTAGTTGGTGGGCATTGTGGCAATATCTTTACTGGTTTCTTGCGACAAGGTACACGCGCTATGCTACGCGATATGCAGCATTTTGAGCGTAGCTCATCCAGTGGCACCGTATTTTTGTCATAGTGCAATTCATGGCGTAGCACATTACGCGCACTGTTGCAAGTATCACGTACTGTATGACAATTGTTATCAATGGGACCACAGGGTGGATCAGGAAATCGAAAAGCCATCGAAATGCAACGAATTATAGCGCAATTTGGTTTAGCGTGGGTGTTATTTTTAGTGCTGAATTTAAAATGCAGCTAAACATCGCCAAACACTTTGAATAAGTTCAAATTCTTTTGGATTGTCCAAAATTTTTCCATAAAATTTTTAAATTTAAAATATTTGAAATTTTTCCAATTTTTTTTTTTTTTTTTTTGCCGGAAGCTTAAATTTTTCGAAATAAGTTTCGAAATTCATACTGGAATCTAATTAATTTCGTTTAGTGCTTGAGCATGAGTTTGCTTCTGTTGTTAACATGCTGTGCAGTCTTTGAGACGTTCACGCAATCGATTAAATTCGCGCCACATCTCACAAATACTCGCCTTGAAACTGTTGCAATTGCACTCAGTGGCCGGTGCTGGTGGCAACTCACTGTGAGTACATTCCGAAAAGCTTGGAAATGGTGGCAACATGCGACAACAAATATCCGGTTTCCTAGCTTTCTGACAACATGGCGGACAACGTGCCTCAGCACAACATGGCATACATACACGACCGGCACAGTAGAGTGCCATTTTATAATTGAATAATTCCGTTGGAGTTAGTGGACACTGATACGGAAAGCAACGGCGTGCAGCTGGAGCGTAATATTCACAATCGTTGCAACAGATTGGCACTGGACACGTTACCAATTGTGGACACTCGGCCCAGGTGCGCTGATAGCGACGACACTTATTTGATGGACAGTAGTAAAGCTCATCGTGATTGATTAGACAGCATGGCTCATGGCAATCTCGACGATTATTGATCTCGTTTATAAAATAACCGTAGACATCATCATCACGCAGCTGTGTATGATTACGGCAGACGCAATTATTTGGACGTGGCGTTACATAGCCACATTTTGATTTACGCGCTGCACATTCCGTTGTTGCAGCATCACGAAAGCAACAACATCTACCCGATTCTGCGGCATAATCTGCTTGATTGCGGCGGCTTCCGAAGGCAGAAGCTGCAACTTTCGTTGTTGTTGTTGTCTTTGCTAACAAGTTGCTTGCTGCACGTAGCAATTTGTTGGATGAACGTAAAAACATTGTGTCTATCGTTTCGTTTTTAGAGTTCTCTTCTTTTTTTTTTTTTTTTTTTTTGGTTATCTCAAAGCAGGCCTAAAAGTTTTGATAAAAATAATAAAATGTAAGATCATTCTTTATTTCATTTTAAATTTGTCATTTGAAGCAGTTTCTCGGATACAAAAATGGAACTACATTCTTATGAATTCGACTTGTGAATTGTAACGATATATAGTATAGGCTTCAGAGAGTCTTCTTCTGCAAGGCAATTCAGGGGAGCAGTTAGTTATTTATACCCGCCAAACATAGTGTGAAGGCTATTTTCAGTTTGTCGGAAAGTTTGAAGGTATCGGAGGTTTAAGCTTTTTAGGTCGTATGAAGTTTGTATGTCAGAACCAACGTGTTCCGCCCATTTTTAGGTATACGTACCATACAAATATACCGACCATTTTCGAGTTTTTTTTTTTTTTTTTATAAAAATGTTTATGTATGGCCGCCCTATCGTATGATACTTTCGTAGGGCCAATTCGGTATGAGGGTCATTCTAAATGCTCTTACGAAATAGTCAAAAAAAATCGATTATCTCGATGACTTTAAGAGATAGAGCTACAATATTTGAAACTTAGACTCTCCTAAGCCGTCGAGTGCACTTGCAAACGGGTTTTCCCAAGCCCCATTTTAAGTTGTACGCCCCATACAAATCTAGCCCAAAATTTTGGGTTTTTGCATAAAATCCCTTTGCTTCCTATTGTAGGACCTCTAAATTTAGTATAAATTATGTCTATGATAGTTCCAAAGAAATACCCCAATGTGGTTAAGTTTTCATATGAAAATCCTATACAATAATGCATGGTACTAAGAAAGGAATTAGCTTTATAAACAATGATTGGGTACAGGGTATATTGCAGACGAGCATACTTACAACTTATGCAGAAATTAAGTGGAACGATTTTCTTTGATATTTGGAAGACTTACGTATTTATTTTTCGACAACTTTCTACCCATGAGTAACAAATTTATTTTTAGCAAAAAAAAATGTATTTTTTCGACAATTATACACCTGCGACACTATGCACAGCAGCTGATATTCCTAATGCAGCTACCTTCTGAGCGACGTGTTGATTCCTTAAACTTATTAGTAAGCTGGTCGCGTTTCCAGCATTCTGAGAAACTTGGATAGGGCGTACGCGGACGTTCACAATTTGTGGCATGCCTATTCCGAAAACGTATTTGACACTTCGACGCTGACATTCTCGACTTTTGGGCAGCTGCAGTGCAAATTCCTTCCATGCGTCGCTTATACAACTCAACTTCACTTAAGCGTTTTGAATTATTACATTTACGCCTTCTGCGCTGTGGCTCACAATGGTGTAAACCATCCTTGCAGTTTTCTATGAGACAATAATGCTTGCGTTTTGGTACCACATTCGTAGTATATTCTTTCCAGGTGCGCTGATAGTTGCGCTTACTCTTATCCGTTGGACGATACAAACTGGCATCGAGATGTATACAATGTTCCATCCCTGGACAGCACGTTTGAACACGATTGTAGATTTCGTTTATTTGCGCAGTCCAAGTATTTTCATTTTGCTTTCTTGCCATCGAATTCTTCTCTTTTAAGACTAATTGAGTATAGCTATCCGGGATTTTGTAAGCAAACAAGCCAGCCTTACGTTCCGCGGCACCTTTCTCGGCACGTCGTAAGAGTTGCTGTTGAAAAACTAAGCGCAAATTTTGCATTGCCTTAATTTTTTTTGTAATAAATTTAAATTAAAAAAAAAAAAATCGATTTTTTTGTGTTTTCTAAAACATTTATTAAACATAAAATTTTTTATAATTTTTTTTGTTTGCTGTCTCCAAATGAAATCTTTCAAAGGCTTGCTGCCATACTGACGTGTTTGATTTGTTTTCGACATTATTTGGCATAAAAAATATGCAATTTAATTTTATTTGATTCTTTTTTAAACCGATTCCGATTAATTCTCTATGATTTTCTTAGACGATAAATTGTCCAGACATCGCACATTGATGCTTTGAGGCACAAACATTCTCTTTGTGTTATTGGTGGTGGTGGATCCAGCAGACACTCGGAATAGCATGGATATTGTGTCAAACGTTTTACACAATACGATGGTCTCTGGCCAGTACACTTCGGTGGTACCTTTGCTCTGGGACAATTCGGTGATTCAATACGTGAACATTTACTAGTCAGTTTACGCGCAGTGGCACATTCCTTAAGCTGCAACTTCTGAGCACGTGAAGCACAAAAATTGATGGCGCACGAGTTGGAACAATCGCGTTTTAGTTTAAGTCGTCGTGGCACGGGAGGTGGTGAATACTTGCAAATTGCCTTTTGCTTCTTCTTCATGGTTATACAATCACTCCAAGTGCGTTGATATTCACGTTTTAGCTTATCCGATGGCTTATAAAACGATGAGTCCAGACGCAACGAACCATCCAGACAGGGTATTTTCGCACAATGTTTTCTTTCTTTAATAATATTTTCCAGCTCGAATTCATTTAAAATTCGCCACTGGAAATTGTTGGATCTCTGCATTTGCCAATGCGTTTCCTGTCTGTCTTGCATTTCTTCTTTCTTGCATTTCTTCGTGGTACTTGCATGTCTAAAGCCTCTTACCAAACAATTTTCACAGCTTTCGCTGTAAAGATGGGTTTTTCTTACCAATTTAAAACATAAAGATTTTCTCTGATAGCCGTTCAAGTGTAGACATGTTCTAGTCGCGTTTTTTAGAGTTGCTGGTGCCAACAGCGTACGCAGCAAGGACATGGCCTATTTGAAAGATTCTTTGGAGACAGAAATTTTTTTATGTAACACCTAGAGAAAATGTAATTCTAAATGCTATTAAAGCAAAGGCATTACGAAAATGAAATCGAAGCCTATTGTAAATATGTATTTGACAAAACATAAAAATTTGATAAATGAAAGTAAAAGGACTTAGATAACATATATCCATGAATATATCAACTGTAACAACACACGTTACGAAATGCTTTATATATTGTATACTAATAGCGTTAGATAACCGATTTTCGATTGCTACAATAATGAAACCGATAAAATATCTAGAGATGTGACTTTTCTGATGACAAAAATTTATTTTATTGTAACCCAAAAAACACAAATTGTAATTGTTTAGAAAATATTTACTATAAATATAAACTTCATGCCTAGAGTTATACTCTGCCATGTCTGACCATAATAAAACGCATGCAATGCACTATGTTCGCATTATATCTTCCTAAAGATGGAATGCAAACATAGCACCTAGCATCCGTTAGTATTTGGTTTAAGTTTTTTACTTCCAACTATTCAATATCGTCCACTAGGCTACATGCAGTTCATCCATTGTTCACCGTAAAGCCATTCAATGGGTCGCAAACTGCAACGTTGTACCGCACTGTTTGCAGTAAGATTTGAACCCGATGTTCTCGTCATTGTGGGTGACGTTGCCAACGTTAATGGTAATGACTGCAGACGTACCAATTTCTTTGATTCTTGTAGGGGGTGCCTTAGGACCCACTTGCATCATTGGCATTTGTAGTATTGCATTAATACGTCGCTTCTGCTGTGGCGCTGCAAGTGGTAACTGCTCGATTTGTTTCAATTTAAAAAACAACATTGATCTCTTCGGTTCTCTGGAGTTCGAATGTTGTAGCATTTTGTAGGATGATGACGTCTGATATTCTCGCAGCTCAGTAGCGCTTCGTTCACGAAATTTTGTCGCTTTATTATAGGATTGACGTATAATTTTGTGTTGCTCCAAATTATTTCGCTGAAATAGTTTTTTCTGCAGTGCAACATGCTTTGTTAGGGCGTTTGCTGTTTTCAGATATGGCAACGCCATTTTCGGACTAAAATTCATAATGAGCGATTTCAGCATGCGATCCTCAAGGACGATATTGAATTTATAGTTTATGTAGAATGTGTAATACGTTTTGATTTTGATTTAAATTACTAAATACGAAAAATTATTTTTGAGATATTCAATTTAAATTATTTCGTATTTTCAATGCTTTGACAATTTCGGCTCAGTTTGCTAAGAAAAGAGAACTAAAGCCATGCTTCTTTGTGTAATTTAAATTTAATTAATTTAATAAGCGTATTCTTTTTTTTTTTTTATTGAACATTTTTTGAGATTGGTCTTAATAATTTTGCGCTTCATTCCAAAAAACTTAAAAAAAAAAAAAAAGGAAAAAGCAATAAAAATTTACAAACAAAGTTTAAGTTTGAGAAACGAAACAGGATTTTGTTTTTATAATTTAATTTTCATATATTTATGTTCCCACGATTCACGCTTTTTTAGTTGTTACCGTGAACAAACATATTTGCAGCTTTTTACTGTCTCCCAACTGTTTGTTGTCTTATAATCCATCTAAAGCAGTCCAAGCATAGCATAGTCTGATTGCCAGCGTCTTATGAAAAAATGCAGTTTTTAAGGGCATTTTGGTACTGCCGGTTTACCTGCGGCCATACGGCGACGCAGCTCAGCCCATGCCTCGCACATCGATTGTAACTCAAGACATTTACACTCCGTCGGCGGCAATGGAATTGGTGGTTCTCTTTGACATTCCGAAAAACTAGGATACGGCGCCTTCTTTTTAACGCAATCGCTCTTTACACGGGTTTTGGCGCAGGAAGGCGGCACTCGTGCTGGAGGACAGCATGGCATAGCAAGTTTGGGACAAGGTCCTTCGGCGACTTTTTTGGGACATGGCATCGGATCCTGTGTTTTACATGCAGTGGCACCTTTCGCAGCAGCAGCTTGTGCACGTATTCTACGTTTACGCTTAGGTTTTTCTATATGATCATAGACGCAAATTTTTTCGGCTTAATCAATATTTTCGGACATTCGACCCAGGTTACCTGGTAGTCTCGTTTCGATTTGTCCGATATGCGATAGTGTATAACATCAAATCGTATAGGTAAATCACAATCAACTATTTTGGGCTTACAGTCGGGCATGTCCCACATTGAGACGACCTTCCTTTTTCCGTCTTCTATGACTGGTGTCTCTTTCGGCTCATCCTCCTTCTTTTTCTCCTTGTCTTTCTTTTTTTGTGTACCACAGGGATCCTTGGCAAGACTTGCGGGCGTGCACGTCTTTTTGGCGTCGTCATCTTTCTTCAAGCAATCGTCAAAGTGACGCGTCTGTTTGAGTAGCAAGGACTTCTGTTCCAACATGGGACGCTGCAACTGGGTGGTAAGCCTCGATGTCGCTGCCAGACTACTGTAGGGTTTAGCCAATTTACTCAACGAAAGTGCCACATGGCCGCAATGAATACGTGGAACAGCGTGAAACATATCGATACTAATAATTTTAAGTAAATTTAACCAAAAAGAAAAAAGTCTTTGCCGGAGGAAATGTTTTTTAAAATTTATTTTAAAAAAAATTTTTCTTTTTGTTTAACTGGCCGAAAAAATATTTTTGGAATGAAAATTAGAAGGAATGAGAGGCAAGACAGTTAAAACTAAGCCTACTTCGGTGAAATTGTATTTAAAAACATTTTTTATACCCTGTACCCAAAGAGTAAAAGAGTATATTAAGTTTGTGCGAATGAATGTAACAAACAGAAGGAGGCTAGATAGACCCTATAAAGTATGTATATACATTCTTGAACAGCATCCGTCTGTCCTGCTGTCTGCCGTATGAGAGAGATTATCTCGGAGACTATAGGAGATATGGCCACCATATTTAAAACTTAGACACTCCAAGATCGTCAAGTATGCACCGTATATGCACAGTCTATGATAGTCCCAATAAAACATCCCAATATGGATATTACCAAAAAAATTTTATGTGAAGCCCCCATTTTTTAAGTTTTTGTATGAAAATCCAATACAATGAGGTATGGTAGTAAGATAGGGCTTAGCCCAAGGTATATAAAGTTTGGATACAAGGCATCTTGCAGTCGAGCAAACTCGACTTCAGCGTTCTTTTTTTTTTTTTTTTTGTTTTTTGTGACAAGTGGGGGAGGAGGTTTATGCGCAGAAAGAGTGACGAACAACGAAAAGATTTGTTTTGTAACGCGTTTCAAGAAAATGAATTGTTACTTAGCCGTTGCCTCATATAAAGCTATTTTTTTTTAAACTATACTTTCCGGCCGGAAGGTCTGCCAGTACTTGATAGTAAAAGTGTATACACTTTATATAAGGATTTTCCTTAGATTATTCATGGCTATCTTAACCGACGTAGAAAATTTAGGTTTTATTTTTTGTTTTTATTTCTTTTCATTACAATGAAACACGATCGACGTTGGTACGCATCACGATGAGAGCAATATATAAAAACCCTCTTCTATATTTTAACTGAAATGTAATCTAATTCATGGTACAATAAAAGAAGGTATTGCCACTCTGCTCGTTTCTCTGCCAGCGTTTGGTTCTTTATTTGTTTTCAGTATGAATGCGAACGTCGTATCAATAGGTCGTTTATGTTCGGCTACCGACGGCAAATCACAGCTTTCGTTTTTTTTTTTTTTTTTTCATTGTGTGTAACAACAAAATTTTCTCAAAAATCAACAAAACTACAGGCATTTATATTTTCTGCTCTCTCTCATCTATCTCTTTCATACACACTTGCAAGGAAGAAGTTCTTTATTTGATGAAGTAGCGATACCTTCTTTTATTGTACCATGATCTAATTTACATTTTATTTATTAGAAACGACAGTCAGAACTTGTAGCCAACTGCATTGTAATTACTGAAGCTACCTAAGACCACAGCTAAAAAAATTATTAGAACCAAAAAAAAAAAATATATACATATATATGTATATACTATTTATATTTGCTGAACAATAAATTTGTTTATTTGTTAAAATTTTGGAAACATTATTGTGGGAAAAATGTCATCATAACATGCTAAGCGTGTGGGAAATTATGAATATGCGCTCCATTTTCGTTAAAAGTCCGTATATGATCAGTCACTGGACATCTAAGGACATTTCAGCGGATTCTTGCCAGTCTTTTCCATTTCTTCAAGTATTTTATTGATTACACATTTAGGCGGCAACAATAGGCACTCGCATTCCGTGCGACGTTTTCCGCGTATCGTTGGTTTCGTACACTCGGAGAACGATGGATACGGTGCGTTAACCTTTTTGCAAACGCTCTTATAACGAGCACGCTTACACGTAACCGATTCAGCAACTGGACGGCAGCCGGGTAACTTAATTTTCGGACACTCACCGGTCGTATCAATGCATGGTTTTTTCCTCTACCTTACACGCAGTACCCTTTGGTGGTTTTTTGCGTCTTGGAATCTGCGGCGGAATACCCTTATCAAAGCAACAAATCTTCTTCGGCTTAATCTGTATATCAGGACATTCTACCCAGGTCTGCTGGTAAATACGTGTCGCCTTATCCGAGCTCTTATACAGACATTCATCGAAGCGGGGAAATTCCTCAGCACAGGGATCGCCACAGCACTCTGGTGGATATTTTAACAAATGATGGAACTGAAAGTCATCACCCTTCTTTGTTGTGTCCTCGGCCTTTTTAACCTTTTCACCGCAAACGACATCTTTAATTTTGCCGCATGTCTGCTCCTTGCCTTCCTGCTTCGAACAAATGGGTGGCGGATTGGTGTCTGGCGGTTCATCAGCAAAGAAACGTCTCGCACCGACAAAGTCACGAGCTTTACCATAAATTCCCGTTAGGCCACGTTGCAACAATTGTTGTTGTCCCGGCCGTAACACTTTCAGCGATGTTGACATTTTTCCCGAAAATTTTGAATTTTGGAATGAAAAAAAATTTAATTTTGTATCATAAAATTTGAAAAAGAAAATTTATTTTAAGAAAAAAAAAAAAGAAGAGACACGAAATATGTGTACACCAAAAGATTTTTCCAAAACTGAACTAAAAAATATAAAAAAAGACAAACTGAATTTGACAGCAAAAAAGTCAATGACTACTGAAATAAAAAAAAAAATTTTAATTGTTATTTGATAAATAAATAAAAAAAAAATAACCTGTTTAAGTAAAAATTAATCGAATACGCTAACAGTAGCCATGTATATGAATTTTTCAAGTTAATCAAATCCAGCCCACAAAAGCTTGTATTCCGATTGGTTCGCTATAGTCATGCATTTTTCTTATATGACAAATTAAAATCCAGTTGCATACATAATGAAATTAGTTGGTATGGTATACTGTATATAAAATGAAAAACCGATTTCAATATATATAAAATTTATGACAGAGTGTGAGAGAGACAGCGTACGCTAAACGTATATGGGCAACGTATGTGATTTACATAATTCATACGTTTGTTGTTGTTTTTGTTTTTTTTTACTAGCTATTTTTTGTATGCATTAATTAGTTATTTTAATTACACAATTTAACTATTTATTAATTTTTTTAAATCATTAATTTTTTATTACTAAATTTTTAAATATAAAATAATTTACCTTGAAGTTTCTTGCAGTTGCTGCGCTTTTAAATTACAAAAATCGACTTTACCATCTACCCAAATAAGCTTTAATTTATTTCAAATGCAAATATATATGTACGAGTATATATATACTTTACTTAACTAATACCGCCAGCCTTGTGCATAATTATCATTCAACACTAATTCGAAATGTCCAAAATGTGTTCGTTCGGTCTAAAGTTTTGCCAACATTTGTTGCCTCTTACACTACTCCAATCCAAACTGAAAATCCTTTTTGTATAGCCTTTAGTATATGACTCTAACTTAAAATATTCGTTGTCATCCTACTTAACTTCCTTCCACACACAAACCCAAAACGTTACAAACTGTCGTACTCATTTTTCAGTAGAAAACTTTCGCATTAACTTAATTTCATTCGTAGCAGAAACTCCTCCTAGTATAAATGTACATATGTATAAGAAAAGTCCCAGTCTAAGCATTACCAAACTATATCGTCTCGAACTTTTGTCCTATTTAAACATTTCGTACTCTTTCTCATTCGATTTGTAGCAGCAGCTCATTGCATTTGTGCAAATTATATTGTAAAAATTTTAGCCAACTTCGTTTAAAGTATGTTACATAACCATTTATTGTTAGTTTGATTATGCATACATAGTGGGTATAGATACTATTCATTGGGATTGTATAATATACCAACTCTCAATTGAAATTAAACAATTTTCCAAAAAATTATAATAAAAATTTAAAGCTTAAACTTAAACAATTAAATTGGTATTTTATAAAATTAAATAACAAATCTTTGGATTTCAAATACAACAATAATAAAATGATTACTTTATTATGAGGCAAGTTTATATTTAAAATATTTCAGACAGAATTCAGATGAAGCCAAAATCTAAAAATTTACCTTTGCAACATTATAAAAACATTCAAATTTAGTTGGATCGCATAAATAAGCAAAAAAAAAAAAAAAAAAAACAAAAAACTGACAGTCAATAAGGACTAAAATATGCAAAAGAAAAAGATTTAAAAAAAAATAAAAATATAAAAAATACTTGATTCCCCTAAACTCATTGCAAACGCAAATGTCAAAAAGCAAAACGTCTGCGTATAAATTGTAACTGGAACGAACAAAGTTTTGAATTAAGCGCTGAAATGCGCGCGCATAAAACGAGATACTTAAGCATGTAAATGCGCGCTAGCTGAAGACAAGAAACGTCAAAGATACAGTTCATGCATGCATGCCTGCCTGCTTCATGCATGCTGCTATAGCTTGTATCTTATATTGGCAGTCATCGAAGAGACATCATGCAAAATTCTTTCTTCTTTTGCGAGAGAGGATTGATTATAATGCGCATGTGGCGCAGGCAACTTGGTTGAATGATTAAAGTCGTTTAAACAAATTACCAATTCAGATAGCAGCAGATACTTTACTTATATACTTTTTTTTTTTTTTTTTTTTGGTTTTTTTCATTTCATTGTATCTATCAGCATATATCTGTTTATATGGACTATTAAAAATGCATGTGCATAATCAAGAAACCAACAGAAAACCAAACCAAACAAAATAAAACAAAACTGTATGAAGTAAGGTAAAATTGTAGTCGTAGAAGACGTTGACAATAAAAGCAAATGAGTGAATGGTTCAGTGAAACGTTCTTCTAGATACAAAGATACAAAAACGAAAAAAACGCACAAACAAAATGAACAAAAAGAAGATATAAGTGATTTAAATATCAACATAAAATTGTACTGATTCAAAGATGCAAGATACAAACACGTTCTATAATTGATGTATTGCTTGGCAGCTTCGTTTTGTTTTTGTAGAAATATATATCTCAACAGATTTCTTATAAAACTTTTAGAACTGTTGCAAAATTAATAAATATATTATTAATTTAGTTATTAAAAAATCTAAACAATTAGCCTTGTCAAATACAAAATTGTACCTAAAATATATAATTCAAAGTCAATTTTCAGCTACTTAAAAGTATTCGCGTATTTATTAAATTCGTTTACGATAATTTCCAATTTGCGCAATTTACATGTCTACGCGGTCTATCAAAAACTTTGAAATACATTTTTAGCTCTAAGTTTGGCAATGCATATGTGTATATCGATGATTAGTTGTGTGTGTGTGTGTATGTGTGTCTAATAAATGTTTAATTTGAAATTGATTTTCATGCCAAGCGCTAAACAAACCACACAAAGACGTACATTTGCATACTTGCAATGAGCTCGTTTGAATCTTAACCCTTCTTAGCAATGGACATGGTAGTGGGTCGATGCCATGGCATAGCTTGGCTTGGGTGCTTCATTCAACCGCAAAAGGATTTTGCGAAGCGCACACGAAAACACTTAATTAATACGCTAGATACACATACTACAAACACAGACACAGTTACAAATACAGCTTAAGATACAAGAATATCCAAAGCTTTCAAGGCAACGGACAGTGAGACGTTTTTAAGCAAAAAAAAAAGCCAGAAAGACAGACATACTATCTAATACAGCAAGCAGAACTTCAATACTAGAAACAACTTGGCTACAAAATAATTAGAAATTATAATGGAAAATGCGGACGTTGACGCTGACGCCCACCTTGCACCCAACACGCCCAAGTTTTGGTTAGCAATATAACAATTCCTTTTTTACTAAATAAGCCAAAGCATATTCTACACGAACTATTGGATTATTTAAAATATATACTTAAGCAAAATAGCAGAAACAAAACAGAAGGCGATGTAAGCGGTAGCGCTATGTCATAAGTAGTTTCAATTTACCAAACGAATATGAGCATGTTCCTTGGACGGGGAAGAAAGTAAAGGAAGGAGGACTTTAAAAGACAAAAAAAAAAAAAAAAAGAAGAAGAAGAAGAAGCAACATGCTGCTGCTGCTGCTAATATCCGTTTACGTCTTTAGTTGCAAGAAAATTACAATATTTCGTGTGAGATACTTGCCACACGCGTTTAGAGTGAAAGGACATAGATACTTTTGTATCTAATTTAAATTTCACAATATTTATATAAAACAGCAACGCGCTAACATTTGAGCTAATTTCCTTGCTAGCATGGTGTGTAGTTTTTGTTGTGGTGGGGTTGATGTTGATGTTTGTGGTGGTGTTGGTGGTGGTAAAGTAAGGATTAAAAGCGACAGCGCAATAGCTACGATAACTAACTGGACTGGACATAGTTTGTAGCATACTTCAAGGCGCAGCATATAGTTTATACGTACTGCTATAAAGTGGTAGTTGTAACAAGGATAATAATGAAAGCAGCTAGCTGTTATGGTATAAGTTAGGTACGTCGTTGCTGTTTAGTAAAATTATATTATGACTTGTTTAAAATTCAAATTTTCGAATAACACTAAAATCATGTTGTTGTCGTTGTCCTCGTTGTCGTTGTTGTAGGCAAACTTATACTGAATCCTTTAATACAATACGCCTATATAATATGAATATCAATACATACATATACATACATACATACATACAGCGGAGTGTATGTGTGCGTCTGTTGGTTTACATAGTTCAAATAATAATTTTGTGTAGTCAGACAGCCTGCTGGCCACCTTAAGGCAATGTCCTTTGGCTTATTATATATTGTAAATCTATATGTATATACACAAAATTCTATTATGTATGCATGTGTGTGTATGTATGGCTTTGTTTTTGTGTACGCATACATTGTATGTATAGCTTATATACTTGTATTACCATGTCTTTGTCTAAGCGTTATTATAAATTTACTTTTGAAGCATTCTAATGATTTCATTAAGAAGAGAAGGCGAACTTTAAATTAATGTGCCCTCGACCAAAGTAAATTGATTTTCTTAGCCTTTACTAAAATCTTAAAAGCATGTGAGTTTCTATAGTATGCTGCACGTGTTGTGTGTATGTGTGTGTGTGTGTGTTTTTGTGCACACGACAAATCATTGCCCAAATTATTATTGTATTATTTAAATGCTTACGTTGATTGATATGTATATATACATACGTATACATACATCTGCCTTCCTATGTGGGATTAATTGTAGGTTTTGAATTATTGAAATTTAATTTTGAGCAAGACTAATAGCGGAAGTCGTCTGACAATTAGGCAACTAAAGGGGAATTTTCGAAAGGTAGTGGCAGTTTCCATTTAGCTTAAAGAAGATAATATTATTTTCTTATCATAATATTTTCTAATCATAGGAAGGTCATATTTTTATACACTGTATCCAAAGAGTAAAAGGGTATATTAAGTTTGTGCGAATTTATGTAACACACAGAAGGAGGCAGACCCTAATAAATATGTATATATTCATGTCTGTCTGTCCCGTCCATCCGTCATGCTGTCTGCCGTATGAAAACGATTATCTCGGAGACTATTAGACACCATTTTTAGGGGTACCCCCCATACAAATTATTTAAGGGGTTTTTGAATGAAAACGTCATTTTTTGTTCATTCTAGGAAGTCTAAATTTGTATAAATTATGCCTATGATATCCCATGAAATATTCCAATACAGGTAGGACCAAAAAAATGTTAAGTAAAGCTCTTATACAAATGTACCCCCATTTTTCACGTTTTTTAGAAATCCAATTCAATAATGTATATTACATAAAAAGGACCTAATTCTAAATTTTATGTTTTTTGTTTAATTTTGTTCAGAATATTGATTTTGCTTTGACAAATCAGTACTCCCGTTTGTAACGCATTAAAGGAGAAATCGTAGACTCTAAAGTATGTAATTTTGATATGCTTTATTAGACGAATCGAAATAGCCATGTCGGTATGTCTGTCTGTTACGGTGGGTATAGTTTTTAAGATATTGACTTTATATATAGATATATAGATATTGAAATTATAAACTTAAACTTTTTTGGTCCTAGGTCCCCCACAAAATTTACCAATTCGAGTTTTTAAATGAAAATCTATATATAAAAAAATGTTTCTATGTCCTCAATGGACGTTGAAACCAGCCAAATGTTAAGTCCCAAACCCGTTTCATTTGAAAGGCAATAATGCAAGTAAATAAAAAGTACCTATTTTACAATGCATTAGGCACATACGATTCGTTCATGAATTCGATTTTCTAATTTTCCCATACAAAAATGTTTTGATTTTTTATATGTTTTTGTTACATAATGTGGTCTCGCTACAACTAAAAAATAACTCCGGTATTTTTTAGTATGTTTTCCAATTTTAATGTCCATCTAAGTAAACACTATCGATATGATAAGATCGGGTTAATATAACATAAAGCCTCCATACAAACTAGACCAAATTCATCCATCCAAATCCTAAAAAGTGCTAACCATAATGTATATATTTGCTTGATCGACAAGGCGATATAGACGTTTTTATCACTTTTTTTGCATATAGTACATTTTGGTATTCTATAGTAACTAAATAACTAAAGTTACATGTTAAAGTTCTCAATTATTTTATTTTACAAACTCAAAATTTTAAAATTACAAGTGACATACACTTACATACATACAACTACTTAACTACATACTTACAAAAGACACAGATACACATACATACATTAGCGTAACATTAACAATTTATGCAAATTTCTAGTTAAACACTCAATTTGTGCATGCGGACATGCGAACCAAAGACCAAGAAAATAAACCAGACAAATTGTGACTGTAAAAATTGGTATAACTAAGTGCATACGTAGTGGTATGGTATGGTATGCCCGGCGACAATTTAACTATCTATGTATCGTACCTTCTTATAGAGCTAGACAATGCCAACAACACTTAAAGAAGGCTGACGCTTCAATTAGAAGCGCTTCATATTCCTATCGCTGTCGCTGTTACTTTTCTAGCTAATAATGAGATACAAAATTTTGCAATAGACGCAATCTAATATACCTACTTGTGCCTTTATATACACATAAATGCATCTCGTATATAAGACTTATGTATATAAGAAATAGCAACATAATAAATTGTTTGTTTGATGCTTATTTCGTTTAGTTTTTGGTACAAACAACAAAAACTTATCTTCTTCTTCTGGCATAGCAACTCTTAACGTATCCATTAAGTTGATTTTAAGTGCTTCGTTGACAGTTTGCTATAGCCTTCTAATTAAATTGAAATAGAACAGGCCGAAGTGCGCGTAAAGCGCAATAAATTGAATTTTGAATATGCATACGTATGGAATAGTTTGAAATCTTAGAACTAAGATACAATAAGAAAATGTTACGTCCATAGAAACCACGGGAAAATCAGACGTAAACGTTGATGGTGTTGGCGTATGTTGTAATGCGCATACATACATTCAATAAATTCTTATAACATTAGAGACGTATACACACATACATACATACATACTAAGTTATTTATACAGTTCATAGCCTTTGGCTTACATTATCCTTATATGTATATAGAACATATAGCATGTCCTGCCACATACACAATTTTCGTAAATTTAACTTTCTTGAAATACACTTAACTCTAAAATTAATTATAAAAGGCAATTGTGTAACAGTATGTGTCGTATGTATGTGTGTGTGTGTGTGTGTGTGTGTATGTATGTAACAGCACAATATCTCCATGCTGCACTTAAGTTTGTCTACGTCTTTGCGGCAAAAGGTGTTGGCATGGAATTTGCATAACCAAACCAAACCAAACGAAACCAACTGAAACGTCAAAGTTCTGTCCGAAACTACTACATACATAACAATTTACCTTATCCCCATATCCTTGCTTTCTAAGACATATAGTATATCTGTATACATAAAGATATTGAGTCTGCATTTGTAAATGTACGGCGTAGACATTTGCATATATTGAAACACTAATTAAATGCTGTAGATTAGATTGGGTTGTTCGTTAGTCAAAGGCAGTCAGGACAGTCAGTTGTCTCGTCTTTGGTCTTAGCCTGGGCATTGCTTAAAGGCCAAGTACATATGTATATGCAAATATGTACTTTGATATATACAAACCTCGTATAATAAGTCTGATTGGAAAGCTACACATACATATGTATGTATTTGCAATATCTGCTCAGATATAGATATATATCTCATACTTTTATATAACAACAACAACAACAATTATTTGGTCAAATGTCTTGAATATGTAGTCAGTCTTAAGTTTAACATGGCAAGAAGACAAAATTGTCTAGATTCATACTGTCTCTCTCTCTCTCTCTTTCTACTTAAAAATTATTTATATATAATTCTTATTTGATTTGTTTTATGTACAATAAAATACTATATATATCTTTGCATGCATGTTTTCTAATTACACTGGCGTCAGTTGCCTGCTGTTGTTCTTGTACGAGTTCTTGTTCTTAGGCCTGCCTGGTATATACCAGATTCTACTTGTCTTCAGCTTGAATTGTTTTATTTTTTGTTTTTGAAAATGGCATAAATTAACATTTTATGTGTGTACAAGTAGGTTGGTTGCATCTATGTTCAATTGTCATGTTGTGTACATGTTTTTGTGGTTTTTAGATGAAATACATTTAAAGTTTTTGAACAATTTCCAATTGAAAATTTATTGACACTTATACAAGTAAAAACAAATGCATTTGAGTCATAAAAAAATAAATTAAACATTTTTTGGATTTTAAAATATTTTAATTGAAATTTTTAAGAAATATTTCACCCAAACCTAATAAAATTAAATTATAGATGTCATGACAACTTAATATAAACCCATATTAAGAGACATATGTACCTACTCCCATATACATATAACTTAAAAAATATTAAATAACATTTCCAATTAACGACTGAAATGCAAAAAAAAAAAAACATGTAAAAAGAAAAAATGCTTCAACTAACCTCGACAATGAGATACTCTGTGCCTCATTATGTAATTATAAGAAGGTGTTGTATTCCGCATCTCTTGGTTTATACAGTATAAAAAGCATTGTAATGTAACATAATGCTTAAGAGAGATAAACATATATTTTGTACTCTTCTCACTAGTGTTGTCAAAAAAAAAAAATCACTTCCGGTGATTTTTTCACAGTGATTTAAAAATAGCAATGCTGCACTACGATTCAAGGTAGTGATTTCCGATTTTCTTGTTTCTCAGTGAACATATTCAGTTATCGGAGATTTTGTGTATCGGTCTTTGTGAAAAATGAAACGGTTCATTATCAGTGTTTGGTGCTTTTTCCTCTTCTTTAAACGATTGAGGGGGGAAAGGGCATTTGCACAAAAATATACTAAGGGGAAACGAAGTGAATTGAGACATTTTTTTAAAAAAAAAAAAACAAACCACACCAAAAAAAATTTTTTCCACCCACTCTTTCTTAAAAACAAAAAAAAAACAATTTTTACCAAAAATTTTTTTTTTTATTAAATTTTTTTTAAAAAAAAAAAATTTTTTTTTTTTTTTTTTTTTGTGAAAAAAAAAATTTAATTACCGGTTATTTTATTACTCCCCCCCCACAAAAAAAAAATATTTTTTTTCTATATATATTCACTCCCCTTTTTTTTAAATTAAAACCCTTAACCCCCCCCTGCGTAAAAAAAAAAAAAAAAAAAATTTGCGAGAAATTTTTATGAGCTGCCTCTTTTAAAAAAAATAAAAAAAAAACTCTCTTTTAAAAAAAAAATTTTTTTTTTTTTTTTTTTTATTTTTATATATTTATTATATTATATTTTCTTCCTGAAAAAAAAACTCCCCCCCCCCCCCCCCCCTTATAAAAAATTTAACCCCAAAAATTAAAAAAAAAAACCCCCCCACTCAAAACAAAAATTCTCTTACCCCCTTAAATTAACCTTTTTTTTTTTTTTTAACCTTTTTTTTTGTATAAAAATCTAATACAATAAAGTAAGATATATAAAAATAAGGCACTTGGTTTTTTGTGTAAACGGAAATATTCAGTTTGTCCGAAAGTTTGTAACGCATTAAAGGAGGTATCGGAACATCTAAAAAAGTATAAATATTATTAATCAGCTCGATGAAACGAATCGATTTAGCCATATCCTTTTTGTCTGTCTGTTGCGATGCGTTTTACTCTGAATGTTTTTAAGATATTGACATGAAATTTTAAACTTTAGCTTTTCTTGCTCCTTGACAGTTTGTATGTCAGAATGAAAGTGCCACGCCCATAAAGGTGCCACGCCCATTTTTACGTATAGCCCCCATACAAACTTACCATTGCCCATTTTTGAGTTATTGTATGAGAACATGTTTTTTTTTTTTGAATTCAATTAATATTTGGTAAAATCAATTCCAATGTCCACCTTAGTGAACGCTATCGATATGGTAAGGATCGGCCTAATATAACATAAAGTCTCCATACAAATATGACCAAATTCATCGTAAAATTTAATCTAAGCACCTGGTGAACATATGAACTAGTAGAAGTGTTGTGTAACGGGTATTTCAGCTTCGGTTCCACCGAAGTTAACGTTTTTTCATGTTTTTGTAACAAAATATCTAGCAAAACTATGTTAGGACACACGCTCACAATATTTTAAATCTGCAAAGCATTCAAATTATAATAAAAAGCATTCATTTGCAGTCTTCGATACCAATGGTTTGAATTTTTGAATTTTAAAAGGGGTTTTGGTTGCAAAAAAAAAAAAAAAAAAAAAAAAATTAAAATATGCTTATTTGCAAGCAAATAGTCCCATTTAATTACATTACTCATACAGTAAAAAATGCAACACACACTCAAAAATTAAGACCCACTTCAAGTAAAACGCTATTATCCACATAATGTTTTAGAAGTCACCCTGCCACTCTGCTGTAGATACATATATGAGTATGTATGTGTGTATGTATGCCAACGGTTTGAGCGTTTATGCATGCAGTCAAGCAACTTGTCCGAAATGCCATGACCAATACAGTAACATTAAAAAGCAAGTGAATAAGTATGCAGCAACAGAGTAGAGTGGAGTGTTGGATTGGGCTTAATGGGGTAGTTACAGAATTCAGTGCCCAACAGGCGCAAACTAACGAAAGATTCGAACAAACTATAACCAGATTTTAAATGCAAACACAGACACATAGTGTTGTAGCTCTCTCTCTCTCTCTCTCTGTCCCTCTCATTTGCTTTTGCATATTCTTTGCATGCATACATGTATTAGCAGCCACACTGTCTTCATTAAAAACCGCCAGTGAACGTCCAAAATACGATTTCAGGCAATCCTAATTTGGGTAGTCGAGCAACGACGACGACGATGTTGGAGACAGCCTAGGACACAAGCAATGGCAAATACAACAACAACAACAATAAAACAAAAGCAACAAATACTACTTCATTCCTAATTTAAATGCAAATGAGATACATTTGAGGTGTAGAACGGTTCTGACTACAACTGAAACACGCGGGACGCAAGGATTTGGTTGACAAATGTTATGGATGGGGGCTATGGACACAGAAGTAGACATTGGCGTCGTCGTCGCACTGTTTGAGTAAGCTGGCAACAACACAACAGTCGTTGCGCATACCTTGTTCATGTCTTTCAATGTCTTTTTTTATTTTTCATTCGTTTTACTTTTTGCGTAGCATAACAACAGGCGCAATGCACAAAGCTGCAACTGTGAGCAGAAGTAGAATCAGTAGAATAGGTAGCATTTATGCAAGTAGCTTAAACAGTTACAAAATGCGTTACATTTTACTCTGTTACTGTTGCATATATTAAGAGACGTCATCGTCATCATCATCATCAACAGCAACAGTAACACAAACACAATTACATACCTACATATGCAGCTACATATAAGCCTTTGCATATTATTGTCTACATTTAGGCGCATTTGAAGCATTTTGCACTCACTACACACATATGCAACTGAATCAACTGACTTACACAATTATCAAACCAAAATGTTGCACTAGAAATGATGTCAGTCAGCGTACAAGAATAAAGCGTAAGACTTGATACTATTCTTGCTTGTGCTGCACTAATGCAAGGTAATGCAAGGACAACAACAACAACAACAAATCCAGACAGCTAGCACTATGTTGTTTGTGGCGTAAATATAATCAGCCAGAAATATGCTATATCCTAGAAGCTTACTTGATTAGTGCGATATACTCGTATGTAGAGTTGCATATAGAACTTTTCGTAATGAAAATTTGAAATGTTGTATTTTGGCTGCAAACTGTGCCAAAATTCTTGATTTCTTTGCACGTTGTTTTTAGTTTCAGCAAAAATCTTACAGCTGCGAAAAGTCTTATTGCTGAATTCTTAAGTCAGCGACATAGTTAAGTCCTTTAGAAATGTAACTTTCACATATTAACGTCTTACTTTGATCCCAACCAGGCACGGTTTTTATAATTATTATTCTTTTAGATAATTTTTTTCAATGTCCGTCTGTCCGTCAATATTTTCATTTAATACTTTTTTCTACCTTTTTAGTAGTTAGTCCGGGTACAGTCTATACAGCTATACCATTCTATGCTATTCTATCTTTTGATAAATTGTTGTGAATATTTAACAAAAAACAACTACAATTTTTATCTATTTATTTATTAACTTTTTTTGACTCATTCTAATAATCTGTCGCCAGCAAGCAAAACTCGTGCAGCGACATTTTTCATTCAGCATATAAGGTGCCTTATCTAACCAATCAATATGCAATTCATGAAAAAATTTAACAAAAATTGTTTAGAAAATTAGACAAATGAAAAATGTTATAGAATGAAATTGAAAGATAGAAAAAGATAGTTATACTCAAATAGTATGTATAGTGAAATATATAGAAAAATATATGTGCAAAATTGAACAAGAGAAATAATACAATAAAGATTTTTTAATTAAGTAGTTTGAGCAAGAAGCAGAGTATTTGAAATAGACTAAGACATAAAATACAAAAAAAAAAAAAAAAAAACAAATGAATAAACAAATACTAAGCGAGATAGCTAGCTAGATAAAAAAAAGTATCTTATAGATACAATACGAATATACAAATAGATTTTGTTTTATACATGTGTATATATATGTGCATGTATTGCTTAGCTTGCGGTTGAAATGCATTTGAGTTATGAATATAGCTCGAGCTTTATACAAATATCTTGTTGATTTTTGAAATTATCAAGTTTGCATATAGTATGTCTATATATGAATCTATTTATATAGATGTATGCATGCAACAAATACATGCATATACAAATTGCAATTGCATTTACATATATAGATACTTTAGATAAAGGTAGATACACACATACATACACATAAACTTATATATTTGTATTTATGTATCTTTTTTACAATATTTCGTGTATGTTTGTTGTGGTTTTTTCTTTCTCTTTGCTATGAATTATTAAATGCTACGTAATTTATTTGATTGTGATTGTTTGTTATTGTATATATGTATGTATGTATGAATGTGTGTTTGTATGCATATAGTTTGATTTTTTTACTTAAGTTTATATGTATATGCCTGCATATTTATTGCATTTAACCGGCATGACATATAGTCTACCCACAGGCGCATTTCATTTTATGCTTTTAGCAAAGTGAGATACATATACAATTTTATAAAAATCTAGATACTTCTTAGCAAAATACTAAGCTACAACAACAACATAAATGCTGCATACTGTTGAAATCTTTTGCATTTGTCATGAATTTTCAAATATATTTCTTGTTTTTGCTAAATTTTTTTCTTTCGAAATACCTCATTTCATTTGGAGTGCAGACTTCATTTAATGTTTTATTTTATCATTTATGGTTTCGGTGTCGATTTGGTTTGCAAGGCAATTTATTGATCAATAATTTAATGCAATTGCATAAAGTGAAAAATAAAAAAGATATTTTAACTATTTTTTAGTTGACATAACTGTACATTATAAAATTAGATACGTAATTGCAAAACTGCTTTATATTCAATTAGCCGCTTTCAAAAAAGAGAAAAAAAAGTTAGGTTTGCTATCATCAAAATTTCGCTTAAACTAATTAACTAAAGCAAAAAAAAAAAAAAATAAAAAAAGGTGCAAAATGCAAACCAAAGGCGTCAGACAATTTCAAGTTAGGCAACCAAATAGACAGCGAACTAACAATGACAGTCAGGCAACCACGTTACTTTAATCAGCTGCCTCGCGTGCATTACACCTTTGCATGACTGCAAGGGCCGTCAAGGACTCTATGCTGAATTGCCAAGGCAATCTTACTACTTCTACAATAATTCGTCAGTAAAGTTAGTTGCAAATTATATTCAACACCCACAGTAACCAACTTAGTGAATCCCCTCGCAACTTGACTCGCGTACAAATGTGGCAACTAATCAATAGCGCAAAATTTTATGTTTAATTAAAAATCATACATATACGAGTACAATATACAAACTGTGTCTTGGCTGTGGCGTCTGTTTTTTGTGTTATTTGGAGGCGTGGTGGTGCAACACTTTGCTTCCCAGTGGTTTGGTTTGGTTTGGATTGATTTTGCTTTGTCGTCTAACTTTCCAATTGGCTTTGGTTGTGTGAGTGTCTTAAACAATCAAATATGCAGTTGTTGTGCTTTGCATTAGCGAAAATTTTCACAAACCCACAAACTAATATACTAATACGGTATGCAGCTTGTGTATCCTTTTGCTAGTTATTCGATTTGATTGTTGTTCTTAGTTTACTGCTACATTTCAAAGGCATTAGTAGACTTTGTAGCGAATGACAGTTGGTAATTGCATTGCTTATTGTGTAATTAAATTATCGTGTTTTTTCCTCAGTCTTATTAAGTAGCTTATGGAGAGTATTACAAAATGTAGTAACTATTTTTGTCATATCTATTTTGGGCTGCAAAACACTCTTGACTATAGTAACGTACCTATCCAATCTTATCGCACTTGAGATTTCGAGTTTTATTTTTTGCATAAAGTAGATCGTTTCCAAAAATATTCGTTCCATCTTGACTTTTATATTTAGCTTCTAATATTTTTAAGTCTACAGTTAACTCAAAAAAAAAAAGCCTTGATATCTCAATATGTTCTTTTTAAGTTGAATGTATTCATCTATTTCTTTTGTTGTTGTAGGAAACTACTTGTTTCTTGGTGTGCTTGATTTCTGATCTTACTGTGACTTTATTTTCAACAATCCTAAACGTAACGAACATAATGTTAATTAAACTTTAATTAGTTCATGTACGATCATCAGTGACGTAGATTTTAATCCGCAAAGGGGCTGGAAGGGGGACAACTCAAGTTGGAGCTCAAATAATTTTTCTCGAAATAATTTTCTTGAAATAATAAAAAAAGTGGAAGTATGTTTGTTATAGTGGCCCGATTCTTATGGTATTGGTATCATATTCATAGCTTGACAATAGAAGTGATTTAACCCAGATTGCAGTGAATATATTCTTAAATAAGAACTATTTTCATACAGAAGCTCAAAAATGGGCGCTAAGTTTGTATGGGGGCTTTATCTAATAATGGGCTTGGCACCTTGCTTTTGATATTGGATGCCACTAGAAGTATTTTTAACCAATTTGTGGTAAATACATTTAAAATTAATAACTATTTTCATACAAAAAAAAGTGGAAAGTTTGTATGAGGGCTATTTCTAAAAATGGGCGTGGCATCTTGGTTCTGATATAAACACTGCCTAGGATCAAAAAAAGCTTAAGTTTTTAATTTCAGGTTAATATCTTTAAACTTTTCGAGAAATCGCACTGTGTCAACAGAAGGACAGACAGACACATGGACTGACCGACATGGGTAAATTGATGCCTCTTGTCAAATTGATTACAATAGTTCCAATCTGAAAATAATGATTCTCCACTCCTTGAGCTTACTAAGTGGCGGGTATAAAAATGGCTTCCATTCAAATAGTCGAGCTGTTTTCTGGGTATTTTTTTAGTATATTCGGATAGTCAACAACGTGTTCTGCATAAACTACTCGGTTTCTTTCTAGCTACCATTTATTGTTTGTTAGCAAATTTTATTTATTGTTCTTTTTAAAAATTTATTTATATCAATACAGATTGATCTAAATAGATAATTTTGCGACTTTATGCGCTAATAAATCAATTCGAGACACTTCACTCTACATTTTATACTTACCAATTCAAAAGTACAACCTCTTTTTTGCTAATACCTTTAAATGTATAATTACATGCTTCAGCTATTCATACAATACTTATGTATGTACGAGTACATGCCAGTCTTAGTCTTATACACTACGTGCTACGTATTCGACCATATTCGACCTCATCGTCTAATGGTAATCATGTTATATTTTGCCTTTAGCTGCTGCTGTGCTGTTACTGTTGCTGCCAAATGCAATGAATGCAACTATTCATTTATGTCAACGATAATGACATTTTACATTGGGTGTGTTTTTTTGCTTAAAGTACTTCTAGTATATTTTGCTACTTGTATTTGTAATGGTTGTTTTTGTTGTTGTAGTTGTTCTTAGCCAACAACTATGGCGAAGGCGGCGGCCGTTTTCAAAGCATTTTAAATGCATTATATATGCGCCTGCCTAGTTACTTAGTTGGTTAGTTGAATTGTAACATGTATGAAAAAAAAAAATAAATAAAATAAAAAAAAAAAAACAATAAGACGAAGTATGTTGGGACGTAGTGTGTGCAGGGTTTTATACATAGACAAGTGTCAGTTGTAATTGAAAAATAGGAATATTAATTTTATGTAAAGAGAAATTCTCTAGCTCAAGTAGCACATGCGAATGTACATATCTACATACATATGTGTGTGTGTACATCTAAAATATGCAGAGTAAAGTAATTACATTTTCAATTGTAACGAATAAAGATGATTGAGTGAGAGAGAGAGAGATAGAGATAGAAGCGTGAAAGAGTAAAAGAGTAGAGCAAAAGCCAGCTGGAATTTTGATGCATGTAGTTATTTGCTAGTGGCTTTGACAAACATTTTATAAAATGACTTAAGTACATAAATAAAAAAAAAATATTTAATTTATAAAAATAATAAAAAAAATTAATTGTTTCAATCGAGATAAGCTTAAAATAATTTTAAAATAATAAAACGACAAACAAATTTACGAAATGACAATTCGAAACAACTCTTAGATTGACAGACGGACATATTTTTGATTCGAACGTAAATAAACATTATTAAATAATATTTCTATTAATTTTTTTAATTAAACAAAAACAAAGTTAAAGTAAGCTTAAGCTTAAACTTTAAAACATACAAAATCCACAGACAGTAAACGCACACTGATTGTGAGTTGCATATAAATCTATACACATATGCAGGATATACAAAGACAATAAAACGGATGGAGACCACAAAAACAAGTTTTTTTTTTTATTTTTTTTATTTTTTATTATTGGATCATACATACTATACGTGCATATATGTAGATATGCGCCGCCAATCAGAAATGTCGCACACTTTTTCTTTTTCTTAAAACAGCAGCCAATGTATGCACACAGATACACAAATGTATACGAAACAAAACAACAGCAACACACATACACATACACACACACATATGTACGTTAATTGAAAACGAACAGAGAAAAAAAATCCAAAATTTTACCACGCTGAAGGTAAAAAGAAATAAAAAAAAAAACAAGCGCATTACAAGAATATGTGCACCCTAAAAAATAAGCAACGGAACAAAAATTAAAAATGTAAGAGAGTATGAGTAGCAAGCAGCGCCTACAAGCGTCGTACGTTATGCAACAAAAAAAAAAACAAATAAAAAACAAAAAATAAAGAAATAAAAGCAAAGAAAATTCACATATACGATGAGAGCGAGGGCGAGAATAACAAGAACGACGCGCCGCCTAAAAATAAACAAAAGTTCTTACGAAAAAATTGCTAAAAATAGCAGAAAATGTTTACACTGTAAGGGAGAGACAACACGAACTAGAGGTATATGTATGTAAAGGCTAACAAAAAGAGAGAAAGAGTTTGAGGAGTTGCACGTTGCAGAGTAGCACTGAGTGCATTGCCACTTTTATATTGCCTAACGTTAAGCGCCAACCGGAAATGCGTGCAAAAGGCGCAAAAGTTCAATTTGGCATGTCGTGTATAAGCGCATAAAAGAGTGTGAGAGTGTGGTTGTATGTATGTATGTATGTGTGTACGTACGTATGTAAGTATGAGTATGGTAGTGGTTTGCAAATGCTGCTTATATGTATATTGTTCAAAATATTTGTTGCATACTTTTTGGCGTAAGAAGATAAATTGTAATAGGCTGCGTTCAGCTGCTGTTGAGTTGTAAGTACAGCAATGCTATAGTCTTTATATATTGTACTTCTTGTCTTACACATGTTGACACTATTTTATTATTTTTTTGTTGCATACTTTTGATTGCTGTTGCAGAGATAATTAACAGATTTAAAAACACTTGCAACAATTTTTTAAGTGCATTTTATAACAGTTAAAAAAAAAAAAAAAATTTTATACTCAAAAAAAAATGTGCAACACATTTTTTAAAATCGACTAAATTTATTGAAAACTACGCAATAAAACTCTTCACAACACTTTTTCATTTGTTCTAGTACTATTAAAAGCAATAACCTTTCAAGTATTTAGCATAAGCTACACCAGACTCATTCCAAACAACTTACAGCGCGAATAATGTGCACAGCATCTATGCCCAAAACAGCAACAATGAAGCACACGAAAATTGTTAGAACTTCCAATTAAAAAATTTTTTTTTAATAGAATACAAGAGATGATATGCATATACATACATATGTGTATCTACACATGTATATGGTGGTGTACAAGTATAATATACATATATGTGGCAGCCTCGTGTTGACCAACGTGCCACTGGCCTCGCAATAAATTCAAGCATCAATGTCCAAACGCGAACGATAAATTTGTATAGGGAAAGAGCGAAAAGCTGCGCGGCAGACAAACTTAAAAAAAAAAAAAATAAAAATAAAAAAATAAAAATCGAAAAAATTGGCTTTAATAACAAAAAAAAAAAAAAAATTTGAGTTTTCGAAAAAAAATCGACAAAAATTGAGTTGTGCAAATAAAAGCAAATAAAAATTTTAACCAAAAAAATTATATACAAGCAGATAATCGTAAGCGACAGTTGGCAAGAGTATGAGCCATGGCAGTACTGACCACGTACAAAAAAATCAAAAAAAGAAAATCCAAAAAAAAAATTGAATACACGGCCGACGAGTCGAACAGCTGAGGCTGGCAACAATTGAGTTTGATGTTAAGGGTATTGTGAATGCCGTAAGGGTGAGTCTGTTGGGTGGCATTGTATGTGCTGCTTCATCGTTTTCTCTCATTCTCCTTTCTTTCTTTTTTTTTTTATATTCTTTTTTTTGCTTTCCTCAGCCATTTGCTGCTCAGGCGCAATTGTGCAACATTTGACGGCGTCCAGAAAGACATAATGGATGAAACTTTTACTTTTATTTTCGAAGAAAAACTGTTTGTACGCTGTACAAAAAAATATTAAAAAATGCATGTGAATTGCTTGTAGAGGTAGCCGCTGCTTGGTATAGATGCGAGCACAGCAATTTATTTGCATTTTTGGACATTTTCCCCAATGGATGAAATACAAACAGACAGACAGAACAGTCAGGCAGACCAAGCAACTGACCAGTCTGATGTATAGTATTAATTTCTTGTTTTACTTTTTTTTATTTTATTATTGGACATAACAATTGATAATTTAGTTGATGAGAAGATAGGTAGGCAGGTTGTCAGCTCATTCAGCTAGATACCCATTTGTATGTTAAAGAATAACTGTGGCTGACCAGTAACCAAGCAGTCAGAAAGTTGTAGCAAGCAAACAGGCGCACTAAAAAATTACTAAAGAAAGTAAAAAAAAACAAGCACAAGCAAAAAAAAAAAAATAGAAAAAAGAGAGCGCTTAAAAAATGTGGACAAAAGTGGGCGCATGAAAATTATAAAAAAAAATGGGTAAAAGCGAGCCATAACTTATTTGCTTGGGGCGATTGGTATAGGCTTTTGGAGTGTGGCAACTGTTGGAGTCCAAAGAAAGTAGTATGTGACAGAGAGAGAGAGGAAGAGAGAGAGAGAGAAAAAGACAATGGAGTGGGTGCTTCAAAAAATAAAATAAAAAATAGGTCGCAAGTAAATGGACAAATGATAAAAATGTGGCATGGGTGCTACTGAACAAAAAAAATAAAAAAAATAAATAAAAAAAAAGAAAAGTCAGCACATCAAGCAACAGAACGACCGAGCGAATGGCTGGTCAATATTGGCGGTAATATTCTTTATAAGTAAACGAGAGTAACGCCGAATGTTATTACGTAAATGTCATATTTAACATTTTTAAAACAACCAGCACAGGCCCGTTTGTGGCATGCCATGCAAGAGATTTATTTTGTTTTACTAAACTTAACCGATAAATATTTCTATTTAATTTATTTATGCTGTAGAATATTGCCAAAACTTTGTTACTACCCTCGCACTTATTTCTAGCATGCTTTATTTCCCCAAGGGTGGTGACTCGCACGACAGGGTGTTTGATTACTACACGTTGCCGTCATTGCTGTCGATGATGATGATGATGATGTTCTTGATGACGAGGCTTTTGAAGGCAACTGAAGTTCTTTATTTGAGCTGGAATGGTGGCAACTCCACCACTTTGACTGGTATTTGACATTGTGCGCTTTCATTGTTACCAATGCGTGTCCTCTCCTGCAATACCATTCTTTGTACTTTCTCTGCTTCTCTTCTTCTGACAATACTTACTCCTCCCACTATGTTTATGTGACGTGTCATCCTTTTATGCTTTTGTTTTCATTATTTTACTTCCGCCATTGCGAATGTTGCTGTTTCTGCTGCTGCTGCTGCATATACAACGACGTAGCCTATTTTTTGTTTCAGTTTTTTTTTATTTTGTATTTCAATGCGTGCACTTCGCAGTTTCATTCTATTTTTTGCTTGTTTCTTTTTCGTTTCATTCTTATTTGTTTTTGTTTTTTACACATTTTTGTTTTGGTTTTTGGTTTTTACCATACGTTTGTCCATTTATTCTGTTTGTTTATTTTTACGATTTTTGTTTTTATTTTGGTTTTCGGCGGCAGCGTCCTCGTGGTCCTTTTTTTTTGCTACTCTTGTAGTTGTTGTTGTAATTGCCTGATGCCGGCATGTCAGTCAGCTGTATATAGATGTACATATATGTACATGTCATATATGTATGCTTATATACTGAATCGTCGCTTGTGTATATAAAGTAACCGAAGCAAGCGAGCAGCATGCTGAAAAGTGTGTGTACGGCTAACGACGAACTTGACTCTTTCGGGCTGTTTGATTGCAGTTTTGTTGTAAAAAAAAAAAAAAATACAGAAATTGTATATTTTGGTATGCAGTAGCAAATGATGCAAACGTAGCTTAAATTTTTATTGACACTTTGCATTGGAATCGAAACGAAATAGCAGCAAATTGTGCACGAAAATCTTCATCATTTTTATTTGTTATGTGACGGGAAAAAATTTGGCTTTTCGGGCATTCAAAATATTTTAGGAAAGTCGTTTTTTCATTATACACGATTCTTGCTACGCGATTAAAGGCGGTCTGGGACTTCTTTCAATATTTTTAGATAATGCTTTAAGGGAACATTCCGTACTTAATTGCTTAAAAATTTCAGATTTTTCATTTATTTTTGGGAAGATAAAATTTTATTTTGGCATTTTGCAAGCGAATCATATAAATGTTCCAGACTGGCTTAATTCGATTCGTTGCGCTTCACAATGTGCGTACGTCATATTTTTTTTTACTTTACCAGGACTTCCCCCAACTTTATTTTAGAAATGCACGAAGTAAACCCATAAAAGAATAAGTTTGAAACAAAACAAGAAAAAAAGTTTACTTCGGTTGGATCGAAGCTTATACTATATACCTGTTACACATCATTTGACATGGATAGATCTTCGTGTGCAGCATTTGTATTAAATTTTATCTTAAAATAGTAAACAAATGAAAAATATTCTTAAAAATTAAGAAATTCAAGGTCCAATTTAAACCAATTTTAAACTGAAGATTTGGCATGGTATAAGAAGCATTTGTACCATATTTGAAGCTATTCACTTTATAAATACATTTTTTTTTTATAAAATACTTGAGAATAAATCGCTCAGCAACAAAAAGACAGACGGACATGGCTAAATCGATTCGTCTCGTCGAGGTGATCAAGAATATATATACTTTATAGGGTCTACGATGCCTTCTTTAATGCGTTACAAACTTTCCGACAGGTATAATAAAATTATTTGATTTATTGATATCGAGAGTACCTATACTTGATTTATTGTCTTGAAATTAAAAAATTTGCTCATGTGGAATTTAAACTCGTACTTTCCACTTCTCAACTTCTAACGAAGCTGTTTGGCTAGCAATACCCTCGGAAAATCAGAAGAAAAATAACAGTTTGATTAAGATAGAAAAATCTCAATGTCTCTGCTTAACTTTACATGTCAAATTTTTAGCGTAAAATTTATGTTTGACAGAAACTTTGTGTAACACAAATTTTGACAGGCATTTTAAGAGATTGCAATTTATATACATTTACGAGACATTTACGAGTTTAAAGGAGTACCCTTAATATTTTACTATATTCAGATATAAACATGTGTGGCCCGAATTTTTCGACTCACCTTTCTGATACTAGTCAAAAATAAATATACCTTATGAGGTCTCCCATAAGGTTTATTTTTCTGGTTATAGTTAATTCAATAAATGGTATATTTGAATTAAAAACAAGGAAAAACGTTAACTTGGTGGACAAGAAAACCTAGGGGGTTTTCACTCAATTGGTTAAATAGTCATAAAAATTACTAAAAAATAAATGGTATATCATTTTGAACTTAACCTTTCCAAAAAAGCTTAAGTTGAAAATTTCAGCGAATATCTTTATATCTTCATCGAAAGATCGCATAGCAACAAACAGACGGACAGACGGACATGGCTAGATCGATTCGCTGCTGATCAGATATATTTTGGGGTCCGATCCCTCTTTTTGTTCATTTTTACAATGTGAACGGGATGTGGAAATCACATTTAGGTCCGCGTCCATCACTTTTGTGGTTTATATAGACTAAATGCAAAGTAGGCTATATATGAGATAACTCAACTGCAATGTTCATTCTTGGTAATTCTATGCACTATACTGCATATTGTATATCGATACTCGATAATGAATGTAGTATATCGCCAAGTATCGATATTTTTGGAGCATTATCTTTATTGTACAATTTTATTCAGTTGAAAATTCTAAAATCAACATTTTTTTTAAACTTTAAAATTTATAATCCTGTTTAAACAATAATCCTGGGGGAGCTTATTAAAAGGGTTGTGTTGTTGGCGGGACAACATGTTCATCAAAAACAATGGCTTTGGCTGTGTAATTAATATGTTTTTTTTTTTTTTTTTCATTAAAATAACTAACATGCCAAACTAAAGAAAAATGGTTTACTACATATACATATGTATATGTACTATTCAACTATTTGCAATTTGCCCTTACATACTCGAATATAGTAATTCAATATTAGTACAGCAATTACCAATGCAGACGTTGCATATAAACTATATAAATATTAATTGCTAAAAATTTGACTATATTACAAGAAAGAGCATAAAACTAAGTGTACTTAAAAATTCAATACATACTACACACATACAAATATACAATTTCATTAAAAAATCTATATATGCAACTACCCACCTAACTAAGCAAACAACCAACCAACCAACCAACAAACAAACGAAACAACATTTGCATGCAAAGAAATCGAAGTATTTTTTTTTTGTTTTTTTTATGTTGTTGAATGAAATTATGTGCATTTGCATTAAACAAAACATTAAATATGCAAAAGTATGATGAGTCCTACAAAAATGTTTGCATATATGAACAATCGAAACAACACAAACTGCTGCTGCTGATGATGATGAAACCCACAATGGGTAAGGTATACGCTAAAAAATGAGAAAGAAGAAACGTATGCAGCACTGAGTACATTGTACTTTTCCAATTGGTAAAAAAAAAAAACAAAACAAAACTACAAAATGAATCAAACCAAAACAAAAACGAAAGCGAATTAACGAAAGAACGAAAGAACGAACGAACGAAAACACATAACGATATGAAACGACGTCATTGAACATATTTTGTACAAAAAATAGAACAAGTCAAATATTTTTCGACAATTTATGGACGATCGAACTGAGCATATAATGGGTTTGGGTAATACTATATGGCAATGACGACTACGACGAATACGACGCGACGTTTGGGAGTCGAAAAGAAAACGCCGCCGCCAACGACGTAAGCGTATACCACCGATTACTTTGCCATCGAAATTATCGGCGAAAATGAACAAAGCGCATGATAGGTATGGGTATGGGTGTAGGTGTAAATATTTCGCCAGTACCCCAGGGCCGCATTTGCAATTAAAGCAAACACGATATAAAAGCAGAGTGTGCACTGGACATACACCAAGCATATCACACCAAACTACACCATACACCATGTATGGTGTACCATCGAGTATAAGTATGTACCGCTTTTTAGCATTCCTACTTTGCTTTTTTTTTTTTTTTGGCAATTGCATTTTTAACAACACCCACTGGACCATAATAACACCAAGCAGTGCTGTACAAAAGGTGTATGAGTAAAAATTGTGTGCTACCTAAAATTTTCTTTTATTTGTACACAAAAAAAAAAAAAAAAAAAAAAACTTTTTTTTTTTTTTTTTGTCTTTTACACTTTTATGAAAGCATTTTCATTTTCATTTTTTTCTTTTATTTTTCGTTGCATTTGAAAGGAATGAGTCGCAAATGCTCGTCGTAGTCGTCAGTTTCGTCGCATGTGTGAATTATAATTTCGCGTTGCGCCCCAAAGCATGCAATAAAAAATGATAATAAGAAAACGAAATCAACGAAAATGCGCACTTCAGTCTCTTCATACTACATACACCATCCATGTAAAAGGTTCGCTCAAAAAGTAACAACATAAAACCCTCAACCTGACACCCATTTACTACCAGACAGCGTATTCATTGCTGTCAAACTGCTGCGCCTATATGTATGCAACACTTTTGCAATTTTTTTTTTTTTTTTGCAATAATTCAATTCATTTTCTATTTTTTTGACTTATTTTGCCAAAAAAAAAAAAAAAAAAAACAACGAAAAATTTTTTTTAAAAATATACCACGTGTTCGAAGAAAATAAAAGTAAAAGTAGCATGTCGAAAAATTATTGCGCTTCAAGTGGACAACAGAAGCTTTCTGACGCTCATATCATGTTGTTGTATGCGACAGTTAGAGCAGTAAGTGGTGTTGGTTGTAGTTACTTGCAGATAGGATAATACAAAGAATATATGCAAGTGTGTGTGTATGTGTGTGTCTGAGTAATATAGAGTCTGCATTGAGTCTTTTTTTATTTTTTTTTTTTTTATTTGACGCTTTTTTTGTCCTTTGGGGCCAAGTGAAGCTATAAATTTTTATGTGTTGTTGCATGCATATAGGCGCGCGTTGTAATGCTGATTGTACTATGTGAATTTTGAAACGTTTCAAATGAGATTTTATAGGTATTATTTTGTATATTTATTTTATTTTTTGCTTAAGCTTAAGTAAACTGAGAGTATGGGTAGCCACCCATACAGACATACATATAGTATGCATATATTTGAACGTCTGTAATTTGTATGAATTATGAATTTGTGTAGTGTTCATCTTTGAAGTCAATAAACTTTTAGTACCGATTATGTTACACCGCAGCTATTGTTTTGTGAGAGTTAATTTATAAATCTATTAAAAAATTAATATTGAGTCTACTAACTACATACGTATTGCCCTTATATAAAACCCACTCTTTTCTAATACATACAACGCCTTTCTCATTGAAACAATAAACTACGAATTGCAAACTCATTATTATTTGTGTTAACTTCATTAAGTCAAATGACATAAATCGCCAATGGCAGCCATAGTAGCAGCATAAAAATTAAAAAAAAAAAAAAGAGAGAAAAAGAAAAAAAGTAAAGAAAAAAATTATAGTGTTGCATGGCTACACTATTACAACATTCATTATTGTCGCCGTCTATCGATGTCGTCCTTAGCACATACATAAATGTCCTGCTGCCTCATGACTACAACTCACCTCTTTTACATAGCATACCACGCGCCATATGCAATTGAGCGTTGGTAAATATGTTGAAAAGTTAATTCATTTCCCTAGCACGTCAATTCAGTTTTTTTTTTTTATTATTATTTTTTGCTACTTCGACTATTACAACTAGGTTTTTTTTTTATATCTTTATGAGTGGGTGTGTGTGTGTGTTTGTCGTACATAAAGGACATTCACATTAAGTTGCAGTCGCGTCTGCTTATACACATAAATTTCGTTTCGATTTGTAGTCAAATAGTTCTCAGGTTGTTCGTTTTTTTTTTTTTTTTAATGAAAAACTACTTGAGCGTATTTAGTGCGCCATAAAGTATGTGACACTTGACGTACTGCAATTAATTACATAACATTTTAAGTTAGTTCTTTAAATTGAAAGGACACTTAATTATGTGCTTATGCACCTTTGCAGCATTGAAATAAAATTTGTTTGTCCTGCATCTTCTCTATTTTTATTTTTAAAAAATTAAATCATCCCAGTTCAAATTAGCTGCTTTACATTAAATATTTATTTGCACAGCTTAAATGCTTTCCAAATAAAATTTTTTTTGCTAAAACATTTAATTTCAACACCTTTTGCATTTTGCTTTTTAAGTATTCCTTTTTTTTTTGTTTTTTTATCCTCGATTTTTTTTTTTTTTTTTTACAACTACAATTATGTTAATTTCCTATGCAAATAAAATTTAATTGAAGCCTTTGCGCAACCTAAACGCCAGACAACGTTTCGCAGACAAGCTGCTATCTTGGCGACAACTGGTAGCCACTCGCTATAGTCTGGGATGCACAGCATTAGTGTCCTTTTTTCCTTTTTATTTATTTATTTTTTGTTTTTTTCTTTGCTTACTGCTTACTGCTGGAATTGTGCTAAATACATTTTAGCGTTCGTCGCTAGTATTAATTGCCAATAATTATATTGGTTTACCTTGTTTCTATTTAATATTTCTTTTTTTTTTTACACTTTTTCTTCGAGGTTTTTTTTCCAAGTTTGTACTCAACATTTTTTTCGTTATTTTTCGGTATTTAACTGGTTTTTACATAAGCATTAAGTAGAATATCGATAGCGGGTAATAAATGCCATTAATGTTGTTGGTGTTGTTTTTAAGGGTTGAGTAGCAAAAAAAAAGTACATTTTTTAATGGAATAGCAAAGCTTAATGGCTATTTTTTTTTTTTAATTTTTAAAAACTTTAAATGTTTAATATTTCTGTCAAAGAGTTACTAAGCGAAAAATTGATCAGTCAATATAATAAACACTACAAAATCTGTTATAACCAAATATTATTTAAAATGTATATGTATAAAATTGTATAAAAATTTTTCTATGTCCGCTTTCAACTTTAAAACCATCCAAACGATGAGCCCCAAATCGGTTTCATTTAAAAGGCAACTGTGCATGTAAATAAAAACTCCACTCAAAACAATGCATTAGGCACATTCGGTTCGTTTACAAAGTCGATTTTTAATTTTCCAATGCAAAATGTTTGGCTTTTTTATATGTTTTTATTATACTAGCCCCAACATTTTAATCGATTCGCTGCAATCAAGAAACAAACACAAACAAAAAATTAGCTGATTGCAGTGATCCCCAAAATATTTTGGGCACGCAGTTATCGAAAATAAGTTGCTATTTTTTAGTATGTTTTTATGTTTGTGCAAATGTATGTAACAGGCAGAAGGAGGCATAAAAGACTCTACAATACATTCTTGATCAGCATCAATAGGAGAGTCGATCGAGCTATTTCTGTCGGTTCGTCTGTCCGTCCGTCTGTCCGTTTGTCCTGCTGTCTGCCTTACTAGAGTAAATATCTCGATGACTTTTAGAGATTTACCCACCATATTTGAAATTAGGGGTCTCCTGAGCCGACTATTGGTCACTTACAATCGATACTTATGGGCATTAAGCATCGATACTTTTCGGATAGAAGCATCGATACGATCGATACTTTTCTGATAGAAGCATCGATACGATCGATTCTTATAAAAGTGAAAAATGCCATCGCAATGAACTGAAATTGTACATAAAGCAGGGAAACGGAAAAGACCCGAAAAAGCAGCCGAAACGCCCGTACAACGTAGTAGCATACGCCGGGTATCCGCGAAAACAAAACCTGTTGCACTCAAAAAAACAAAAAGCTTCAACCTAAACTACAAACAAAAAGCACATAAACAATTGCAGCCAATTAAATTTACATAAATTTTCGCACAACACATGCCGTGCCACATACACAAATGTATGAATTATGTCAAATGACAAACAATGCGTAGGCAAACAGACAAACATTCAAGCCTGACAATAAAAACAGAAATTAAATTAACTTATTAACACTTTTAAATGCTGTTTAAATAATAATACCAATCAAAATGTAACAGAATAGCAACTGAGTACGAGTAACAAGAAGAGTAGCACTGATTCGCACATATTAAATTGAATAATATTATTAGAGTAGCTTTATACAAAATGCAAGACACATACTCACATTGCGAACAATTCGGTAATGAATACAAACAATTGCCTATTGTATTACATAATTACAAACTCAAATATATAATTTAATAAATGCAACATTGCAATGAAATTGTATGAAATAAGTACTGTGTGTCATATTTAAGCTTTTTTTTTTTTTTTTTTGTTGTATTACATATGCGATTTAATGCATTTATGTATAACTGTCAAATGTTTGGATTTGACTGCTGACAGTTAAAATTTAAGCAAGAAGAGAAAAAAATGGAATTATGAAAATTTAAGCACAGTTACTCATTATTACACACTACATACAGCATATATACACAATTTGCCTTAAAGTATGCAACGAAAAATTCAATTTTATTTTTCTCTTGTTTATTTCTTACAGGATTATGACAAAGAAATTACCAGCCATAAAATACATTCACCAAATGGTGAAGATGCTAATATTGATGATGAACATCTTGCACTTTCACCACAATCCACTTATGAATCGAAGGATCATATAAAAGAATTAGAATTCTATAAAAGTTTAGCAGCGAAAGCTGCATCGTTAGCAAATCATACGCATTCACCACATGGTGGTTCACAACTTTCACCACCAAATTCACCACAACCTATGCAAATCGATGAAGTCGATGATGTTGAACTATTGCAGCAACAACAACAACAGCAGCAACAATCACAGTCACGTATGCGACATATATCGCTTTCGGAATCGGAGGAACAGGACGAACATGAACAGCAGCGAGAGCAGGCACAAAGCTTTAGCTGCAGCAGCGGCAGCAGCGGCACATCTTAATGGAACTAGTGAGTACATATCGAAATCCAATTAAATCCAAAAAAAAAATAAATAAATAATGCTAACGACATAACAGACGCTATGGCATGGGTTTTACTAACATACATTATTATCCTTTGCAATAATCCTTTGCAATTTATGAATTTTAAGTTAGGGAAATATAAAAAAAAAACGAAATGTTTCACCATTTTGGAGTCTATTAAGAATGTTCATAGTTTCGTACTATGTACGAAATCTTTTTGTACAATGTTATTCGTAACTCCTTTTTACGAAAGATTTTTTTTAAATGATTTGGAAGATTTAACTTTAAATGGACATACGAGTTCTGAAATATTCGCCTTGCACATCGAATTTCATCTTTCATGTGTATAAACGTTGTACAAGTCTTTATGTCCGTCTGTCCGATCTGTAAAAAAACTATTTAGATACACTTCATATGAAATATACATGCTGCTGTTGCCTTTTGGAAAATAGCTTCATACACATCCACTAACAATTTTACTCACTCAATTTATTTAATTTGGACACTCTAATTCAGTGCAATCATTTACTAACAGTAAAAGTATGGCTTTCTAAGCAGCTTGTATGCAATTTGCAAAGCTATATGACTTCCAGACAGACGCACTATCATGGGTGAAAGACAAAAACTTGATACAGACAAAAACCGAAAAAGAAGCATTTTATCACTGAAAAATTCTCTACTAATTTTAACACAATGCAAAATTTTCCTTCTTTATTGCTCATTTTTCACGCGCGCCAAAAAAACAACAACAACAAATAAAACATTTCATACTACACGAAACAAAAACAACAACAACAACAGTGCAAGACATGATAAATTTACAAAAATTACAAAATCTAGCAACATTACAACAACAACGCGAACAGCAGCAGCAACAACAACAACAACAACAGCAGCATATTCATCAACATTCTCACAGTCAACAACATCAGCAGCAGCAACACCAACAACAACAACCAAATATTGTTGGCAATGTCCAAAATGCCACAATGCCTTCCTCAGCAGCTGCTGCTGCTGCACTAGCAAGTCTTCAGGGATTAGCTGCCGGCATCACAGCCGCTGCAGCGCTCAATTCACCATTAAATCTTAGCGTTGGTAATGGTAGCGGAAATATTGGACTTGGAACAACAGCAACTGCTGCCATCACATCACCGAATTGTTTAGCAAATAATATCAAGAACAGCAGCAACAACAACAACAATAACAATAACGGCAACAGCAAAGTTATGTCACATGCTGCCGCAAATGGTGGCAGCACTTCAAATACAGGCGGCGGCAGTAGTGCTGGAGGTAATCAAAACAACGTTAGCAGCAACAATGGCGCACAGGATAATGCTAGCGGTAACAGCTCTTCACCCGCTGGTGTAACTTCTGTTGGCTCTAATGCTGCGGGCAATGTTGCAGCCGCTGCTGCTGCTGCTGCAGCTGCCGCCGCAGCTGCAAATTCAACATTGGCGAATGTTCTGGCCGCAGCAACCGCATCGCCACCACCAACATTGCAAACATCGCCGACAAGTGCACAAATGCCACAATTGATACTGGCTTCTGGACAATTGGTGCAGGGTGTACAGGGTGCACAGCTGCTCATACCAACGGCTCAAGGTGAGTGCTCTATACTGTATACCATATATATAGTTGGAAAGTTGATGAAAGTTGTAGTTTTCTTTGGGTTCAATTGTGTGCCTGGATTTAGTGAGGATTAGTTTTTTATGCAGAGTTGAATATTGTTGCGAATAGAAAAAATATTATTGATGTAGAGAGTTGACTTTCTGATGCGGTTTAGTTAAGCTTTCTGCTACGAAGTTGAGAGTGGATTGAATAGGTTAAGTCGCATTTTAGTTAGAAATAGATACTCCGATGCTTCGCAATTCTTTTTTATACAATAAAATTTTGGTTTAATATTTTTCTCAATCGTGTTATTTTTTTTTTTATAAATCTAAACAGGAATCGCGGTGCAAACGATACTTACCATACCGGTGAGTCCACAAATTCACACCAATGAACAATTCCTACCGAACTTCGGCGCTTTCGCAACATTCCAACAACAACAGCAACATCACCACCATCCAACAACAACAACAACGCGAGCAACATCTACTTGCTGCTGCCGCTGTAGGTGGAGCGGCTGGACTACCAACAACACTTGCCGCTTTGCAACATGCGCCTGCACTGCCTCAATTGGCACAAACACCAACGAATTTACTTAAACCGAATCTTTTTTCGTCAGGCGTACAGCAGCTACTCACGGCGCTACATCCCGAGCTATTTGCTGCGGCCGCTGTAAATCATCAGCAGCAGCAACAACAACAGCAGCAGCATCATCAACAACAGCAACGTGAAGTGCAACAGCAGCAACAACAAATTGCGGCAGCAGCAGCTGCGGCTGCTGCGGCGGCTGCTGGACATCTGCCACATTTGTCGCATCATGTGCATCATTCGGCTGACTTACATTTAGGTTCACGCCGTTCTGTAGAGCGTACGCCACCAACAAGTCCACCGAATGTTTCACCAGCTGCATCCGTTGCAGGTAGTGCCAAAGCAGCTGCAGCTGTGGCAGCAGCATTTCATCTACAACAGCAACTACATATTAAACCCGAAACACAAACGCATCTGCTAGGAGGTCATCATACAGCAATGCATCATCCGCAGATAAGTTTGCGTCATCCGGATGAGTTGACCTCACCAAAATTGGATCTAAAGCCACCAAGTTTGCATGCGGATAGCTTATGCAGTGCATCGCCACCACCACCACCGGTTTCAGCGCTCTCGCGGCATCATCACTATTCGCACAGTTTACGTAGTGGGTCAAGTGGATCGCCTAGCGCTACGCCAAGTAACAGTACAATGACACAGAAGCATAGTCCTCTCGGTAGCGGTTGTGGTGGCGGAAATCAACAGACAGGTATCAATCTGAGTCAACATCATACACGCAGCTCAACGCCAACGTTAGCCTCAGCCACTTCCGGTTCCGCCAGTAACGCCAATAACAATTCCGCCACCTGCTCCTCCTCCTCCTCGTCGTCTCGCAATCATACGATATCCTCCGCTACTGCAGCTGCGGTTTCATCATCGGCATCAGCTTCATCATCAAATGCAGCTGCATCAACTTCCGCAAGTGGCAATCAATCGCACCATACACATCAACCGCCGCATCATCATTCGCACCATTCACATCTGCATCATCATCTTGAGCGTGTATCAAATGCAACAGCGACAGCCACAATATCCAGCTCCTCGGCTGGCGCTGCTTCCGCTTCGGCCCGAGAAACAGCAACCACAAATGAAAGAGGCTATTCATCTCCTTTGTTCCGTACACACTCACCGCCTTCGGTAGCTTCATCTTCTGCATCCTCAGTGTCACATCTGCCACTTAGCCTTAGCGCCAGTGGTATAGCTCATGGTTCGCCACGTGAACGTGATTATCTGGGCAATGGACCAATGGCAACTGCTACTTCGGCGTCAAGTAGTTCTGCTGCAGCAGCAACCACGTCAAGCAGTGCATCAAATGTACTTAGCAACATAAATAGGTACGCTTTTGCTTTAAACATAGATTTTGCTTATATTATTCGTTTCTCTACATTTGCAACAGACTCTCCGCCTCGAATGGTGAGCTAACAATTACCAAATCACTCGGACCACCTTCAGCAATTGCAACACGCGCCACTTCCGCCTCACCTGGCAGTTCACCGGGTCCTTCATCGTCAAGTGCTTCCATGTCTTTGGCGCATCCACTTAAACTGAGTCCTAGCAGTCGCTGTGAACGTGAACGCGAACGCGAACGAGATCGCTGTGAACGTGCACCCAGTGAGCCACACCTGCTGCCACCAACACACCTCTCGCCTAATGGCAATGATAACTCAATGGGTGCACACGATCTACTCATGGATTCACCGAGTGAGTAAAGATCGCCTTTCTTTTATAAAAATTATAACTAGAAGCTAATTAGCTTTTAAGTTCGTTTAGTACGTTAAGTGACAAACCAAGTGGAAATTCGAAGCTAAACTTGCTGTCAACTCCAATGCAATACGACGAGTATAATGCCAACTCGCTGAGTTTATGAAGATGCAAACAAATTTTGACTGCAAGTTTAGATGACAAGTTTCCAATTAGTATTTGACATCTAAATACACAACTTAGTATATTGTATCTACGTACACTCGTACCCAACTACTCGACATGTGCGCTGTAGGTAATTCATATTAGACTTATCAGGCAACTTTATTTGTGCATTGCATATGACAGTAATCCTTGACTTTTACTCAATGCTTATGCACTCCAATAAGTTTGGCACGAATTTCATCTTCCAACGCACAGCTGCATCACATCAATTATTAAATTTTGTATGCCTGCAAAAACTTTTTACGCCTTACCAAAATCTTATTTGGTGCTTAAAAAGTTTAGATTCTTATAAAAGTTAATATGAGAAAGTTTGTTTGCAACAAAATTATAATTAAAGTTGAGCTTATACGAAGGTGCGAATTTTAGAAAGTTATTTTTAAATGCCATAATATTTTAACTGTATCATTCGGAATTATATTAATGATCAAAGCTGTCAAACACCTTAAAAAAAGGATGCACTTTGCTGAAAACTGGCCTTTATTTTTTAAATGGTCACCATGTTTTCGTTATCAAATGAATCCTCAAAAAAATTAATTCCCTTTGAAACCAGAACGTGCATTTTGAACGTAACTTTTTCTGGCAATGTAAACTATTTTCGGGAATTAAAATATGTCACTCAATTTCAAATCAAGACTAAATGACATGTGTACCACAATTTTTTAGGATCACATTGGTTGTATTTCAAGTCAATGAACTCAAGAACTTTTTTCAATTATCGTCAAGTTGTGTGGCATATCTCTTGTAAAATGTATCTTCTTGAGGTACAAATGTACATGGAAATTATGCTAGTATCCAAGAATGCCTTGATCTTACGATCATTCAATTATTTAAATAATTTATCAATCCGGCTCCCATTTTCAAAATTAGTAATTTACTTTTTAAATAAATTTGTATAATTCTCAAACAGTTTAAGCATATCAACGTACTCAGTAGCCTTTGTTTTAATTGTGCTATAAAGGCCATAACTGGGTTGTGCGGTAACGGGTGATTTATAAGCATAGTTTTTTTTTAAAAATCGAATAAAAGACTGAAATTTGCATCATATATTAAAAATTTTTATTGGAATCGATAAGTTGGCCTTTGCCATTTACGTCTTAAAGTGAACTTCGTAAATGTTCGGCTCTGTTTCAAATGGTGTATTCGGAAGGTTAAATTTTGCGACACTTTTTCAAGCAATACGGCCTGTATTCCACGAATAACGAGTGTTATGTAATTCTGTAAGGCTTCAATCGTGTTCGGCTTGTCCACATAGACTAACGACTTCACATTGCCATTTCGAGAGATATAGTAAGCTGCTCACAAAATTTATCCTTCAACATGTCGATTGTTTCACGAACTGTGTGGCTCCGTCTTGATGGAACCACATGTCAACCAAGTTTAACTCAGCCAACTGAGGCAAAAAAATCGAGTATCATGGCTCGATATCGTTCGTCGTTGACGGTAACGTTTCTTCCACGGTTTCCTTTGATGAAAAATTGACCGATGATGCCATTAGCCCATGAACCACACCAAACTGTCATTTTTTCGGGATGCATCTTGTATGGCATGTGCTGTTCATCACCCCATTTTTTACGTATCTGTTGAGCCAGATAAACCAGCGGATTTTCATGGAGTTGTTGTAAGGCCCATTCACCAATAATTTGACGTTGTTGTAAGTCACTCGGCTTGAATTCTTGCTGGAGTTGAGTTTTATAAGCTTTTAAACCCAAATCGACACGTAAATTTTTCCATGGGGCTGAATAACACATGCCCAGTTGCTGAGAACAGCGACGAATTGACATTTCACGATACTGGACACTTTGGCTGCAATATTCTCTTCGCATGCGAAATTTGGTGATAACAGTACGAATTGTTGATTCACCAGGTCGACAATGACGACCATATTGTGGTCCTAACATCGATGCACATTTTTCATAGAGCACGAATTTTGATAGTAAATTTCAACAATTTGTAATCGTTGCTCGTTTGTAAGTCTTTTCATGATGAAATGGAAGAGTATACTGATAACTATTTACTTTGAGAGATGACATTTGGACGCCATTACCAACCAGTGTTGCTAACCTGAAAGAGTTAACTCATCAAAAATCACTTTTACATTCACATTATTTTTAAAGTTAATTTTTTTGCTATTGCTTTATTTGCTAAATTGCAATGCATAAACTGTTTGAGAATTCTGAGGTTATATGAATTTATATAAAAAGTAAATTACTAATTTCGAAAATGGGAGCCTGACTGTATATTCGAAATAATCTTAAATATATCATTGTCTAGGGCATGATACAATTACTAAAGGTAATGGCAACATCATGTTTTTCTCTCAGTTTTGGTTACAACGGCAGTCGTGCCGATTTGTCGAAAAAGAAACAACACTAGTGGAAAACACTTACGAAACTGAGTAAGTGTTTTCCATCTCTTTCGTACTCATATGTTTCATAACTTGGTTCCAAATGACCGCTTGCTACTTCTTTTAGTAATTGTATCATGGTCTGTGGTGTCACACAAAATCCCTTTTGGTTGGATTCAAATTTATTTTAAATTTCAATGAAATAATTAATGTAATTCACAATTAATTCAAACATTATTTAAAAACAAAACTTTAAAGATAAAATTTTGTAAACTTATTTTAAGACTATTTAAAGCGAAAATAAAAATCAAAAGAATATAAATTCATTAAAAATTCTTGCAATAATAAATCAAATCTCAACTCGAAACACATTTATTAGTAATAGAATCAATTGCTGCTAAGAGCAACATAAAATACTCAGCAACAATATGCTCATCTGCATTTAGCTCTTAGTTAGACAACAACCCGAACAACAACAACAACAGTAGTAGTAGCAACAACAGCATCATCGTCATCATCAGCAGCTTCATATTGTCGTATCAGTGCATACAAATTGTAGACAATATCCTGCTTAATTACTTCTAATTGACGCGTACAAAAACTTAAGATGTTTTTCCTATTTAATGACATATTTCACTTTGTAAGAGCGAAACAAGAATATTTAAAACAATAAGAAGAATGTTTTTCCATAGAAGAAAATATGCAAAAGCTCAAGTTACGCCAATATTCTTGTTGTTGTTGTTGTTGGTGTAAAAAGGATGCAGCAGCAACAACAACAGCAGCAGTCGATGAGGCGACATCAAGTACGTGCAACAATAACAACAAAGAAACAAACAAGCAAACAAACAAACACCAACAACAACTGACGCCATAAAACGCGAAGCTTAATTACAGCTAAAGACGAAGACGAAGGCGAAGAAGAAGAAGTAGATTGTGTGCTACATAGCAAATGGCGTCAATGACTGTGACTGTGTCGCCTAAAGCTCAATAAGAGAGGGAAGGTGTTGAGAAAAGCAAAGCAACATGAATCATGGTGCTACACTGTTGCATATCATTAATAAATAAATCAAAATTCTATGCTTTACGCTGCTTGCAAAGTATCTACATAGTTTATTTGCCTCTGAATGTTGAAGATGCAAAATTGAGACTGCTGAAGTGTTGTGAAGACAATTTGAGCTAACAAATTAAGCAGATAAAAGCAATAAGTTTACGCTTACTTAATAGACAAACAACAATAACAACAACTACAAAAACAAACAACATGAAGCAAAGTAGTATCTATAAATTATTTAGCTCGAGTTGTAGCTACACAGAAAGAAAAACGCTGTCAGCAAATTGAAAACGAATGTACTTGAAATGAGAACATAGTTTTAGTCTTATGCACAATGTGCTTGTATTGAGAACAATAGTGCTTCATTCCAATCCGCATTTAATATAAGTAAAACTCGTTCCTAATACAAGTACAAACTGTTCTTTATATAGTTCAATTTGACCATAACAGCTTAGATCAAGGTGTATTCATTCAACTAAAGTTTTCTTTGCTGTTTTTAGTTTCCCATTAACTTTTTTGCGGCTGTGTTCTTAAGAATAATGTGTTATTTTTTTTCCTTTGTTTTATAATTAAATATGTTATTGTATTTTTTTTTATAAAACATAACCTTTTATTTGCAATCACCACAGGGGTTTTTTTAATTTTTTTTTCTACTTTGAAAGTACATATCCTTGTCTCTCTATCTTTGTCGTCTACCTGTAAGATAGTCCTCTAATAATATTCTGCAATTACCGCAATTAACTATAATTAAGCCAAGTTAAATTGAGTAGTGTCAAGTCGTAGTGCTTAAAGCCAACTTAATGCAAGCCAAGTCATCGCGCACAGCAATTAATTGTTGACAGTATTACAACATCAGACATCACACCAATCACACCAATTGACAATATCATTGACATTTGTCATTTGCGTAACCGCCCCTTGACATTTTTCAGTTCTCATTTTCCTTTAGCGTATTAGCAATTTGTAACAAGTTAATATTGTTTGACTGTCTGTCCGTCTGCAATTTAAATTAGACTTAAGTATTTACTTATTGAATTTAATTACAAAAGATATTTTATTTACGAATTTTTTTTTTTTGTTTTTCGCTTCTTTTTTTTCTTCTATTTTGCAGATGAACCCACAATTAATCAGGCCACCACAAATGTTGTTGATGGCATTGATCTGGATGAGATTAAGGAATTTGCCAAAGCTTTTAAATTGCGTCGTTTGTCACTTGGTCTTACACAGACACAAGTTGGTCAGGCTTTATCAGTTACTGAGGGTCCTGCGTACAGTCAGAGCGCTATTTGCAGGTGAGTTATATTATTTTATATTTTTGTTTTGCCTTATTAAATATTTAATTATTTATTTTTGTTCATTTTCCTTTTAAAGTTTTAAAGATATAAATTTATCCAAATTAGATATAAATTTTCGTCTTTAAGTTTTCTAATAGTTTTCAATAGAATATTTTTAGTCGTTGTACCTTACAGTACATTGTAGTAATGTATGTAATGTAGTAAATATGCCCTAAGCAAGAAGTTAATAACTCAGTATTAATTTTTAAAAATAGCATTAAAAATCGTAGTAAAAAATAGTCATTTACATCAGCGATGGGCAGCTAGCTAGTGTTTCTTTTCGTTTAAATTGTCCGAACCATTATTTAACGCATAAACCATATTGCAATCCGATACGGTTTCCCAATAAGAACGGTCACATTGGAAATTGAAAAAAATACAAGAATTTTGGCCAAAAAATAGTGCGTATTTGATGGGTAATTTTATGTCATTTATGATTTACTGATTTATACGATCCTTCCGATTTTCGATGATTCAGTGCAACATTTTCGCTGGAATAGCAGCAATAGTGGCTCGAATGGTGGCCTCAAGCTCATCAATTTTTGCTGGTTTGTTGGCGTGAACCTTAGCCCAAAGAAAATAGACCAATGATGATGTTTCGGGCCACATTGCAATATTATCAACTCACCGAATTGTTTACGCAATAAATTCAGTATAAGTATAAGTTATCTTGTTGAAAGAGAATGTAATCACCATCAATTCCATTCATTTTTAGAAAGAAAAAAACGGTCACCAAATAGTGACTTTCTGAGGGTGTAATGTTGCTTCAAGAACGACTTGTGGGTTTGACTCTCACCAATAACGACAATTTCGTTTGTTGACGTAACCATTTAGACAAAAATGCGCCTCATCCGAAAACACAATTTTTCTATGAGCCCCAGACCCCTTCCATCTCTTCCAGAGCACAAGCTGTGAACTCTCAACGGAACCTATGGTCTGTTGACCTAAGATCCAAGCGCAAATACGCCGGTGTCGGACGTCACTTTGTGACGGCGTTTGGCTTTTCATTGTCCTTAACACTCGCTTGAACAGCAGCAATATTTTCATTATTACGGTCACTACAAAATGGTGCTGGTGGCTTACTGTCGTGTAGACTTTTTGAATTATACGGCGAATAGCTTGCTCTGGAGCTTGTTTTGCAGGAAAAGCCCTTTGAGTAGCAACAAAAACACAAAAAAACCATATATGTCAGATTTCTGAAATCCAAAATAGCCGCTTTCAGCTTTCAAAATCCTATCGTCCCTATTGGGAAACACTGTACATATAGACGTGAGCCGATAAAGCACAAAGAACACCTGCGCATTACATTGTAAAATTTCTGTCCACCTCTGTTATGCAAGGCATGCTTAAAGGTTGCCGAATTTTTTAGCTTAGCGAAGAAAGGACATTATCAGTCTGAAATGATCTCTATTCACTTAAATTAACAGCTAGTTAGCCACAGTGTTAGCAACTTAAATTGCAATGCTACAAAACCTTTTGAATACCTTAGGTATTTTTATTTCCGTATTGTTTGCAAAAAATTATTCATTAAAAAAATAAAAAACAAATAGTGTAACGAATTTAAATTTATAGTTTGAGGGCCTTATATAAAATATATTCAATAACAAAAAAAATATCAAAATTAAAATACCAAGTAGAGTTTTTAATTTCATTTTCATTTTGGCTTAATTAAAACTTTTTGAAATTGTATAGTGCCAGGACATTAATTATAAATTATTAACTATATTTAAAACTAAAAAAAAATGCTAAATGTATAAATTGTGTTTTTTATTTCTCTTATTTTTTTTGCAAAAACAAAACAAACAATAAAAATATTTGTTTGAATGAATGAATGAATGCAGTGCACTCGCTGCGCAGATGTATGCCGCTCAACTTTCGTCGCAGCAACAGAACATGTACGTGTTAATCTATGACAAAGAAGTACAAGAAACTATATAAGTCTTAAAAAAAACAAAAACTACAACTAATTAACTAAATGCTAATTAATATTATTGTTTTGTTTTTAAATTTTTTTTTTTTGTTTTTTTGTTTTTCAACTAAACTTAAACTAGAAAAGAGCGTTTTTGCTAATTGACCAAGACACAAAAAGTTGATTAGCATTCGCTAGTATATTATTTTGCTTAATTATTTAAAAAAAAAAAAAAACTAAATATTTTTCTTATTTGTTTATATAAGAAACTGCTTTAAGTATGCGCTTTAAAAATCTAAGTGTCTCTAATTGTAAAACGTTTTAAATTATTGGCCAGGGCATTGCCAAGAGATTGCTTGTATCTTTTTCTTGAAATTTAAAAAAAAAAAATAAAATTTTTTTTTTATTAATTGTATTTTTGTGTTTGCTATTTTATAAATATATTTTTATATATATAAATTGTTTGTCAAAATTATAAAGCAAAATTGACAATGTCCTGGCACTTTAATTTCACTAAATAACTTTTCAAAAAAAAAAAAAAAAAAAAATGCGCATACTTTTTGTTTAATTTGTTTTACTTTAACTTCAAAATTATTTAAAAACTTACTAACTCAAAAATTCCATGTTTAGGTTTGAAAAATTGGATATAACACCGAAAAGTGCACAGAAAATTAAACCAGTGCTTGAGCGCTGGATGAAAGAGGCCGAAGAGAGGTGAGAGTATGGAAGATGTTCCACACGTCGACGCGCTTATAGCCAAACTCATTGCATACTAACAAAAACATTTTCTTTTTCTATTTTATATAGTCACTGGAATCGCTATAAATCTGGGCAAAATCATCTAACCGATTATATTGGCGTTGAGCCTTCGAAGAAACGCAAAAGACGCACATCGTTTACACCGCAAGCATTGGAGCTGCTCAATGCGCATTTTGAGCGAAATACGCATCCTTCGGGTGAGTGGTAATTTCACGACGTGCCAATTTGAGTGGGTTGATAAGTTATTGGCGCCAATAAAACAATATAAATTATAAGGACAAAATTAATACGAAGACGAATCTTAAGCATTTTTTATTTTATTTTTTTTTGATTTATTAATTGTCTATGCTTTAGTTTGTAAGAAATGGATTAATATACCCAATATGAAAGCTTTAGAAATGCCTTTAAATGTGTAATAGTGTTCAAAATCAGTAATATTTAGAGTTTGGAAAAAAGCCTCTAATAAACTTCTCTCGGGTGGTATTTTACACATCAATGGCTTATGCAATTATAGTGGTGAGCCTCTCTCGATATTTCTTAGAACTATCTAGTCTAGTAGAGATTCTATTAATTGTTCAAAAAGATATCGATAACATTTTGATTATCGGAACCATGATGCATTTATAAGAAGGTGTAAGAGAAAAAGATTATCATATTTTCTCCACAGTTCCCACTACAGTTTGCTTTCATATATCGAAAAATGTTAGAAAGAGATAGTTGCGGGGTTATAATCATTGTATCATGGTCGGCACCTGGCAAAATGAGTAGTACTCTCTTTGTATTAAATAACGTTACTGATAGACTTATAGCTCTTTTCCACTAACGTTAGCGTTCACGTTAGCATTAACATGTTACTTTCGAAAGAAATCAAAAATTTCATTTTTCATTTAGCAGGTTGCAAATTTAATTTTTTTTTAAAGAAATGTAAATATCATAATAAATTGGCTAGCTTATGCAATCATGGTGTCATGGTGGAAATTTTCGAGTATTTACACCAAAGCTCTGTATACAAATGTAGTAGGCGTTGCTTTCGATAGCAACAGTGGAAATGGATTATAATTTTATTAGAAAAAAATAATTTCAAAACAGGTATTATTAGGTTGTCGGAAAGTTTGTAACCCATTAAAGGAGCCATCGCATTATCAGTTTGACAAGATGTGTCGATCAAGGTATGTCCGTCTCTCCACCCAGTTTTATAAAGGGTGATTTTTTAAGAGCTTGAGAACTTTATAAAAAAAAAAAAAACAAAAAAATTTGCAAAATCTAATCGGTTCTTTATTTGAAACGTTAGATTGGTCCATGACATTTACTTTTTGAAGATAATTTCATTTAAATGTTGACCGCGGCTGCGTCTTAGGTGGTCCATTCGGAAAGTCCAATTTTGGGCAACTTTTTCGAGCATTTCGGCCGGAATAGCCCGAATTTCTTCGGAAATGTTGTCTTCCAAAGCTGGAATAGTTGCTGGCTTATTTCTGTAGACTTTAGACTTGACGTAGCCCCACAAAAAATAGTCTAAAGGCGTCAAATCGCATGATCTTGGTGGCCAACTTACCGGTCCATTTCTTGAGATGAATTGTTCTCCGAAGTTTTCCCTCAAAATGGCCATAGAATCGCGAGCTGTGTGGCATGTAGCGCCATCTTGTTGAAACCACATGTCAACCAAGTTCAGTTCTTCCATTTTTGGCAACAAAAAGTTTGTTAGCATCGAACGATAGCGATCGCCATTCACCGTAACGTTGCGTCCAACAGCATCTTTGAAAAAATACGGTCCAATGATTCCACCAGCGTTCAAACCACACCAAACAGTGCATTTTTCGGGATGCATGGGCAGTTCTTGAACGGCTTCTGGTTGCTCTTCACTCCAAATGCGGCAATTTTGCTTATTTACGTAGCCATCCAACCAGAAATGAGCCTCATCGCTGAACAAAATTTGTCGATAAAAAAAGCGGATTTTCGCATTTCGAACCGAACACTGATTTTGGTAATAAAATTCAATGATTTGCAAGCGTTGCTCGTTAGTAAGTCTATTCATGATGAAATGTCAAAGTATACTGAGCATCTTTCTCTTTGACACCTTGTCTGAATCCCGCGTGATCTGTCAAATACTAATGCATGAAAATCCTAACCTCAAAAAAATCACCCGTTATATATTGCGTTAAAGTTATAAATTTAAGTTTTTCTTGGTCCTGTGTACTTTATATGTTAGAATCAATGTTTCACGCCTACTTTTAGGTATATCCCCCTTACTACATATTATCCAACACTTATATGAATCAAATTCTTTATAGAACTAATGGCTTTAAATATGGTACAAACGCTTTTTATATTAAGCCAAGCCTTCAGTTTAAAATTGTTTGAAATCAGGGCTCGAATTTGTAAATTTTTAAAAAAATTTTTTCTTTGTTTTGTATTTGAAGTTAAAAACAAGAAAGAACGCTGAAGTCGAGTATGCTCGACTGCAAGATACCCTGTACCCAATCTTTATGTACCTTAAGTTAGGTTCTATTTGACTACCATACATCATTGAATTTAATTTTCATAGAAAAACTTAAAAAATCGTGTATATCTTTGATTGGGTTTATACCTAAAATTTTGTTGGGCCTACCCATATTGGTCTATTTCATTGGGACTATCATAGACATAATTTTTACTGAATTTGAACTTCCTAGAATAAACAACAATGACGTTTTTATGCAAAAACCCAAAATTTTGGGGTACATTTGTATGGGGGGTACCCCTTAAAATGGGTCTAGAGAAAAACCGTTTGTAAGTGCACACTTGACGGCCTAGGAGAGTCTAAGTTTCAATTTTGAAAGCTCTACCTTTTATAGTCTCCGAAATAATCGTTTTCATACGGCAGACAGCATGACAGACGGACGGACGGACAGACGGACGGATGGACAGACAAAGCTAGTTCGACTCTCCTTCCAATGCTGATCAAGAATATATATACTTTATAGGGTCTATCTTGCCTCCTTCTGTCTGTTACATACTTTCGCACAAACTTAATATACCCTTTTACCGTTTGGGTTAGAGATGGGCGTCGGGCGGGAATCCCGCGGGATCCCGCGGGTCCCGAAATTTTTTCGGGATTGGGCGGGATCGGGAAACTTTTAAAATTTTCGACTATCGAGTCGAGCTATCCCGAAAACTCCCGAAAATTTTAAAAGTTTCCCAATCCCGAAAAAATTTCGGGACCCGCGGGATCCTGCGGGATTCCCGCCCGACGCCCATCTCTACTTTGGGTACAGGGTAAATTTAGATTAAATGCTGAAAACAAAGAACTGTCTACGTCAAATGACGTGATCCGGTTTTATCGAAGTTAAAGTTCTGTCTTTTTATACCCGCCACACATAGTGGGGAGGGTATTATCATTTTGTCAGAAAGTTTGTAACGCATTAAAGGAGACGTCGTAGACCCTATAAAGTATATATATTCTTGATCAGCACGACGAGACGAGTCGATCTAGCCATGTCCGTCTGTCTGTCTGTCTGTCTGTCTGTCCGTCCGTCCGTCTGTCCGTCTGTCTGTATTTATGCGATTCATTCGCTCAGTTTTAAAGATATTGACCTGAAACTCGGAACTTAAGCTTTTCTCAGTCCTAAGCAGTTCAAGTGTTAAACTCAAAGTGCCACGCCCATTTTAAGGTATAGCCCCCATACAAACTTACCGTTTTTTTCTAATTTTTGCATGAAAAAAGCTATTATTTATGAATGTAGTCACTCGAAGTTGGAAAGAAATACTTCTAATGTCATCCAATATCAAATCCAAGCTGCCACGCCCATTTTTAGATATAGCCCCCATACAAACTTACCGCCCATTATCGAATTTTTGTATTAAAATAGGTATTATTTATGAAACTATTCACTCAAATTTGGGTAAAAACACTTGTAATGACATTCAATATCAAAACCAAGGTGCCACGCCCATTTTTAGCTAAGGCACCCATACAAACTTATTGATTATTTTCGAACATTTGTATGTAATTATTTTCAAATATATATTTAAAAATGTATATAAGCTACTGATGATCACACATAAACTATTCAAAGATTCGTGTGACGGGTATTTAAGCTTCGGTTCCACCGAAGTTAACGTTTTTCCTTGTTTTTCTTGATTTTTTTTTCACATTTTCATTATTATTTTAACTAGTAAATGTTTGAATGAAAAGACTATTCAAGGCCAAAAACTTATCTATCCCAACTCATACAATACATATTTCTCATTTGTATAGTTTAATTATAACATACTATTTTTTATGCATATTTTTAGGTACCGAAATCACTGGACTGGCACATCAATTGGGCTACGAACGTGAAGTAATACGTATTTGGTTCTGTAATAAACGTCAGGCGCTAAAGAATACAGTACGCATGATGTCCAAAGGCATGGTCTAAGAGATGTACAAGCGCCTAAATGTATGCTAAATACATGGTATATATATATATACGTTAGAAACTCCAATCTATCTATGTAAATAGAGATTACGTATAGCAAGCCATACGCTATAGAGCAACCAGTTACCAAACACCCCAAAATTTAATTTTAAATTCAAAATAGTTTTCTAAGCACAATTTCATGTCTTTTTTTGTATGAATTGTACATATACATACATATACAACTACAACTACATATATATACGTACAAAAAAAAAAAAAATAAGTAAAATAAAATACACATATGTAATTGTAATTTTTCGTCTTTATGTATAATATATTATTTTATATATATATATGTGATAGTTATAAACCGAAAAAGCATAAGAAGAATTAAATTAAAACAGGCCATGTAAAAGCAAATGGTGTGTCATAGCATTTAAAAAGACAAATATATTATTTAATGAACAAAAAAAAAAAAAAGGAAGAATGGCTACTAGGCAAACACAAGTATATAATCATATCCCAAATAGCCTAAAAGTAGACTAAAATAAAATGATATAAAAACCAATAAGAATAAAAAAATTTAAATAAAATAAGCAGCATTTAGTGTTAATAAAAGTATAAAATATAAAAAACTTTATAAAATAAATTAATTTTTAAGTAGCATGTATATTTAAATCTTTAATAATCTTTTCACATTTAATTGACGTGCCATTCCAGCAAAACATGAAATTTGTTTAAAATGAACTACAAAAATTTAAAAAATATATTCAGAAATCATTTGATAAAAACTTAACGCCTAAAAAGGTAAAATAAAAAAAAATCGTATAAAAGATTTTACTTTGGCATTAAATGCGTTAATATTTATGTATAAAAAAATAGATTAGTATAACATTTAAATATGTAATAGTTTACTACAACAAAAAAAAAAAAAACAAAAAATCAAATTATGCAAAATTTAATATTACAAAATTTAAAAGAAATACAAAACTAAAATAATAATATTTATGGCAATGCACTAAAAAATAAAATAATAATATATTTAAATTGATAAATGAACAAATGCAAAATGAACAACTTAAAACCAGTTTACAAAAAAAAAAAAAAAAAAAAATATTAAAAGTAATTGTAATGATTTATGTATTAGTATATGAAAAATACTAATTAAAATTACACACAATGAAAATACAAAAACAAAAAAAATATTTAAATAATTGTAATAAAAAAAAAAAAAACCTTTAAAAATATAACTTAAATGTGTTTTAATTTATCTTTAGTATACGCAAGTATATTGTAGGAAACGGCCAGAAGGAGGTTTGTCAGACAACATAAAATTTACCTATTTTTGAACAAAAGTAAAAATAATAGTAGTTACCGTAGCACAGTGGACGGTGCTGTATGGAAATGGTGGCCAAAATACTTCCCGTGGGAATATCAATAAACCAAAAAAAAGTCAAGCTAAGACAACTCCGAGACCCTCCCCCACTCCTAAATGAGGAAAAATATTAAATAAATACTATTAAAATAAAAAATAAAAATATTTAATAGCATTTTTTCTAATTTATTATAAAAACTAAATTAGAACAACAAAATCAATTAATATAATACTTTAAAAAAAAAAAAAAAAAAAAAAAGGTAATTTGTACCAATTATACTTCTGTGTCAGTTCTCTTGCTGCATCCATCGCAAATTTTCTAAATTTGTCCACATTTATTAAATACCCTGAAGCCAAGGCTTTTGATAATATCGCACAATTTTCAATTAAACGTTTCTCAATGTCTGTTATTTGCAGACAAGGTTAAAAATAGTTCTTGCCGTGTTTCCATCATTGGACGGTCCACTACCACCTGTTTTGGGTTTGTCGACAATAAGCCCCAATTTTTTCCAAAATTCCTCATGAATACTTTTTTTTTCTTTTTAAAAATTGTCCTTTATCTTTATTTTTTTTTTTTACATGGACAAAGTATTCAAAAAATTTAATACATATAGGCATGTAGAGGCGATAATCCAAATTCATAGTGATCCTTTTCAACTTTTTTTGAAAAACATTTACAAATATCATTCATCTCAGTGGGGTTTGCGGTAAAAAGTCAACGAGACCGCTTTAGTTAAATGCAAATAACGCAAACACGGACAGAAACAGGCAGCTGAAATTCATAGCTCAGAATACTAAAACAATAACAATTATTGAGGCATAAGTTTGAATTTAGGCAGAGAAGTGCGTCTCAACTTTTACTTTAGCTGAAGTAACACTATTTAGATAAGCACAACACAGACAATGGCACGTGAAACAAATAATTTTTATAGCAAAACTAAAGCACATTATTACATAAAAACAGTTATAATTCAAATATAATACTTTTCTTTTTAATATTCATATTAATTTTTTATAATGTATTACAACTCGATATACATAATATTTTTATTTAAATTTTAAAACGCGAGCTCACTTTTCAGCAAATTAAACTGCACAGTCCACATGAATTTATTGTCTCTCTTTTGAAGCTATTCGCTACGTGTACGTTTGGAATAAATCGAAAACAAATTAACGGATTAATAGTTTATTCATTTAAGAAATAGTGATTACACATTTGGAGGCAAAATTTAAAATTCGATTTTTTCCTAATGGCCTATGAAACCGTCCACTGTGCGTAGCCAGGAGGATTTTAAGCCAAATACAAATAATTTCTAAAGGATTACATACATTTTTTTTTTTTTTTTTTTGTAAATTTTTTTTGTTTTCCTATACACAACATTTTGTACATTTTATAATTTCGAAAAAAAAAAACAAACTCCTCAGTGTGCGGTGCTTTAAAATTTTCTATAAAATATAAATAAAATATTAATTTAAATCAATTTAAAATAAAATTATTTTTATTTTCAATTTTTTTTTTTTTTTTGATTTGTTGTGCGCGATTTACATAAACTATTACTGTAGTTTAGTTTTCTAATAATTGCGTGCGCGGCTACCGCTCGTAACAAGTGCGTGTTTGTTGGCGCGCGCCGATTTCGATGTGATGAGTAAGTTCAAAAATAATAATGCGGACGCACAGGAGTCTGGCGTGCGAAAGTTGTCGTTGAAGACAAATAAGTCAGCAAAAACTGTGCCGTATCATACGCGCGCTGTTTCGGAGAAAAAACAAATGGAGCAGAACTCTATTGCCACCTTAGACGGTATAAAACTACCAATAACTGCATTGGCGAACATTCGGCGTGCGAATAGCTCCGGCGATTTATCTACATTTGGCTCTGCCGTCGATCTGACTATGGACACATCACCTCAGGAATGGTTCTGTCAACAGTCTGCGAATGAGGCTTTAACCCTACGAAATACTAAAACCTCGAGCAAAAGAGCTAGAAATAAATCGCCACCGAAACCAGCGAAGAAACTAGCAAGCGTAGTTTCTAACTATTCTGGAGCAACAAATCCGTTTGGAATCCTCAATGACGATTTGGAAAACAATTTAATGGATGATCCTGGTGCATCCGGTAGTCAACTTGTGAATGACAGCAATGTTGAGGCTCAAGAGCCAAAAGTACCAAAGCCACCACCTATTTTTGCTGACGGTGTCAAAGATGTAACTGGTCTACGGCGGTCATTAAATTTAGTGACTCCACCTGAAACATACGTGATAAGGACAAGTGGTCCCAGTACTAAAAGGATAATGGCTACTACGATCGATGCTTATCGGAAAATAGTTCATTTTTTCGAAAGTAATAAAATTCCATTTCATACATACCAACTGAAGCAGCAGCGTGCTTACCGGGTGGTGTTTAGAGGTCTTAGTTCCTCTACCTCCCCCGAAGAAATCAAGGATGAGCTCTTTGCTTTGGGTCATAATGTGCGCAATATCCATAACCCGAAAAATCGTCGTAACGGGTCTCCACTGGATCTATTCTTTGTAGAATTAGAACCTAGTGCCAGCAACAAGCAAGTGTATGAAATAAAACGCTTCTGTCAACAGATCGTTAAAGTTGAACCACCACGTCGACGTGTGGACATTCCGCAGTGCCATCGATGCCAAGAGTATGGACATACTCAAAAATATTGCAACAAGCAATATAGAAGTGTGAAGTGCGGCGGAAACCATCAATCTCACATTTGTGATAAGGATGCAACGTCTCCGGCTAAGTGTGCATTATGCGATGAGGAGCATACTGCCAACTACAAGGGTTGTGCAGTCTATAAGCATGTAACAGCAAATCGTAGCCCTAAATCTCCACAATCTGTCAAAAGAGCTGGCATTTACAATAAATATTGAACAGCCCATCCATCAGAGATCGAGTGCATCCCGCTCTTACGCGTATGTGGCAAGCGATTTTCCCGCTCTTCATATACCAACACAAATGTTTTCGCAGAAACATTCAAATCAAAATATGCATAACGAAAAAGGTGCCGAGTTAATTTTCGACAAACTATGCAACAAATTTGATAAGCTTGCTGATTTGCAGATTCGTACTGATGCAACGCTCAACAAACTAATGGATATGCAGGCACAGATGCTGACCATCCTCAGTGCACTTGTATCGAAAAAATGAACACTAATTTGAAGATTGGAGTCTGGAATGCCGATGGTCTCGTGCATCATTCAAACGAACTTGAAACGTTCATTTTAACGCATACAATTAACATCATGCTTATAAGCGAATCGCATATAACATCTAAATCATACTATAAACAATTTGGTTTTGATGTATATCTTGCAAATCACCCAGATGATAGGAGTACTGGTGGAGCTGCTATTTTGATCAAATCGACTATTAAACACTTTCCAATGTACAGCTTGAGCGTGTCATTTTGTCAATGTGTTGGCATCAAAGTGAACACAGATCTTGGTGATATCGTGGTCGCCTCAGTATATTGCCCACCAAACTTTGTATGGAGCTCAAATAATTTCAAAGAAATCTTTGACAAGCTTGGACCAAGATTTATCATTGCTGGAGATTGGAATGCTAAACATCGTTTATGGGGAGCTAGCCGTGCTTGCTCAAGAGGAAACACTTTATTTGATGTCTTGGCAAATTCAAATATGCAGATATTGGCCACTGGTTCTTCTACTCACTTTCCATATAGCAACCAATCACCTAGTGCTATTGATTTTGCTGTGTATACTGGTATTTCATCGTCAAGCCTAACTATCACTGGAGTTGTCGAATTAAGCTCGGATCATATCCCATTGATCATTGAGCTTTTTGCGGGTGCACAGTGTTTGCATTCTAAACCAAAGTTATTACCTTCTCATGCAAATATCAATCGGTTCAAACTTAAACTAGAGCAGCTAATTAATCTTAACATAGAGATTAAAAGCGGAGATGACATTGATGTCTCTGTTGAACTGTTTCTTCGCAATATCTACGAAGCTGCTGAATATGCCGTTTGTGAACAACGCCAACCTAACCCAAGGCCTCCTCATCAACCAGTTATAACATCTGCGATTCTTGATCTTGTGAGGCTCAAGCGTAGACTGAGGCGACGTTACATGCGAACTCAAAATGAAAAGGGTTGCTTCTGAATTGCGAAAGGCGCTGTTCGAAGCCAAAAGCGATTTTTTCGACAATATGCTTCGCAATGCTGACCCAGACAAACCTTACGGTTGTAACATGTAGAGGTTCACAAGGAAAATAAAAAAGACAACCACTGCGGAACACCTCGCTCAGAATGCAAAACGGTGAGTGGTGTCGTTCAATTGAGGAAAAAGCTGAAACATTTGCAGATGATTTGGAAAGTCGTTTCAAACCTTTTGACTTGGCTTCAACTACAGATGTTTGCTCTACACTGGACCAGCTATCTATTCCTTGCTCACACAACGAAAGCATAAAACATGTCACAATAGAAGAAGTTCAAGAACAAATTAAAGCTCTAAAAGCGCGGAAAGCTCCAGGCTACGACGGCATCGATAGTAGAACTATCAAGGCTCTACCGGTGCATGGAGTTCTTTTCCCTAGTACTTTTGTTCAATGTCATATTGCGATTTGGTCACTTTCCTTCTCAATGGAAATGTGCCATTATAACTATGATACTTAAACCTGGAAAGGCTGAAGGTCAAGTAGATTCGTACAGACCTATAAGTTTACTACCTATATTCTCTAAAATTTTTGAAAGAATATTTCTTGACAGAATACTGATTATACTAAACGAACGGAGTATCATTCCTGAGTGCCAGTTTAGATTCAGACACCAACATGGCACACCAGAACAAGTCCACAGAGTTGTGCATCACATTCTAGACGCTTTTGAAGAAAAGCGTTATAGTTCCGCTGTTTTCTTAGATGTGCAGCAGGCATTTGATCGCGTGTGGCATGAAGGTTTGATGCAAAAGATCAAAACGAACTTACCAACAGCTCATTTTCTCGTCTTAAAATCATTCTTATTCGGCCGCTGCTTCCAGGTAGCAGTAAAAGGTTTCTACTCGTCGATAAGGCCAATATGTGCTGGAGTACCTCAAGGTAGTGTATTGAGCCCAACTCTATACTTACTGTATACTGTAGACATGCCAAAACCGGTGGGCTCTGATATGCTGCTGGCTACGTATGCTGATGATACGGTTATTATGGCTAATTCAAGCTGCTCTGTTGAAGCTTCAGAAAATCTTCAAGATTATTTAGACCGTTTTCTCATTTGGGCTAATCGTTGGAACATTAAGATAAATAGCTCAAAATCTTCTCACTGCACCTTCACGCTGAAAAGAGGCACATGCCCCGCAATCACATTCAACAGCGCAAATATACCTCAGGCTAACTTCGTTAAATACTTGGGGATGGTATTGGACAAACGACTTACTTGGAACAAACACATAACAATGATACTCGGTACTTGCCGATCTAAACTGAAAAAACTTAACTGGCTTCTACGTCCATCGAGCAAACTGCGTCTAAGCAATAAATTGCTCATATATAAAATGGTTATTGCGCCATCATGGAGATATGGACTACAAATATGGGGCACCGCTTCGAAAACTCAAATTAAACGTGTACTAACAATGCAAAATAAAACTTTACGCTATATCTGCAATGCGCCGTGGTATGTTCACAACTCAGTGATAAGAAAAGACTTAAATGTACCATCAGTCTTTGATGAAATAAATCGACACAGCTCCAGGTACAATGATCGCCTACGAGATCACATCAACCCGTTGGCATCAGCTCTCGCTATCAACACTTGCAGAAGGCGCCTCAAGAGGGTCCACCCAGATGACTTACCTACTCGGCAGTAGGCTCCTATTCATAATATTTTAAATTAACATAATATTAATATTCCTGTCATACTTTTTTCTTCACTGCATGTGTTTAAAGTTCCTTTAATGGAATGCTTAACGCTAATAAAATTGTCAAACTAAAAAAAATATAATTTCGAAAAAGGAATAATAAATTCGAAATTAAAACAATTTAATCTATAAAAAATACCAACATGAATAACAATTTCTTTATTAAATAAGTAGACGATTATTGATAGTGCGGTAAGTTTTAGACATCGTCTTGTAATTAGCTCAAGTATGGGTAAAATACTCATCTCGAGATTTGAATGTGACGGGATACTGGTGTAGTATCTTCTACTAACTGCTACTATTTCTTCTTTAACGGTCTGTATTTTGAGATCTCTGTGTATATCTGCATTAGAAATATACCATTCCGCTCTTATGATTTGTCGAAGTATTTTTGACAGCTGCCGTTGTATTATATTGATGTTTGATGTTTTAAATGTACCCAAATCTTGAAGGCCGTAAATCCAAATTGGTTTTATGATGGTTTAATACAAAAAAAGTTTATTATTCATAGAGATTTATGGTTCATAAGCCAGTTCAGTTGACGATATTTCTCTTTTATTTGCTTACGTTTTTTTTTTTTTTTATTTTGTAATGTGTAACTTCTAAGTCAGTTTATTGTCTAGGTGAATTCCCAAGTATTTGGCCGATTTTTCAATAGGTATGTCACCATTATTTATTTCATCTGTGAAAGTTGTTATCATAGAAGAGGGTTTCTTCGAGATAGGTAAGTCTGTTTAACATGTGTAGCATGTGGTAAATATCTGCTGGAAGTAGCATTTTTAATTTAAACAATAGACCAATGTGCAATATCTTTTTCGAATGCATTTTCAAGAAAAATTTCATACTTTTATCTTCTAAATTTGTAGAAATTTTATAAGCTATTCTATGAATTTGTTGTTGGTTAAGTGATGTTTTCGAAACTCAAACTGATGGTCAGATTTATTGTAGCTATTATAAAGGATGTGTTGAAGTCTGTTAAGGAATATTTTTTTCAAAAACTTTTGATAATATTGGAAGAAGGCTTATCGGACGGCACTTGTGGCATCTTTACCAGGTTTTAGAATAGCTATGACCTTTGCTACCTTCCACGTTTTAGGAAAATAAGCAATTTTCCAATTATTATATCATAGCCAGGAGATTTGTTTGCCCTGATACTGTTGATAATATTATTAACTTCCTTAGTAGTTACATCTCGAATTTTGATATTTTGTGAGTTGCTAAAACAAGTTTCTGGATTATTATAAAAGGTTTGTGTGTCATTTGTAAACGCATTTTCGTAAAAATCAGCTAAATGGTTCGATTTATTGCGTTCTGTTTTATTCCAAGTACCATCTGATTTCTTTAATGTTGCGTTAAAGGTTGTCGATTTTCTGAGTTTTTAGAGGCCTTCCATAGAAAGAAATTTGTGGGTGTGGTTGGGCTTAAATTAGTCAGATAATTTTCTATATTTTTATTGTTTTTCTGTTTAAGCTTTACTTTTAGATCCCTAATTGCCTGATTAAGTCTCTGTTTACCTTCGGTACATCTAGTAGTTTGTCAGATTTTTCTAAGTCTTCGTTGATTTTAGTATCCTTTTGAATTAAAAACGGGGTAGAGTTACATGAAGACTATGTCATTTGAAGATTTTAGTGCAACGTCCAAACGTAAGTATATATTAAGGAGCTCCCTTGTACGCTTGACAATCTGTTTTTGGCTTGTTTGTAATAAGCGTTTCGATGTAATTGAGTTGAAATGAACTGGTTGAACGTTATAACGTTACCAATTGAGTAGCAAAAAGCCTTGCTTTTACTTAAGTTAACATTATAAAAATAGAAACATGATAAAATGGCTTTTTGGTGTTATTATCACAACCAAATATTAATATATTTAATTATGTTTTTACATAAGATAACAAAATAATGAAAAACTTAAAAATATTAAGAGTATTACAAAAAAATCTTAAATTTATGGCAAGTATGAAGATTTTAATCGCTCAACATTTGTTCCATGGCTTTTTGTTTTTGCCAAACGCGAAACTCGATGATGCCGTAGCTATAAAAGAGATAATTAAATTAATTTATTTTTTCGATTTTATTAAAATTATTTTACTTACCCAATACAACCGATGCAAAGCACACACATCAGTATTAGTAATTTAGTCGAGGTGCAAAGCTGTGAGCTGATAACATAGCCAATAACCGAACCAGTGCTTTCCCATAAACGAAAGTTGCTGTAAGCGGCAATTAAATGCTTTGGAAAGAGAATGCCATAAAAAGCTGCAAGTGAGAAGAGAATGCATTAAAGCTTTTACAATTTTGTGCGGGGGGAGACATCTAGCGTCAGTTTGAAAATTATGACAATTAAGCACGGACACATGACCATTCACATTCTATCTTCTTCTGGCTTATGAAGACGCTCACAAGCGTTGATATAGCTCATATAGGTGCGAGCAAGCAAGAACATTGGTCTACGAATGGTCCCACCATTTGTAGACCACGCATAGTCACACCATTTTAGCGCCATCTATAGTGTCAGTTTTGTTTCTAGCGCCATCTGTACGTGGTATTAAAGTCCAAAGTTACTCACCATTAACCACAACGAGCCAAACACCATCGCAGATGCCCCAAATAGCAGCAAACGCACAATAGCTTAAATAATCATTCTCAACCGCTTCGTAGTTGTACATGTAAATAAGCAATGCAGCATTCAATAAGGCGCAGTGTATTGCCAATGAAACTCGTCCAATTTTGGCTACCAGCGCACCAGCAAAGCCGGCAGCAATTGCATTAGCCACACCAAAACATATCATAGCAAAGCCAATTTTTGGAATACCCCAGCCGCATGCAACGAATGACTAAAAGACAAATATAAAATCGTTTATTATTATACCCGCCTCACATAGTGTGAACGGTATTATTAGTTTGTCGGAGACCCCATAAAGTGTATATATATTCTCGATCAGCTCGATTAGACGAATCGATATAGCCGTGTCTGCCCTTCTGTCTGTTGAGATATGATTGATTCGCTCAGATATTGAGCTGAAACTCGAAACTGAAGTTTTTCTCAGTCCTACGTAGTTTGTTTGTTAAGTTCAGATTGCCACGCCCACTCTGAGGTACAGCCCTCATACAAATTTACCGCACATTTTTGAATTTTTTGTGAAAATAGATATTATTTATGAATGTATTCATATAAACACATATAATACCATTCTATGTACACACCACCGATATGGTACGGATCGAGACATTACAACGTATAGCCCTATACAAACTTACATCTTATTATTCCACCCATTCCATTTCGAAGTTCTATCTAAGCCACGGATGATAACACATAAACTCTTTAAAGATTCGTGTGACAGTTATTTAACCTTCGGTTCCACCGAAGTTAACGTTTTTCCTTGTAATTTTTTTTTTTTTTTTCAAAAAGTAACTTACTCTTGTGTAATCCACTGCCAGAAAGGCCTCTTCTAAGCCAATAAACATAGTTATAGGCAACATAAGTATCTGGCGACGCTTGCGCAGCAGATTGATTGTGACTGTTAATAGTTTTAAGCCTGACATGCCATCACCTGTCTCACCGCGTTTAACGCCATAGCTAAAAATATTCATATATATCATATATGTATAATCTAAAAAAAAAAAAAAAAATACGCACCGCTTTAGCGAACTAACACCAAAAATCATCAAAATCACAGCAACTGCCATGCAAACAAGAAAAATGGATGTGAGTAGCTGTATTTGTGCCGGTTCTGGTGGATTTAAATTTGGATTAACCACTGCGCTAACGCCCGGACAAAAGCGTGCGCCACAAAATTCACCGACGCGACTAATGATGGTCGCCTCCAAGGGTTCAAGTTCGAAAGTAGAATTCAAAATCGAAACTGTAGACGTTTCAGCAACACTAACCGCACTACTGAAACTAAGCACTGCAATTATGTAAATGAATTTTAGTTTATGCCCAACACAATTTATTAAATGTTACATACCCGATGATGATATCAGATTACCCCAAACTTGTGCCATTTGATAGAAGATAAAGAAAAGTCCAAAGAACTTAACTGTATTAACATCCTTCTGCGATTTATTGCCGCGCACATGTGTCAATGCCTCAGACACGGTCGATAAATAAGTGCACTTGGAACACCAAAGTGGGCCACCACCTAAACCGACCATTAGGCCAGCCGGTATTAAAGTTTCGAAACGTGGATAGAATTGTGCAGCAATATAAGGCATATAAGCGAATAGAGCAAGTGCCATAGTTAAGCGACAGCCAAACCATCTAAAAAAATAAAATAAATAAATAAATAAAGAAGACAATTTCAATGAAATGTAAACTGTTTTCCTATTTAATTTTGTAGCACACAAATCGATAATTTATTATTGAACCATAGCAAAAAAAAAAAAAAAAATCGAAATCTTTTAGAACAAAGCCAAATAAATTCACAAATTAGCAATAAATCTTAATATCATGCGTTAACCGATTAAAAAAGCCAAAATGAGCGGCAATGTTAACCAAAAAAAAAAAAAAAAAAAAAAGGGAAAATAAAATAAAAGAAAAGAAAAAACAAAATGAAATTGAAATTGAAAAAGAAGCTAAAGCTGAAAATGTCGAAGACACCGGAAGTTTGGCAGCAATGCTGACGTGGCACAAACAAACCGCTATAAATTTTCGATTTAAACCATTTTCGGCAGCGTCACGCAGTGAAGCGTATACGTTGGTGGCCTTCAGAGAGACAGACAGATAGTCAGGCCGACAGGCAGACATATAAAGCCACTTCATATATACTAGAGTGGCACACACGCGAAATATATTTAAAACAGACAAGCAGAAGCGCAGCAGCTTGTTTTGTCGTCGTTAATAATGTTACTACCTCGTCTTTTGTGCTTTTCATAGTCAATGTTCCTCATTTATATGACCTTTTCGACTATTCTGCGATAAATTTACATGATACATATATACGCACACACACACTTTTAAATGTCATAGCACACTTTTAGGCGAATTGTGACTATTAATAGACTTTATAGTATGAATAAATTAAAATTTAAATGGATTTTAATAAGCTTTTGTCATCACATTAATTTACACTTAAATGCTGCTTAAGTTTTAATTTGAAATTATACAAGTACTACGCATTTCCTTATTACCTGATTACTGTCATCGGTAGAAATATATTAGATAATATCAGCGAACCATAAATAACAGCTAATGTTGTTGTGCCCAATGCTTTATCCGAGTTAACCGAACTCTGCAGATTCGATGTACCATGGAATGCCGTAAAATGTATCATAAATGCTAATCCAATAACAATTACATTTTTGTTATGATTAAACGTTCACGCGGCTCATAGATACGTTGTAGCGTTGCTCCAGAAGGCATTGCTGTTGTTGTTGTTGCTTTTGTTCCATTGCCATTTGCATCGAATTGATGTCGTTGCTTATGCTCATCGAGCGCAAATTCTTCGGTAATATCTATGGCAGGCAGACTCATAGCTGCAAATGTATTTCAAGTAAAATGGTAGCTAAAAAAAAAAAAGCATACAATCAATATTTAGAAATTTAATATTTACAACAATGGTCAGTTTAGCATAGAATAGGAACAATGTTAAATTCGGCAGCACCGAACCACAAATATCCACCACACAAAACTTTAATTAGTTCTGTTTGATCATCAGTGGCGTTAGTCTACGTTTCCGCAAAGGGGTTGAATGGGGACAACTCAAGTTGCGGCTCAAATAAGCAAAATATTAAGCTAAAAATGCGATATTGAAAAAAGTAATTTCTTTAAGTAAAAGGAAGATTGGTTTGTATGGGGTCTGTAGGCTAGAGTGCCCCGATCCATGTCGTAGTCATCGGTATGACAAGGACCGACCAAAAATAGGCGCTATATTTTTATGGGGGCTATTGGATGACATAAGAAGTGTTTTTACCTAATTTGTAGTAAATACAGTCATAATTAACAACTTTTTTATTAAAAATCGAAAAAGTGGTAAGTTTGTATGGGGACTATACCCAAAAATGGGCGAGGAACCTTAGTTCTGACATACAAACTGCCGAGCATCGAATACAGCTTAAGTTTAAAATTTCAGGTCAATATCTTTAAAACTTTCCGTGTAAAACGTATTGCAGCAGGCAGACGGACATACTACTGTGAAAAAAATAAGGAGAATTTTCAATTTAAACTTCGCGGGCTTAACATTTCGGGCTAGTTCTTTTTTTCTTGAGTTGGTAGGACTGTTAATAATATCTGGGCCAAATTTCATGTCAATGTCATTATCAGTAATATATTTACGCTTGTGTTTACCGAATGACCAAGAGTACATTTTTTGATTTTAAAAAATCTGATTTAATTGAGTAAAGAAGTGTCATCAATTTTTTTTTTTTTTTTAATGGAATACAAATGTTGAAGAAGGCTTACGGGGGACCGAGCTCTACCAAAATCAACAATAAATGATTGGTATAAATTGTTCAAAGAAGGTTGAGAACGTGTTGAAGACGAAGAGCGCCCTGGTCGACAATCGACCTCAACAGACTACGCTCACAACCAAAAAGTTAAAAGAATTAGTGCTTGCACACCGTCGATTAACTATGAGAGACATTGCTGATTAAATTGGCGTATCGAAAGGATCAATTAATACAATTTTGAAGGATGTTTTGGGCCTCAAACGTGTCAAGTCTCGGTTGGTACCAAAAATACTGATTTTTTTTTTTTTAAACTGCACTGATTTTTTGTGACTTTTTTGCCAAAAATCCAACCAATATCGTTCCGCAACCACCGAATTCGCCTGATTTGGCACCGTGCGACTTCTGGCTATTCCCAAAACTCAAGAGACTATTCCGGGGAACGCGTTTCGAGTCGATTGAGGAGATAAAAGCTGAATCGCCGAAGGCGCTGATGGCTATACCGGAATGGGACTATTTGGCATGTTTAGAGGATTGGAAAAAACGTTGGCATAAGTGTATTTTATCGGGAGGGGATTACTTTAAAGGGAATGAAATTGATTTACAAGAATAAATAAAAATTTTTCATTTTACAAACAAATTCTCCTTATTTTTTGTTCACAGTAATACTGATGGACATGGATAAATCGATTCCTCTCGCAATAAGCTGCAAGTTCTGGAAAGCACCCGTTATATTTATTTTTTTGCTTTATGTTGGAATTCGCTTTGAAATTGAGTTAATATTTTTGTGTCCCTTGAATAGAAAATGCGGTTTGTGTGATCGTTTACTTTCGCTCGTGCTCACGACACATTTTTTGTCGCGAGCATGTGGCCTGGACCTCGCAGTGGCACAGCGTGGTCTTCTCAGACGAAAAAAGTTTAATTTAGAAGGCCCTGCTCCATAGTCGGGCTGGAGGTGTAATGGTGTGGGGGGCCATTTCCTTCTATGGCAGCTGCAAACTTAAATTTCTGTCATCAATGATGAATGCGTTGTGCAACAAAGACATTTTAAAAGAGGCCTTTCCATATTTTTACAACCTTTTTGGACCTCTGCCATGGATATATCAACATGATAATGCTCGGGTTGTTGTATCTTATATACAGTGCCAAAATGTGGAACTTTTAAGCTGGCCGCCTTACTGACCCGATTTGAATATAATCGAAAATGTTTGGGGATGGCGACCTTGAAATATATGGCTCGAAAAAGCAATATTCGATTGTTCCCGAACTAACAAAAGCAATCGAATTAACTTGGGACTCGATTTCATTAAATTACTTGGCCAGCTTGTAACAATTCCTTTCATACCGTATGACTGAAGTTTTGGAACGGCAAGGTGGCTCGACGTATTATTTAAACAATTTTTTTTCTTTTAAATAAAATCAATTACCCTATATTTAAAAGTTATATTATAATGTTCTTTTTTTTTTTTTTTTTAAGTGTCCTGAATTTGGCGGATTTAATGTTTATTAGTTAAAGCTGTATTATGAAGAATTCCGCTGGTTGAGACATTGCATGAAATGATATTTTATTAAAAAATTAAGTCTGTATGTCATTCGTGGGACCAGTGGGCGATAAAAACACACTTAGGTGGTGTCGACACTATGTTGGTGGCGGGTATAAAAATGTAAACCTATTAGTGGTAAGAAACTAATAATTAACTCAACAATCAATAATCAGTGGTGAGTGGTGAAGATGAGTTATATTACAGAAAAATATGATTACTTTATTTCTTATTTAATATTATAAATTAAACTTTTTTTAGACTATAACTGAGTAAACTATGAACTGATTTACTAAAAAGCTATAGTCTTTTTAATTTATTCTTATCGTATAAATATTTATGTAAAAGTTCTTAACTGTAATACGTATCTTAGCACCTAAGCTACTGATTCCATAATGCCTTCTAAATAGTGACTTACTTAAAATTCCGTCAATGCTTTTGACAAACAGAAGACGTATTCACTTACACATAGCGTCTATTTCAAATTCCATAGAAAATCACAAATACACTTATGTACAGCAACAACTCAAATTCTCAGAATGGCGTATGAGTCGAGTCAAATGAAAGTTTGAATGTATCTACACGACGACACCGCTGATTGTATCAAAGCGAAACTTCAAGGACACATGTCAACATAGCGTCACAAACAGCCTATTATGTAGATGTACATAGTATGTACACGAATGCTGTTTTAATCCTTTTGCCAGCGACACAGCACGTACAGCGTACAGCATACAATAGCAACGACAGCCAATTCCTCACAGTCACAGCAAGTTGACAGATATTTGCAGGCAGACAACAAGCCATGCCACGCCAAGTCAAGCTAAACCATGCAAACCAGTTAGTCTGTCATGAGTCAATGTCTCTCCTCTCTCTCTCTCTCTCTCTCTTAGAAACAAATGCACACAAACTGCCACAAATCGAATTCAACTTGGCTTACTTTTGATGTTATATTTTCGTCAGTTGACGTTTTGTTTACGCAACACTTTCATTGCAAACGGCTCAGACAGACAGACAGACAAACACACTCTTCTTTATTTAGCACCTCAACTTAAATGCTGGTTTATTTATGCCATTGAGTTTCTTCGCTCATACCCAGTCGCCTGTTATTTGTTGATGTTACGTACAATAAATTTGATTCATGACAAAAGTAACTGACAAACAGCTACAAGCGAAATGCCACTGACGACGGCGACGACGACGGCGATGACAACTTGATTTCTTTTGCTGAAAATGTAGTCTAACGAAAGGCGGCAAAAGCGGCTCCTCGACAAAAAAAAAAAAAGAAAGAAATCTTAGAATTGAAATCTGAATCTGAACCTTTGCTGTCGACACGATACGCCACGGCACGACACGCTTTGATTGAATTGAATTTCCGATTTGAGTTAAGATGAAAACCTGAAGCGTTCTGATTTTGATTTAAGCAACAGCGTTGTTTACAGTAGTAAAGCATAGAAGAGAAGCGATAGGGATGTATTTTTTTTTTCATTTTATTTCCGCTTGAACGCGTTCGTCGTAAAATTGAAAAGCATTCAGCTACAGAAATGCGAGACAAAGTTTCAAAATGCAAAAAACAAAAAAAACAAAACCAAAAATTGATTTTCTATGTTTTGCTTATTGCATACTTTGAGGCGCACAAAATTAATTGAATGAAATTTTAAATGTCAAAAGTTTGACAACTCTTTGCTTAATTAATTTTTGTGTAAAGGCGCATGATGATTGCGCATTAGAAAAGTGAAACTTGGTTAAATGTTTTCGCTTTTTTATTTTCTAAAAAAGATTATTAATGCACAATTTTAATGATGTAAGCTGTCAATTTTAATGTCTATACAGCTCGGCCTGTCTGTCCTGCCATTTGTGCTGTTTGTCTACTCTTAAACATGCAAAAGAGGCATGCCAGAGCTCATAATGTATATACGTACAATACATGCACGTATAATACTAATAGAGCCCTGCACAATTATCCGAAAACGGTTATAAATATAAGATACTCGAAATAAAAACGATTCGAGTAACTCATGTCTACTTTTACGCAAATGATCAACAGTCGACTCGAGTATATCAACTTCAACTCGAATCGAATACTCGATTAAGTTGATCGAATAGATTGAGCTATAGTTCTAGCACGTTTTAAAATTATTAGAACGTCATTATAAATTAGTTTCGACGCCGAGAATATTTAGTCTATGCTAGTCTAAAGGTTAGTGCATGAGCTTATATTTCTGGATAGCCGGTGTTCAGGTCCCAAATGATCGTTTTTATTTGAATTTTACTTTTGGAAAATTGTTTGATTAATTCTTTAAATGATACCCAAGGTTCAAATTTATAACTGGTGATGGTGTTTTTACTATGTATTACTATTTTACTTTTATTTTTAGTGTTTTACTGTTTTTATTTTTTGAAATAATATGAAAAATAAACAATACTGAAACAAAAGCAGATTCTTGAAGCATTAAATATTACGAATCTGAAATTGGAGTTTTCTACTACGTCTCAATTTCGTGTAAATTGCGATTTTTAAACCACAATATCAAAGTAATGCAAAGTGATAGAATCCTGTAATAAAGCTTGTATAAAAGCTTGAACTGCTGAAGAGGATGTGTTGTTTACTTAGCAGTTTTTAACAATTTAATCAAAATAATTTGTTATTATAATTCGCAGTTAGTTCAAACAGTTTAATGAGAAAAATTTGTAGTATTTTATACATAGTGCAAACGGGTATATTCAGTTTGTCGGAAAGTTTGTAAAGGAGGCATCGGAGGCCCTATAAAGTATATATATGTTTGATCAACTCGATTAGACGAATCGATTTAGCCATGTCCGTCTGTTCGTCTATCTGTTTGCTGCTGCGTGATTTATTAGCTTAGTTTTAAAGATATTGAACTGTAATTTTAAACTTAAGCTTTTCTCGGCACGGCCTAGGTTAAGTTTGACAATGAGGGTTAGAAAAACCCCCATACAAACTTACCGCCCATTTTTTGTATTTTTATACCCGCAACACATAGTGGGAAGGGTATTATCAGTTTGTCCGAAAGTTTGTAACGCATTAAAGGAGGCATCGGAGACCCCATAAAGTATATATTTATTGATCAGCTCGTCGAAAAAATCGATTTAGCCATGCCAGTCTGTCTGTCCGTCCGTCCGTCCGTCTGTCTGTCTGTCTGTCTGTTTATTTCTACGCATTTTTTTCGGTGAAAATATGTATAGTATTAAGCTGAAAAATTTGGAACTAAGTTAAGGTTTTCCCGGCAACGACTACTTTGTATGTTAAAACCAAGGTGCCAGGCCTATTTTTAGTTTTTATATGAAAATAGTTATAATTTTTTAATGTATTCACTCCAAATTAGGTGGAAACACTTCTTAAGTCATCTAATGTCAAAATCAAGGTGAAACGCCTATTTCCGGCTATAGCCCCCATACAAACTTACTTTCGTTTTTTCGTTTTTTGTGTGAATTGGTTAAAACCACTTCCTATGTCATTCAATATCAAAACCAAGATGCCACGCCCATTTCAAGGTCTTGTCCCCATACAAATCTACCGCCCATTTTTGAGTTTTTGTATGAAAATAGTTCTTATTTATGAATTAATTCACTCAAATCTGGGTAGAATCACTTCTACTGTCATCCTATGAATATACTACCGATATGGTAAGGATCGGTTCACTATAACATACAGACCCTACACAAACTTACCTTCCATTTTTTTATTTATTCAAGAAAATTATTGCTTTATCTTTATTAAAACCAAAAAATGTTAAATATATGCTTTTAATTTGAGCCCCAATTTGAGTTTTCCCCACCCAACCCTTTAAGGAATATAATCTACGTCACTGATGATCATACATGAACTAAAATAAGTTTTGTGTGGGCGGGTATTTGAGCTTTGGTTCTACCGAACTTTTTATTTTTATTTTTCAGAAAAATTGTTGTTTAATCTTTATTTTTAGCACTAAATTAAACATAAATATTTCTTATATGAACCCCAATAAATTGTATAAACTTTAGTAGTATCGGACCATTAGCCCACACCCATCCCATCCTTCTCGAAATATTTTCTAAGCCACTGACGATCGTCAGTTCTTATTTAAAATTCCGTCTGACGAGTAAAAGTTTTTCTTGTTTTTTTTCACTTTATTTCAGAGCTTCTAATATTAAGATTTTTTTCCCGCTTTAACCATTACAACGGTTTCAACTTGTAATAAGCGCAATTTGACTTTATTAACTGCTCAAACGAACACCTGCGTTCCCATCAAAAGTACATACAAAATCTCATAAAGCTGTTTTTTTTCCTTCATAAATTCTAAATTTCTTGAACAAGTACGTCGCATGTTGCCAATAATCGAATCACTTAACGACAGGCAACAAACCGCTTAGCTTGTCAATAAATCAAATTTAGTATAAAAGCATTTTAAGCGTAAAGTGTAACGAGGCTACTAAGCCTATTTGACAGCCGAAACTGTGACATTGCGTATACGCAAAAATTTACCTGTAACCGAACACTTTAAGTGGATTATTGTGTTTCTGTATTGTGTGTGTATATGTGTATGTGCATATCTATAAAATTCTTATGCATGTATGTGTGTGTGTAATACGTGTTAGTAAACTTGTTGATTCCGTTAAGCGCGTAATTGATGCTCATTCGATTTACTTTACTTCACGCACATTGCATGACAAAAAAAAATTGCGTTTTTTTTCTTTCATAAACTTATATACATTTATGCTGACCTATATAAACATAGTATGCTATGAGCTATATACAACATTGTTTCATCATTATTTCATAATTCAGTTCTGTCTCATTGCGCTCAGTTGTAGTAAATAATTGAATAAAATTAACCACGCATGCTAACAATCACAAACAATCACATGTTAAAATAAAAAATAAAAAAATTATATATATAAAAAATATTCAATATCCAATGAACATACTCATGGCATGCATGCATGTCCTTTCGCATAAAGTTTAATAATGCATGAACGGATATTTTCTTTAGTATTGAATTTTATCAACACGCAAACAGACAGCAAAGGCGGCTTAAAAAAAAAAAAAAAAGAAAAAAAAGAAAAAAGATACTGATATCCTTACTGGTTGATATAGAATTATTAAATAACGTGCAGTTGAAAAAAGGGATGTATACTATATTTATACTTATGTATGTATATGTACTGTTGACATTTAAAAACAACGTTGTACACTTTTGTTTGTGTTTCGCTTTAATTGCAAATTCATCATGCGGTTACATACAGCATCTCCAGAGCATCAAGTAAAATGACATGTTATGGCTTGTTGACATATGACCACTTCTGACCAAAATGTCTGAAGGAAAGCAACAACAACACATCATTTCCGTTGTCGCATGCAAGCGAAAATCATATACATATGTATTGTATTCGTTTACTTTTACTTAACAACATTACACATAAAAATATTTAAGCGTCAAGTAAAACCTTTTAACAATTCTGAGCCCAATTGTCGTACATACGAGTATGTACATACACATATATTCACACATTACTCATACATAGCAGCATAGTGCTTTCGAAATTGGGTCAACGAAAAATATCATCTTAAAACAATGCTTTGAAATGGCTCATAAATGAATGAAAGTGGACTACACAAAAAATCACGCAACTTAATGACAAACAAACACAAACACACCAAACAAACTTAACAAGTTTAAATGAAGCAGCAAACATCTGAATATCTTCTCGAACAGTAAAAGCAGTAAAAGTCTTAACGAGCGGCTGCACTTTTTATTTTGGCAACAGACAACAAAGTCGTTAAATTTATTAAAGCCAACGAAAAATGGGGACGGCTTTTTTGACTGCGGCCATTGATGCTGTCAATGTGCTGATAAAATGTGGACTCACAAAAAAAAAAAAAAAAAATATATGCATACATGTTTAGTATACACTTTTGTATGTTAAGTTAAGTTATTGATAAGGGGTAATCCTTTTTTATCGTGAAAATTCAGAACAGATGAACAAGTCCTCACCACGATAATGGATGCTCTCCATCAGCAGCTCAGTCCAATGACTTATTTTTTTAATAACATCGCTAGAAGAGCATCAAAAAATATGAATTTTCAAAAAATCAAAATATATGAATTTTTAAACTCTTGCTTCAAAAAATGTTTTTGAGAATATTTTGGTAAAATAAAATTAAAAGATTTCCGAGTAGTTTTTTTATACCCGTCCGTCTGACTATCTGTCTATTTGTCCGTCTGTCTGTAGTTACACGTTGCATTTGCTCAGTTTTAGAGATATTGAGATGAAATTCAAAACTTAAGCTTTTTCTTAGTCCTAAACAGTTAAAGTGTTAAAACCAAAGTGATTAGCCCCCATACAAATTTTTGGGTTTTTTTTTTTTACTAAAAAAGGTTTGTTTATGAAGCAATTTCTGTCAAATACAGTAAAAACTCTTCTAATAGCAGCCCATGTTTATAGAAAGACCCAAGGTTGAGGAGGGTACACTATAGCATATAGTCCCCATAGAAATCTACCGTCAATTTTGAGTTTTTATACGAAAAATAATTTATTTATGATGCGATAAGTCTCAAATACGGTAAAAGAATTTCTAATAGCAACCCATTTATAAAAAAGAACCCATGGTTGAGGTGGGTCGACTAAAGCATACAAATTTACCCCCAAATTTTTAGTATTTACATGAAACTAGCATGTACCCGCGGCTTTGCTCGCGTTTCTTTTTGCTTCTATTTGGTGGCTAAATATAAATTGTTCAAAAAATTCCCTAAACACGACAAATGCTCCCAGTTTTAAGTCTTTACGTCTATGCAATCCAAAGATATGGGTTTTCCGGTTTTAAGGCTCCCATTAGGCCTCGGGTCAAAATTTTCTAAAATCCCGTCTAAGTGCTCACCTGTAATAAAAAAAAATTGGTCAAAAAATCTATTTTGGGTCCACATATAGGTCCCAGGTCCAAATTTCGGAAATCCCTTAAACACTTTGAACGCCAAAAATGGTTTTTTAAACATCTTTCAAATGAGCCCTGTTTCAAGTCTCTATTCTATTCATTCTAAAGATATGGTTTTTCCGGTTTCAAGGCCCCCATTAGGCCCCAGTTCAAAATTTTCCAAAATCCCGTCATGTTGCTTTCCTGAATTCTAAATAAAACCCAAAAATAAATACATTTTTTAACGTCTTTTTGATCCAAATATTTTTCTTTTCCAGTTTCAAGGCCCCCATTAGGCCCCGGGTCAAAATTTTCCAAAATAACATAGCCTATGTCACTCGGGAATAGTGTAGCTTGTAGCTTGTTGTTTTTTATTTTGTTTTTTGCTCTTTTTTTCTTGAAGAATATTAAACTTTAGATTTTGCTCAATTTTCATTTATTATTTTTTTATATTTTTTTAAGCTGAAATTTATGAGCCTGAAGCGTTGCAGCTTAGGCGTATTTTATGAATGTTTTTTTTTTTTTTTTTGTACATTTTTGTAGCATGCTTTTAGGAGACATGTTAGAGGAAAGTCTTTGTTTAATACACTTTAATAAGCTCAATTTTATGAAGTGCTATCAAATTTATTGCAATATTTTGAATATAATAAATGCAGCAATAGAAAAAAAAAAATAATATATTTTAATTTTCTATAAGTATTCGCAAAAACTTGATATTTTGGCAATCAATCAAATTAAATCAGAAACATTAAAATTAATACAAAACAAGAAAAAACGTTAACTTCGGTGGAACCGAAGCTGAAATACCCGTTACACAACACTTTTAATAGTTTATATGTTCACCAGGTGCTTAGATTAAATTTCACGATGAATTTGGTCAAATTTGTATGGAGGCTTTATGTTATATTTGCCCGATCCTTACCATATAGAAAGTGTTCACTTAGGTGGACATTGGAATTGATTTTATCAAATTTAATTGAATTCATTCAGAAATAGTAAATGTTTTGATATAAAAACTCGAAAATGGGCGGTAAGTTTGTATGGAGGCTATACATAAAAATGGGCGTGGCGCCTTAGATTTAACATTGGATGACATAAAAAGTGTTCTTACCCTATTTGGATAAAATATATTCATAGAGAATAGGTATTTTCATACAAAAAATCGAAAAAAGCGTTAAGTTTGTATGGGGGCTATATCTAAAAATGGGCGTGGCAACATTCTTTGATATTGGATGCCATTAGAAGTGTTTTTACCCTACATTGTAGTAAAAGCATTTATAAATAATAACTTTTTCATACAAAAAGTCGAAAAAAGTGGTAAGTTTGTATGGGGGCTATATCTAAAAATGGGCGTGGCACCTTGGTTCTGGTATACAAAGTAACTAGGAGCACAAAAAGCTTAAGTTTAAAATTTCAGGTCAATATCTTTAAAACTTTTCGAGTAACAGCCATCGCAACAGACAGACAGACGGACAGACGGACATGGCTAAATCGATTCGTCTCATCGAGCTGATCAGTTATATATATACTTTATGGGGTCTCCGATGTCTCCTTCAATGCGTTGCAAACTTTCGGACAAACTGAATATACCCGTTTACACTTTGTGTAACGGGTATAAAAAAAAAATAAATAAATAAAATAAACAAATTATACAAACAAAATAAGAAAAATAAGTCTTAATGTTTCATAATTAATGTTAGATCAGTCATTTAACATATTGAATATTGGACAGCAAGCTGTGCTCATTCTCATACTGTATAATAACACAATTTGCTGTATCGGAATACATAGTTAGCAACTAATTTGCCAAAAAAATCAACAAATAAAAATGAGTTGCACAATTAGCACCAAAATCAGCAAATTACAAAACAAGCTAAATACATCATTCATCACATTCAAATGTGTATAAGTGTGTGTGTGTTCAAAATGTGGTTTATTTTGCACTGTAATAGTATTGAATGAACCCACACACTCAAATACTTATGCATTAGAGCCTGTATGTATGCAATGAAAACATTATTATTGAGCAACAATTTACATAAATCTATTGAAGCGTCTACTTTAGTAATTTGATTATCACGACATTTGATTATGATGCCATTGCAATAGAATAATACACGGAGCACAGCTAGCGTATTCAATGTTTTGGTTATAAAATTAAGTTTTTGGCAAACATTTTGGATAATATTTTCGTTGCCATTCAAATACAGAATACAGTTTATTACTTGATTATTATGTAATGTTTGCTTTGTGTTTTTATCAAAAACAAAAAATCTTCTAATTAATTTCAATTGATGGAATTTAATTGAATATATTGTATTGCCTTTTTGGCTACGATATGAGACTAAGGTTACTATTAAGGGCTCTCAGTTGTAGATTTAACAATAAAAAAAACACCATATATTGAAAGTACTATCTTATGGCAAAGGAGTAATTCGCACTGCCTTAATCGTTGGGTTCAATTAAAATATCCGTTGGTTTATTTGGATAATAATACTTATAGGGTATTGTCAATTTGCAGTAATGTTTGTTGGCTCATAAAAAAATAATAATAATAATAAAAAAAAAAAAAATACAAGGAAAAACTTTATCTTCGGTGGAACCGAAGCTTTAATACCCGTCACATGAACCTTAAAAGAATTTGTGTGTGATCGTCCGTGGCATAATTAGAACTTTAGGATGGGATGGGTGGGGTAATGAGAGGTAAGTTTGTATATAGATGCACGTTTTAAAGGTCCGATTCGTACCATATCGATGGTGTGTTCATAGGATGGTATTCGATGTGATTTTACCAAATTCGAAATGAATACATTTATAAAAAATACCTATTTTTATAAAAAAATTCGAAAAAAGGGCGGTAAATTTGTATGGGGGCTATACCTCAGAATGGGCGTGGCAATCTGAATTTAACATACAAACTACCTTAGACTGAGAAAAGCTTAAGTTTCGAATTTCAGTTCAATATCTTTAAAACTGAGCGAATGAATCACCTCGCAACAGACAGACGGACGGACATGGCTAGATCGTTTCGTTTTATCGTGCTAATCATGAATATATATTCTTTTTGGGGTCTCCGATGACTCCTTTAATGCGTTACAAACTTTTCGACAAACTGATAATACCCTTCACTACACTATGTGTGGTGGGAATAAAAAATGAAAAACTATTACATCGATGAAACCGAAGCTCAAATACCCACTCCACGCGTCTTTGAATGTGTTTATGAACATCAGTGTCGTGATAATTTTCCGCAAAGGGCCTCTCGAAGTATTCACATAACACTTTTCTCTTAATAAATGTATATGCTACTCGAAGTTGAAAAAACTCTCTCACTGGTAGCCGGTGAAGTTGGCACATAAAGAACTTGTCTATCAAGTTTTTGAAGTATTGCTACGGAGTTGCACCTTTAAAAAATGATAAGATTGGAGCGATTTTCGTTTTTACAGTGGTTCTGTTCGTAACAGTAGTTTCTTTTATAGTTTCATTGAAAATTGGCTTTTCCTTCACAGTTTGATTTGATCATTTCGCGAACAAAAGTAAGAAACTAAGTTCCTTAAGGATTTAAAAACAGTGCAACATAATGTGTATTTGTGGGTTAACAATGATGCTGGTAAACGATACACAAAATCGTAGAACTAAACATGTTCACTGAAAAACAAGAAAATCGTTAATCACAACTTTTAGTCGCAGCGCGACATTGCGATTTTTAAATCACTGTGAAAGTAATTTTTTTGCCAACACTATTTTAGAGATGAGACCATCTCTAATTTTTTTTTATATATGTACACGTAGATTGCACTACAGCCGGTTGTCGGCCTTGGCAGGTCCGATTTGTTTGTCCCTCCTGTTTGTATTAATTCCGAATTTGTTTTGCACTAAAATTTTTTTTATGAATTTCGAAAATTTTATCTTGGTTTGCAATATTTACAATTATGAAAGCCAACAATATTTTTGAGTCCACAATAGATTGATTTAAAACGTTTTAAAATATTTTAGTTTCAAAGTTAAAGCATACAAATAAAAATGCTTTATCATGGAATTTTCAATAAAAAAAAAAAAAAATAAAATCACATCAAAGCACATTTTCGAAAACAGAATAACACAAAAGCCAAAAACAACAAAAGAAAACAGAAAATATGATAGACGAATCTTTTCACATTTCACTTTTCAGATACTTTTCACATATTGTAGCATGCAATTTCGTACAAAATAACAATTATATTGTTAGTTGGTTATATTGTCAACAGGTACGTACGTAGATGGTTAGAAAATAACTTTTTCACTTTAATTCTACTTCGATAAAGCTTCAACGTTACAAAGTATGCTTTAAATAAAAGTAACTACATGAATTTCAAGAGAGTCAAGATTTAACGGTTGTTTAAGATTTTTTTCTTACTTTATTGTTCTAGTACAATGCAATTGCATTTAATAAAAACAAACTGTAGTCTACTTTCCGGCTTTTAAGATATAACTAAGAATAATAGTAAAACAATAGTAAATTGCCACAAGTTCTATTCTATTTTTATTCTTAACTCTCTTAACTTTCTTTCTTGCATTACTACTACCAAATGAAAAGGCAACAAAAGAATTTAAATTACAATGCTTACTGCAACAAGAAGTGTAAGAAAAGCGAGAAAAAATAGGTGCTTGAGGTAAGTAGTAGCAGCTTCAAAGAGTATTGAGGTTTGTCGTTTTGTTATAAATGAGAGCAGTAAAGTGTATGCAAACAAAAAATAAAAAAAAGGGAAAAAAACAAACACAAAATATTTAAAGTTCTAAAAGCTAAAAGACAATTCGATATCACCTAAGTTTGTATACTCTTCATATATATATTTAAGAAGAATTGTATGTGAATATATTTTAAAATATTTTATCAAAAGTATGCTGAAAAAATGGACTACAAATGTTTTTTGAGGATAACTGAGTTCAAAAAAAACATTTTTTTGCCTTTCTTTTTTATGGATAAAAGACATGCATTAGCGACAAAGAAATTTTTTATTCAATAGATCTATAAAATTTATTCAAACTTAAAAAAAGCCAAATAAAGAAAATAACAAACTGTGTGCTATTTTAACTAATGCTACACTGATACACTCCGACAGTAAAAGTGTCCTTATCCTAGCATTAGCCTGGCTAATTCAAAACAGCCGCAATAATTTCGACAAAAAAATAAATAAATGTTAACTTCGGTGGCACCGAAGCTTAAATACCGTAGTTTATATGTTGTCATCAATAGCATAGATAGAACTTCAACATGGGATGGGAGGGGGTCAATGGTCTGATACAATTCATGTTAAGACACAATATTGGTATCAAATTTTAAGCTAAAAATACTTATATTAAAAATATTCGGAAATAATCTTTAAGCTTGTGTGGGACTATGCCTAAAAAGGGCCGTGACAACTTGATTTTGAAATTGGATGATATTAGAAGTGCTCTAGCTCAATTTTTTGAGTCAATAAATAATAACCATTTCCATTGAAAAAATCGAGAATGAGTGTTGAGATTGTATGGGGATATATCTTAAAATTGGCGTGGCACTTTCATTTTCGAACTTGACTTGGTCGTTTCCGAGAAAAGCTTAACTTTCAAATTTCAGCTTAATATCTTCAGTAGTCTTTGAGTAAATCGCGTTGAAATAAACATCAGACGGACAGACAGACATGGCTAGATCCACTCGTCTCTTCAAACAAACTGTATAATGAGTTTATTTTACATGTCATATAGTGAACTGAGTAACGAGCTTATTTGTCGCTGTGTATGGGAGGTTCCACTAGGGTCTGAAGAATTTGATCCATTTTCAGCACACGCCTATATTTGTTTTTTAACAATTTTCTGATTGAGTTTCGATAAGATAGACAACAAAATTTTGAAAAAACAAGGAAAAACGGTAACGTTGTACCGAAGTTATGATACTCGACAATCGAAATTTTAGTAAAAAAAACTCAGATAATTGAGAGTATTATACATATAATATAGTGGCCTTATCTTTTTTAATGTTTATTCTACAGTTACATGGGCGTTATCAAATTTGTACTGTACATTTAGACCACCATAAAAAGTTTTCGCTTTATTTGAAGCTATTAGCTTAATAAAAAACAATTTTTTTTATAAAAACTCGAAAATAAACTTTTGTTACCAAAACCTTACCAAAACCTCTTGGAGTGAATACATTTATAAATAATAACTATTTTCATACAAAAAAATGTATGACCAGCGAGAGATTGGTATGGGAGCTATGCCTAAACATGGGCGTGGCACCTTTATTTCATAGAGTTGAGAAAAACTTAAGTTCCGAATTTAAGTTCAATAAATTTTTTAATGTAAGCGACTGTTGTCATCGAGCTGATCAAAAATATTAATACTTTATGGGGGTCTACGACGTATACTTAAGTGCGTTACAAACTTTCCGACAAACTAAATATACCCTAAATATAACACTTCTCTTAAAAATTTTCCTAACTTTTTCCTTTTGCTTATTTATATATAGATAAGGCAAAAAATTAAACGAAGCTTTAATGCTATTCTCCTATGGACAGACGGACCTTTTTTTTTTTTTTTTTTTTTTTTGTTAAACTGAAAAAAGACTTGCCACTTGTTAACAATTACATTACAATTTATTTTAAATATTTAGATTGATTTCGTATTAAAAACAAGAAAAATTTATAGAAACAAGACTCCATAATCAACTTAGTAGGAAGAAACTGCGCCAAAAGGAAACTTATATCTTTACACAAAATTTGATATATTTGAAAAGTAAACAAACGATTCAATACAAAAGAGTCAAATGTACAAATGCGCTGACTTGTATATTTGTATAAAACTTTAAATGAACCAAAAAGTTTTATAATATTTTTCCTTTTGGTATTTATAACTGCGCTCTAAATTATTTCCTTCGTTTCTATTTCCTTCGTACTTTTTTTTAACGCTTTACAAAGGAAAATGAACAAAGAATTTTACAGGAGAAATATCTAAATGAGAATCTTTTACCAAAAATAAACAGACTGTAACACACTTATTTTGTATTTTTTGTATCTTTTGTAGCATACTCAACGGCGTTTATGCTGTCTTTTTTTATTACTTTTATTGTGCTTCTTAATATAAAGGTATTAAATAAAAAGCGTACAATATTATAACAAATTTTTTATGTTTATCTTAAGATCAGCAACAATATTAAATTTATATATTTTGTACTTAACTTTGATAATAATTTAGCATACTTTAGATTTATTATTAACTTCTGCGCCATTAAGTAGGCAACGACATTTTCATAATTGTTGCTTTGATGACATTATGAAATTTTTAGCTTCAAGATGAGTGTTCTATTTATAACGAATTTAACAGAAAAAATTTAAATTTATTTTAGTTAAAGACACAATTACATATATTGACATTGGGTACATTATTGAAATAGAGTAAAAAAATAAATAAAAATGACAGCCGTTTTATCTTACAAGATGATGTGCTGCTTATGTTCTTTTCTTTTTTACGATGCACATATTTTGCGCAAACTTCAAATATTCGAAATACTTCAAATACCAATCAAATTCAACTTTATAAAGTGGAAAAAATGGAATAATATAGAAATGACATAAAAAGTAAATATGTATAAAAAAGGCATAAATGTTTTTCATTGCGGAAGTTTCTAAATTTACTTAGGCAATGGCTTTCTTTTTAGCGTGTTTTTTTTTTATTTTTATCTGTTCGCCTGCACACCCTTGCTATGATGAATCTAATGAAAATACACGGTCGCAATATTGAATTTTGGCTAATAAGCGATTTTTTTATTTTATTAAAAAATAATTCTGTTAAAAAAAAAATAAACCGGCAAATGTTTAGAGTGTTCTTTTACATTACATTGTTATGTTAAAATTTCCTTATGTGCCGGAAAGTCGACTACAGTTTTCTCGCTGTTCGCTAAAAGCAAAAGAGCATTACTGTGAGTGCTTAAGAGAACATTACCAGTTATTTTTCTTTCAAAATAATGTTAACAATGTAAACTGTTAAAATACTGGCAAACTGTATAGAATCGTACAGAAATAGATGCTTTATGTAAAAGGTTATTTTATTTACCGGATATGCCACATTAATTTCCTGCATTCTTACGATTTTAGAAGTTTATGGCCATAGAAATACCAAGATTTTTATTATTCTGTATTAAATTAGCATAGCTGAAGTACAATAATAGAGAAAATAAGTCTTAGGCAAATTCATATTTCTTTCAATATTAATCATAATATCTCTAAAAAGCTTCATAAATGTTTAGCTAAATTTTTATAATATTAAAAAAAATTGTAAAAAGAACTGACGAAATTTTTTACTTTTACAAACCACAACTGTGGAAAACCAAGATTATTATGTACAATTTGACATATCAGCAATTTTATTCTTTGCACAAATATAAATATGAAATGAAATGATGAGTAGCACATAAAGTTAAAATAACGAAAAAGCAGAAATAAAAAGGAAAAAAAACCTGCCAAATAAATAATATGCGGGAGTGTAAAAAGTATAATGCAAAAACAAAAAAGAGGAAGTGTAAAATAAACAGGTACTCAGAACAGAGGAAAACACGGAAATGTATAAGTGCAACACGTACAAGAAATATATTGCATACATATGGGCGCTCCACATTCGTATTCGAATGCCAAGGTATGACACGTTTATACATAATACTTCTGTACCTGTCTATGAACTTTTGCCATTTTTTTTTGTTTTTTCAGCATAAAAAGCTAATATTTGCACAGCATCGGCACTTTTATAACTCTTTTCATTTTATTTTCTTTACCGGAAAAAGTTGAAAAAATGAAGGAAATATACTTGTAAAAAGTAAAAAGAAAACAATACTCATAAGAATAACAATAAAAAAAAAAATGTGAAAAGTAGTGAAAGCGAAGCAAAGACAAATGCAAGTTGTTGTAATCGAATTGAGTTGTTTGCCAAAGCCTGCAAATATGCAATGCGTTTTTCTTTATAGCTGACTCTGCAACAATTGGCCACATTGCTACGAGTACACATGCTTTCTTTTGTTTTTCTAAGCTGTTTAAGGCACTCAATTTATGTTAAAGGTTTTAATTTCAATTAGTTGCATATCTTTCTTGGCATTTAAACCAAAAAATTTATTCTATACTTGAAAATAAGTTATGACTTTTTCTTTAAGCTGTACATATGTTTCATATATTGTACAATAGAGGAGCAATCAAGTCAATAAAATATCTTAAGAGTACGTGCGTCGATTTTTATAAAATCTGTTGCGCGAATTTTATGTCCGGTTTCGCTTTGTGGAAAAGGTCATACCAAACTGAGACAGTATAAGAACATAGTATGGATTTTATTAAATAAAGTTACTAAGACTCCATATAACCTACCACAAATTTTTGGGTACTTAAGTAAAAACTTTTTCTTGAACCAAAATTACCAAACTCCTATCTATTTAAGAACTCAGTAAAGATATACCCTAGCAGCTTCAAAACTAAATTTCTCAACTCATTTGTGACACTCTGAGGTGCCATAACATATAGCCCCATACAAACTCACCTCCTATTTTTTTTTATATTTTCAAGAGCATTTTTGTTATATCTGTTATATTTAGCTCAAAATCTGACCACAAAAGAGTGCCTGAACTTGAGTTGTTTCGGACCATTAACTCTCACTCATCCCTTCTCAACATTTTACTTAAGACGCTGATGATCATAAATAAACTATTAAAAGATTCGTGTTTTCATGTTTTCTGTCATCCTATCTATACCTATAAATAGGCGTGGCACTTTCATTTGAATACTTGATTTAGTCGTTGGAGAGAAGAGCTTTAGTTCTGAATTTTTGTTTAATGTCTTTTAAACTGACCGAATTAACTGCGAAGAAACAGACAGACGGACAGCTGGACGGACATGGCTAGATCGATTGGTCTCGTCGAGCAATTCAAGAATTTATATACTTTATATGGTCTACGATAACTCCTTTAGTGCGTTACAAACTTTCAGACAAGCTGATTATACCCTTCTCGTTATGTTTCTCGGGTATAACAAAATAAATATAACTTTTTCTGTGAGGTTTATTTAAAAAAATAACATAAAACTCATTTGCATTTATTGCCGTCGAAAATTCGTTGGATCCTCATAAAATACATATATAAGGTTGTCAAGTATTTCCCTTCCGCTTTTTTGCTCTTTATTCAATGCTTTATAAAAAGTGTTACACTGATCGGATTTAGTTCAAAAATACGCTGTTTTGTTCGATAATCTGTTTCCATCTAGACGGCAACTTTGTAATACATACCTCCCTATAAGAACCCCCCTCCTTATTTGCGAAGAACTCGGACAGCCACTTTTCACAAGCCTCTTTTGAGGCCAACTTTACACCACCAAGGGAGTTCGCCCTTGTGGAACAGGTGGTAATCACTCGGCGCTATGTCCGGGCTATATGGTGGATGCGATAAAACCTCCTATCCGAGCTCCCGTAGCTTCTGACGAGTCACCAAAGATGTGTGTGGCAGGGCGCTGTCCTGGTGGAACACTACACCCTTCCTGTTGGAAAATTCTGGACGCTTCTGGTCGATCGCCTGCTTCAAGCGGTTAAGTTGTTGGCAGTAGATGGTAGATGATTCCTTTCCAATCCCACCAAACACACAGCAAAACCTTCCTGGCCGTCAATCCCGGCTTGGCCACAGTTTGGGACGACTATAGTCACCATCCGCTTCAAAAATGGGTCGAGTTCGTTACGTTTCAGCAGCATATCGCAGGCGTTGATTCGGTCCAGAAGGTTTTTTTGCGTCAAATTATGCGGCACCCAAACATCAAGTTTTTTTGTATCCAGCCATCTGCAGATGGTTTAAAATGGTTTGGTGACTAAATCCAATCTCCTGGGCGATGTCACGAGATGTCACATGCCGGTCTAACTCGATGCTTTGCATGATTTGATCGGTATTCGTCGTCACAGGTCTTCCGCCAGCTGGCTTATCCATGGTGTCGTTTTCACCGGCTCTGAATCGTCGAAACCATTCCTCCGCGGTTCAAAGTGATAGAGTACCATCCCCAAAACACCATTAATCTCACGGAACGTTTCTCTAGCGCGATTTCGGCGTTAGTGAACTCCATGTTTACATGTCTATAACACAGTATCCAAACTAATGCATAGCGTCGTTTTGTAGGTTATGTCAAGACCTTTCAAATGATGTGTAGTATTACCCAATACGAGCTCTGTAGCGCTTTGTACATAGCCGCGAAATTAAAAAGACAAAGAGGTGGAAGGGAGATATTTGACAACCTTATATTTAAATGATCTGCTCGTAAATAGTAATCGATTTAAGTACGTTTCAATTGAGAAATTTATTTACAAGGGTTGCTCCAAATGTTTTTGAAGGCTGTCTACAAGGTAAAAGTATATTATGAAGTTGAATTTTATAGTATATACTCTCAACCTTCGCGAAATTTTTAAAGCTTTCAAACATTTTCCAAATGATGGCAAATGTTGGCACATTTAAAAAATATCGCAAATTTTTATGTATTTTGTAAATTGTTGCAAATGTTTGCAAATTTTTTCGAATTTTTCAAATTTTTTTGAATTTTTAGTTTTTTAATTCTAAAAATTTTCCTTTTTTAGAAACTTTTAAAAACTTTTCTAGTTTTTGAATTTTTTTAAATTTTTATTTACAAGATTTTATTTAAACATACATTTTACATGAATCACTTGAACCAAACTTTGACTTTACGCACTCAGCGTGTATCCAGTGTTTCCATATTTTACAAAAAAAAAAAAAAATAAAAAATTTTTTTAATTATGGACACTTTGCAGATGCAAGGGATGCAGACCTTCTCAATAGCTTGAATCAGTTTTGGATGAAATAAAAAAATAAAATGGAGAAAAAATTGTACTAGACTTTACATTTTAAATATATGGTTAAAAAGATAGTATTATTTCTTTACCCATTCGTCCAAAACATATTCAGTAAAATACTTTACAACTTTTCTATAGAAATCATATAACTATCTATTATCGTGAAACCAGCTCTTGAAAAAAAATTTGTTTTTGTTTCCTTTTCAAATACGATAACTAGGAAGAAATATTTTCATTAAACGAGATAATATTTAGTTTAGGTTCATTCCAGTCTATTGGAGTAAGAGTTTTTTAAAACGAATGAGTAGTTTTGAAGATTCTCTTTTACAAACAAGCGTAAAAACTTTTCATCTTTTTTCAGATAAATAAAAAACAATTTTTTTTTTTCATTTTTAAACAAACAACAAATATTGTATAAATTTGGTAGATTTTCATTGTAAATAAATAGTTTTTAATGAAAATATCTAATAAACAAATAAATGAATAAATGCAACAGGCAATAACGAATTCTGTTTGTATATTTTTGCACATATTCAAAATTTAGCAAAGTAAATATTTTTTTTTATAAAATGAAATGAAATTGATAATCTAATAATATGATTTATAGTTTGTTCAATGAATTTGCCTAAAGGTATGCAGTAGAAAGATTGATTTAATAAAAAAAAAGAGCAGTCAGCATTTTCCAAATCAAATAGGCAGAAACAATACAATTATAAATGGTAAACACAAATACAATCACTTTCAAATATAAAAACTCGCTTACCAAATAATAACAAATTTTATGTATTTTTCTATTTAGAAACATTGCTGTAAACAGCTTCTAAACCTTCTAGCTATGCAATAGTTTACAATTAATTTATTTTGTAAAGTTAAAGTGCTGCAGAAAATTGAAAACAAAACAAATAATATCAAATGATAGTTTATAGTCCTGTTTTTGTAATTAATTTGCATTCAATGCATGTTTATGTCTACGCCTTTTATTTGCTATGGCGTTGCAAAGTGTTCGATTTCATAGGCCAAAAATAAAAATATCAAAGTCAAAAATTTGGCATTTAATATATTTTCTTTACACTGAGCTACAAGCGGTCACAGGTTTGATCAAATTGTCGACAAAAACCAAGCCTGGTTCTTGACTCGTATACGTTTGAAGCTTCCAAAACTTCCAAAATTTAAATCCTATCAGATTGCATTCCAATGTTCAAATGTTCGGGTTTCGATTTAATTGTTAAAAAAAAAGTTGGAACATCTGGCAACTCTTATAGTAGGGAATTGTAGGCCTGGTCGAATAATCTTCATATCTGGCTAAAAAACTATTTATTTTCTCGTTTTTTGCTTATGTGTATGTGGAAATAACTGATTCAACAACGAATCGAAATTTATTTTTAAACCAGTTTTGGAAAGAAAATACTTAGATTCACTCGAATCCGTGAAGCCGGGTTCGGTATTGTTCCTTGTAAGAGGAAATAGTTACAAACGACGCAAAACATTCATGCAATATTACATCGCTTGTGATGACGGTACCCAATTCTCGTGTCATCAGAGTAAGAAAGTAAAAATTGATGCCACAACTTTTATGGTCTTTTCTTACTTTAATGTCACGAGTAGTCTGTACAAATTTATTCAAAAACTTTAAGAAAAGAATTGACAGTTTCACGAAACACAAGCAATGCACAGTGGTCGGACTTGCATGGGAGACACGAGAAAAAATAGTTATACGTGACGTACAGATAATCCCTACATCCATAATTTAAACTGAAAGCTCGTAACATTTTAAAACTATTAAAAAAAAAATTGGGCGTGGTTATACGCCCATACTCCCATATTGAATAAAATTCGAGTATACCTATATTTTAAATACTAATGAACAAAAAATTTATTAACAAAAAGCAAAAACATGAAACAAAATAATAAAGAATATATTTAAATACATTTTAAATTCGTATTGTCGTTGTCGTTTTCGATAACTATTGACTACTGCCGACAGAAATTTTGTATTATGTAACTTCAATCGAAGTTGTCGTCGTTTCAAACGACACTTTTTTGTCGACACAAATTTTATTGACAAGTTGTAACGACTCGAATATTGTTTGAACTTTTAAACATGGAGCGAAAATTGAAAATAACCAATTCTTGGCAATTTTAAAACTCTGGTGTCCTTGTCATATCGGTAGTATATTTATAGGATAACAGTAGAAGTGATTTTACACAGATTGGAGTGAATATATCCATAAATAAGAACTATTTTCATACAAAATCTGAAAAATGGGCGCTTGGTTGGTATGGGGCCATATAAAAAAATGTGCGTGTCACCTTTCTTTTGAAATTGGATGTCATTAGAAGTGCTTTTACGCAATTTGTAGTAAATATATTTACAAATAATAACAATTTTAATACAAAAAATCGGAAAAAATGGTAAGTTTGTATGGGGGCTATATCTAAAAGTGGGCGTGGCACCTTGCTTCTGACATACAAACTGCCTAGGAACACAAAAAGCTTAAGTTTATAATTTCTGGTCAATATCTTTAAAACTTTCCGAGAAAAACGGACAGACGGACATGGCTAAATCGATTCGTCTCGTCGAGCTGATCAATAATATATATACTTTATGGGGTCTCCGATGCCTCCTTTGATGCGTTACAAACTTTCCGACAAACTGATAATACCCTTCACACTATGTGTGGCGGGTATAAAAAAAGTACATACGTGCGACAAAAAAGTACATAGGTGCGACAAAAAAGTGCATAGGTGCCACAAAAAAAGTGCATAGCTGCAACAAAAAAGTGTATAGGTGCAATAAAAAGTGCGTAGGTGCGAAAAAAAATTGAATAGTTCCGTCATCACTGGAACTGTCCGATATGAAAAACATATTTTCAAAATTAAATTTATATTTTTAAAATTTTAACGCAAATATCAGATGTGACACTTAAATTTATCGATAAATAGTTGACGTCGTCACGTTGCTGTTAGCTAATACAAGCTTAGCATTGAGACGACGTTGACTTAAAGTGACGACGACAACGACATCGACGACGACGTCGACGACGCCTTCCATAATAAGACGCAATGTAAACACAGGCTCTCATAATCATTTTTTTTTTATATGTCAATTTTCTCATTCCACTTATAATAGGGTCAAGTTTAATAAGAATCTATTTAAGAGGTCTGTGTTTGTAGTGTATCGCGAGATTTCTCAGTATGCTGATATCTGTAATTTTTAATATCTTTAGTTTTAGCATCTGCAGCTTCCACATCTGCAGAGCTCTCCAATCAACACTAATGCTGTGTTTTAGGATGTGTGTTAATATTTTATGCACCGAACCTTGCATGTAGTACCATGGATAAGTTTCCACAAGTCCCCTGGCTGTCTCCAGCGCATAGTCCCTGAACTTTTCGACATTTATTTTTGTGGCTAGAACTTAAAGCCTACAACACGGTGGCGCATTTTTGCTGCCAACCGGGTTGTTTAAAAATCTATCTATCTTTAGTCTTCGTACCAATAGATCATGTTTATGTATTGGAGACCTGATTTTGCACATTTTATTTCCAAATGATAGGATGCATGAACGAAATACTCAAAAAAAATCGGATAAATGCATGAACTTCTTTTTCCAGACAATCATCCCTATATTCCATTCATTTCTATCGGCTTCGCGTAAACAACACTTCGTTGAGGACGAAAAATACAAATTTAACGTTTAAAACACAAATAAACAGTAACAAACACATGGAGACCACTTACCATGAAAAACACAAAAACCATATACAAATTCCTTTTACACTCCGATTAACATATTGCTGTGAAGGGCGGCTAAAGAGACAGTTAATTTAAGTTGTATTTGAATCTTAAGATATGTATCTATGATCAAAACAAACATAAAACTGGTTGTGGAAGCACAACTAAAGGTTTAAGAGAAGTTAGAAATAGGAAACGAAAAACACTCACAAAAGACCTTTTGTTACTTTAGATTTTTTTGGACGACACATAACGATTTTGAAAAAGCTGATTAGTTTAAATTTAACTTTATACCTGAACGAACGATATCCATTTTATTTAAAAGTTATTGGCGTTTATTTTAAATACGTTTTTATGTTGAAAGATTGGGCTTATAAGACTGACATTTGCATTGTGTTATTTTAACTCTTGACATTTAAAGATAAAAGTAAAACTTTTTGTCTTCATTGTTAGAATTTCGTAGTCTCTCTTTACACGTATCTGTATTTAAGCTTTTTACCATTTGTACGAATTCTTCCATTGTTTCACTTGATAATGGCAAGCAAAACACATAGAACCTTGACTTGGAGCTATATTTAAGATTGTTTTTTTTTCATAACAAAGTTTTTGAATTAATTTTTTCTTTTTTTGTTTTTTTTTCGAATGCGCTGAAGACGATAATGCGATTATTGGTTTCAGTAATAATAACATAAGCTGCATCTGGCTACAACAAAAGGTGTATATTGCACTTATGCTATTGCCACAAATAAGCTTATATGAAAATGTTTCTGTTTATTTGTCTGCAAGTATGCTACATAAATTTTAATACTTTTATTCTGACCTTGCTCACTTCTCAAGGTGATCAAGTAATTTATATTTTAGATATGTCACATCTTTTTATTTATACTTTTCTGCTGCTCTTCTATAGCAATATAAATCTTCTTTATTGCATTGTATTGGCTTGTCTTAGCGTTGGTATTAAATGTCTGCAACGTATCTTAATCTTCGACTTTGAGTGACAAAAACCTAACAATAAATCGCAAAGTTGTTACACAGGCATGCATGTTTGGAAAGAATTGCTAATTTTTCTTAAAATGATTGATACATACTACTAGCGTGGATGATAGATTGGGAATATGTTGAGTAGAATTTATTTCAACTAGAACTTTAATTTACGATTCTTAAAGAATCTTACATAAGAAAAGTTAGATAGTCCAAAAATGGAAATACAATGCAATATTGCAATTATAAAGCACACAAAAGAATTTGCATTGTTATATTTCTCCATAATAACAAACGCGATTAAGCGAACTTAGGATAAAAATGGGGAAAAAGTATTCATGCCATTAACAAGTGAAACAATGAAACAATTGGTACAATACTACACAAAAATGTTTGTGTTTTACTTCGAAAATGTCAAAAGTTAAAATGTAAATGTGAATCTTTCTTTGGTAACTCTTAAAATTAATTAAAAAGTTCAATTTACACAACACAATAGAAAATAAAATAAAACTAAAGAATGCTGCATATTTTAAGGCGCAAAATTATTTTTTATACATTTATATATCAATATTAGCAACTAACATTCAAAGAAAAAATGTTACTTAAAGTTTTACATATATGTTTATAGTTAACAAATTAAAAACTGAATTATAATTAAAAATAAAATACTACAAATTAAAATTAAGGATAGCTTAACAAATACAATTTGATAAGACTCTTGGAAATATGCAATTGTAATAAAGATAATACATGGAATATAAAACGCGAAATCGATCGTTGCTTGCATAGTTGGTTGTGCATGTATCTAGGGACCTCGGTACCTCGCAGTAGTAGTTCTGCGAGGTACCGAGAAATTAAGTCGCTATAATAAGTATGTAGAGTAGGTATTTCTTTCGCCAGTAATAAATTTCTGAATAAATAATACAGCTAATATCGAACTACGTCTTACCAGAGTCGATAGTTTTATGATTAA